>JAZKLR010000078.1:0-600000 GCA_037103525.1 Ganaspis brasiliensis
CATTTCAAGATATACAAAATCCGCAAAACCACCAAAGTCCCGAGACCAAAAAGTTAATTGCATTTTTACACACCTATGGATCCCAACTAATACCAAAAAAAGTATCATCCCCATATCCGCTCCGGAACACCCCCATATCCACCCCCAAATAGCGAAAAAATCGACATTTCCAGATATTAAAATTCCGCAAAACGACCAAAGTACCGAGACCAAAAAGTTAATTGCATTTTTACACACCTATGAATCCCAACTAATACCAAAAAAAGTTTCATCCCCATATCGGCTCCGGAACACCCCCAAATCTACCCCCAAATAGCGAAAAAATCGACATTTCAATAATATATAAAAAATCCGCAAAACCACCAAAGTACCGAGACCAAAAAGTTAATTGCATTTTTACACACCTATGGATCCCAACTAATACCAAAAAAAGTTTCATCCCCATATCCGCTCCGGAACACCCCCAAATCCACCCCCAAAAAGCGAAAAAATCGACATTTCCAGATATTAAAATTCCGCAAAACCACCAAAGTACCGAGACCAAAAAGTTAATTGCATTTTTACACACCTATAAATCCCAACTAATACCAAAAAAAGTTTCATCCCCTTATCGGCTCCGGAACACCCCCAAATCCACCCCCAAGTAGCGAAAAAATCGACATTTCCAGATACAAAAAATCCGCAAAACCACCAAAATACCGAGACCAAAAAGTTAATTGCATTTTTACACACCTATAAATCCCAACTAATACCAAAAAAAGTTTCATCCCCTTATCGGCTCCGGAACACCCCCAAATCCACCCCCAAATATCGAAAAAATCGACATTTCAAGATATAAAAAATCCGCAAAACCACCAAAGTACCGAGACCAAAAAGTTAATTGCATTTTTACACACCTATGGATCCCAACTAATACCAAAAAAAGTTTCATCCCCATATCGGCTCCGGAACACCCCCAAATCCACCCCCAAATATCGAAAAAATCGACATTTCAAGATATACAAAATCCGCAAAACCACCAAAGTCCCGAGACCAAAAAGTTAATTGCATTTTTACACACCTATGGATCCCAACTAATACCAAAAAAAGTATCATCCCCATATCCGCTCCGGAACACCCCCATATCCACCCCCAAATAGCGAAAAAATCGACATTTCCAGATATTAAAATTCCGCAAAACGACCAAAGTACCGAGACCAAAAAGTTAATTGCATTTTTACACACCTATGAATCCCAACTAATACCAAAAAAAGTTTCATCCCCATATCGGCTCCGGAACACCCCCAAATCTACCCCCAAATAGCGAAAAAATCGACATTTCAATATATAAAAAATCCGCAAAACCACCAAAGTACCGAGACCAAAAAGTTAATTGCATTTTTACACACCTATGGATCCCAACTAATACCAAAAAAAGTTTCATCCCCATATCCGCTCCGGAACACCCCCAAATCCACCCCCAAAAAGCGAAAAAATCGACATTTCCAGATATTAAAATTCCGCAAAACCACCAAAGTACCGAGACCAAAAAGTTAATTGCATTTTTACACACCTATAAATCCCAACTAATACCAAAAAAAGTTTCATCCCCTTATCGGCTCCGGAACACCCCCAAATCCACCCCCAAGTAGCGAAAAAATCGACATTTCCAGATACAAAAAATCCGCAAAACCACCAAAATACCGAGACCAAAAAGTTAATTGCATTTTTACACACCTATGGATCCCAACTAATACCAAAAAAAGTTTCATCCCCATATCGGCTCCGGAACACCCCCAATTCCACCCCCAAATATCGAAAAAATCGACATTTCCAGATATTAAAATTCCGCAAAACCACCAAAGTACCGAGACCAAAAAGTTAATTGCATTTTTACACACCTATGGATCCCAACTAATACCAAAAAAAGTTTCATCCCCATATCGGCTCCGGAACACCCCCAAATCCACCCCCAAATATCGAAAAAATCGACATTTCAAGATATACAAAATCCGCAAAACCACCAAAGTCCCGAGACCAAAAAGTTAATTGCATTTTTACACACCTATGGATCCCAAGTAAAACCAAAAAAAGTATCATCCCCATATCCGCTCCGGAACACCCCCATATCCACCCCCAAAAAGCGAAAAAATCGACATTTCCAGATATTAAAATTCCGCAAAACGACCAAAGTACCGAGACCAAAAAGTTAATTGCATTTTTACACACCTATGAATCCCAACTAATACCAAAAAAAGTTTCATCCCCATATCGGCTCCAGAACACCCCCAAATCTACCCCCAAATAGCGAAAAAATCGACATTTCAATATATAAAAAATCCGCAAAACCACCAAAGTACCGAGACCAAAAAGTTAATTGCATTTTTACACACCTATAAATCCCAACTAATACCAAAAAAAGTTTTATCCTAATATCGGCTCCGGAACTCCCCCAAATCCACCCCCAAAAAGCGAAAAAATCGACATTTCCAGATATTAAAATTCCGCAAAACGACCAAAGTACCAAGACCAAAAAGTTAATTGCATTTTTACACACCTATGAATCCCAACTAATACCAAAAAAAGTTTCATCCCTATATCCGCTCCGGAACACCCCCAAATCCACCCCCAAAAAACGAAAAAATCGACATTTCCAGATATTAAAATTCCGCAAAACCACCAAAGTACCGAGACCAAAAAGTTAATTGCATTTTTACACACCTATAAATCCCAACTAATACCAAAAAAAGTTTCATCCCCTTATCGGCTCCAGAACACCCCCAAATCCACCCCCAAATATCGAAAAAATCGACATTTCAAGATATAAAAAATCCGCAAAACCACCAAAGTACCGAGACCAAAAAGTTAATTGCATTTTTACACACCTATGGATCCCAACTAATACCAAAAAAAGTTTCATCCCCATATCGGCTCCGGAACACCCCCAAATCCACCCCCAAATATCGAAAAAATCGACATTTCAAGATATACAAAATCCGCAAAACCACCAAAGTCCCGAGACCAAAAAGTTAATTGCATTTTTACACACCTATGGATCCCAACTAATACCAAAAAAAGTATCATCCCCATATCCGCTCCGGAACACCCCCATATCCACCCCCAAATAGCGAAAAAATCGACATTTCCAGATATTAAAATTCCGCAAAACGACCAAAGTACCGAGACCAAAAAGTTAATTGCATTTTTACACACCTATGAATCCCAACTAATACCAAAAAAAGTTTCATGCCCATATCGGCTCCGGAACACCCCCAAATCTACCCCCAAATAGCGAAAAAATCGACATTTCAATATATAAAAAATCCGCAAAACCACCAAAGTACCGAGACCAAAAAGTTAATTGCATTTTTACACACCTATGGATCCCAACTAATACCAAAAAAAGTTTCATCCCCATATCCGCTCCGGAACACCCCCAAATCCACCCCCAAAAAGCGAAAAAATCGACATTTCCAGATATTAAAATTCCGCAAAACCACCAAAGTACCAAGACCAAAAAGTTAATTGCATTTTTACACACCTATGAATCCCAACTAATACCAAAAAAAGTATCATCCCCATATCCGCTCCGGAACACCCCCATATCCACCCCCAAAAAGCGAAAAAATCGACATTTCCAGATATTAAAATTCCGCAAAACGACCAAAGTACCGAGACCAAAAAGTTAATTGCATTTTTACACACCTATGAATCCCAACTAATACCAAAAAAAGTTTCATCCCCATATCGGCTCCGGAACACCCCCAAATCTACCCCCAAATAGCGAAAAAATCGACATTTCAATATATAAAAAATCCGCAAAACCACCAAAGTACCGAGACCAAAAAGTTAATTGCATTTTTACACACCTATGGATCCCAACTAATACCAAAAAAAGTTTCATCCCCATATCCGCTCCGGAACACCCCCAAATCCACCCCCAAAAAACGAAAAAATCGACATTTCCAGATATTAAAATTCCGCAAAACCACCAAAGTACCGAGACCAAAAAGTTAATTGCATTTTTACACACCTATAAATCCCAACTAATACCAAAAAAAGTTTCATCCCCTTATCGGCTCCGGAACACCCCCAAATCCACCCCCAAATAGCGAAAAAATCGACATTTCAATATATAAAAAATCCGCAAAACCACCAAAGTACCGAGACCAAAAAGTTAATTGCATTTTTACACACCTATGGATCCCAACTAATACCAAAAAAAGTTTCATCCCCATATCGGCTCCGGAACACCCCCATATCCACCCCCAAAAAGCGAAAAAATCGACATTTCCAGATATTAAAATTCCGCAAAACGACCAAAGTACCGAGACCATAAAGTTAATTGCATTTTTACACACCTATGGATCCCAACTAATACCAAAAAAAGTTTCATCCCCATATCGGCTCCGGAACACCCCCAAATCCACCCCCAAATATCGAAAAAATCGACATTTCAAGATATACAAAATCCGCAAAACCACCAAAGTCCCGAGACCAAAAAGTTAATTGCATTTTTACACACCTATGGATCCCAACTAATACCAAAAAAAGTATCATCCCCATATCCGCTCCGGAACACCCCCATATCCACCCCCAAAAAGCGAAAAAATCGACATTTCCAGATATTAAAATTCCGCAAAACGACCAAAGTACCGAGACCAAAAAGTTAATTGCATTTTTACACACCTATGAATCCCAACTAATACCAAAAAAAGTTTCATCCCCATATCGGCTCCGGAACACCCCCAAATCTACCCCCAAATAGCGAAAAAATCGACATTTCAATATATAAAAAATCCGCAAAACCACCAAAGTACCGAGACCAAAAAGTTAATTGCATTTTTACACACCTATGGATCCCAACTAATACCAAAAAAAGTTTCATCCCCATATCCGCTCCGGAACACCCCCAAATCCACCCCCAAAAAACGAAAAAATCGACATTTCCAGATATTAAAATTCCGCAAAACCACCAAAGTACCGAGACCAAAAAGTTAATTGCATTTTTACACACCTATAAATCCCAACTAATACCAAAAAAAGTTTCATCCCCTTATCGGCTCCGGAACACCCCCAAATCCACCCCCAAATATCGAAAAAATCGACATTTCAAGATATAAAAAATCCGCAAAACCACCAAAGTACCGAGACCAAAAAGTTAATTGCATTTTTACACACCTATGGATCCCAACTAATACCAAAAAAAGTTTCATCCCCATATCGGCTCCGGAACACCCCCAAATCCACCCCCAAATATCGAAAAAATCGACATTTCAAGATATACAAAATCCGCAAAACCACCAAAGTCCCGAGACCAAAAAGTTAATTGCATTTTTACACACCTATGGATCCCAACTAATACCAAAAAAAGTATCATCCCCATATCCGCTCCGGAACACCCCCATATCCACCCCCAAATAGCGAAAAAATCGACATTTCCAGATATTAAAATTCCGCAAAACGACCAAAGTACCGAGACCAAAAAGTTAATTGCATTTTTACACACCTATGAATCCCAACTAATACCAAAAAAAGTTTCATCCCCATATCGGCTCCGGAACACCCCCAAATCTACCCCCAAATAGCGAAAAAATCGACATTTCAATATATAAAAAATCCGCAAAACCACCAAAGTACCGAGACCAAAAAGTTAATTGCATTTTTACACACCTATGGATCCCAACTAATACCAAAAAAAGTTTCATCCCCATATCCGCTCCGGAACACCCCCAAATCCACCCCCAAAAAGCGAAAAAATCGACATTTCCAGATATTAAAATTCCGCAAAACCACCAAAGTACCGAGACCAAAAAGTTAATTGCATTTTTACACACCTATAAATCCCAACTAATACCAAAAAAAGTTTCATCCCCTTATCGGCTCCGGAACACCCCCAAATCCACCCCCAAGTAGCGAAAAATCGACATTTCCAGATACAAAAAATCCGCAAAACCACCAAAATACCGAGACCAAAAAGTTAATTGCATTTTTACACACCTATGGATCCCAACTAATACCAAAAAAAGTTTCATCCCCATATCGGCTCCGGAACACCCCCAATTCCACCCCCAAATATCGAAAAAATCGACATTTCCAGATATTAAAATTCCGCAAAACCACCAAAGTACCGAGACCAAAAAGTTAATTGCATTTTTACACACCTATGGATCCCAACTAATACCAAAAAAAGTTTCATCCCCATATCGGCTCCGGAACACCCCCAAATCCACCCCCAAATATCGAAAAAATCGACATTTCAAGATATACAAAATCCGCAAAACCACCAAAGTCCCGAGACCAAAAAGTTAATTGCATTTTTACACACCTATGGATCCCAAGTAAAACCAAAAAAAGTATCATCCCCATATCCGCTCCGGAACACCCCCATATCCACCCCCAAAAAGCGAAAAAATCGACATTTCCAGATATTAAAATTCCGCAAAACGACCAAAGTACCGAGACCAAAAAGTTAATTGCATTTTTACACACCTATGAATCCCAACTAATACCAAAAAAAGTTTCATCCCCATATCGGCTCCAGAACACCCCCAAATCTACCCCCAAATAGCGAAAAAATCGACATTTCAATATATAAAAAATCCGCAAAACCACCAAAGTACCGAGACCAAAAAGTTAATTGCATTTTTACACACCTATAAATCCCAACTAATACCAAAAAAAGTTTTATCCTAATATCGGCTCCGGAACTCCCCCAAATCCACCCCCAAAAAGCGAAAAAATCGACATTTCCAGATATTAAAATTCCGCAAAACGACCAAAGTACCAAGACCAAAAAGTTAATTGCATTTTTACACACCTATGAATCCCAACTAATACCAAAAAAAGTTTCATCCCTATATCCGCTCCGGAACACCCCCAAATCCACCCCCAAAAAACGAAAAAATCGACATTTCCAGATATTAAAATTCCGCAAAACCACCAAAGTACCGAGACCAAAAAGTTAATTGCATTTTTACACACCTATAAATCCCAACTAATACCAAAAAAAGTTTCATCCCCTTATCGGCTCCGGAACACCCCCAAATCCACCCCCAAATATCGAAAAAATCGACATTTCAAGATATAAAAAATCCGCAAAACCACCAAAGTACCGAGACCAAAAAGTTAATTGCATTTTTACACACCTATGGATCCCAACTAATACCAAAAAAAGTTTCATCCCCATATCGGCTCCGGAACACCCCCAAATCCACCCCCAAATATCGAAAAAATCGACATTTCAAGATATACAAAATCCGCAAAACCACCAAAGTCCCGAGACCAAAAAGTTAATTGCATTTTTACACACCTATGGATCCCAACTAATACCAAAAAAAGTATCATCCCCATATCCGCTCCGGAACACCCCCATATCCACCCCCAAATAGCGAAAAAATCGACATTTCCAGATATTAAAATTCCGCAAAACGACCAAAGTACCGAGACCAAAAAGTTAATTGCATTTTTACACACCTATGAATCCCAACTAATACCAAAAAAAGTTTCATGCCCATATCGGCTCCGGAACACCCCCAAATCTACCCCCAAATAGCGAAAAAATCGACATTTCAATATATAAAAAATCCGCAAAACCACCAAAGTACCGAGACCAAAAAGTTAATTGCATTTTTACACACCTATGGATCCCAACTAATACCAAAAAAAGTTTCATCCCCATATCCGCTCCGGAACACCCCCAAATCCACCCCCAAAAAGCGAAAAAATCGACATTTCCAGATATTAAAATTCCGCAAAACCACCAAAGTACCAAGACCAAAAAGTTAATTGCATTTTTACACACCTATGAATCCCAACTAATACCAAAAAAAGTTTCATCCCTATATCCGCTCCGGAACACCCCCAAATCCACCCCCAAAAAACGAAAAAATCGACATTTCCAGATATTAAAATTCCGCAAAACCACCAAAGTACCGAGACCAAAAAGTTAATTGCATTTTTACACACCTATAAATCCCAACTAATACCAAAAAAAGTTTCATCCCCTTATCGGCTCCGGAACACCCCCAAATCCACCCCCAAATATCGAAAAAATCGACATTTCAAGATATAAAAAATCCGCAAAACCACCAAAGTCCCGAGACCAAAAAGTTAATTGCATTTTTACACACCTATGGATCCCAACTAATACCAAAAAAAGTATCATCCCCATATCCGCTCCGGAACACCCCCATATCCACCCCCAAATAGCGAAAAAATCGACATTTCAATATATAAAAAATCCGCAAAACCACCAAAGTACCGAGACCAAAAAGTTAATTGCATTTTTACACACCTATGGATCCCAACTAATACCAAAAAAAGTTTCATCCCCATATCGGCTCCGGAACACCCCCAAATCTACCCCCAAATAGCGAAAAAATCGACATTTCAATATATAAAAAATCCGCAAAACCACCAAAGTACCGAGACCAAAAAGTTAATTGCATTTTTACACACCTATGAATCCCAACTAATACCAAAAAAAGTTTCATCCCCATATCGGCTCCGGAACACCCCCAAATCTACCCCCAAATAGCGAAAAAATCGACATTTCAATATATAAAAAATCCGCAAAACCACCAAAGTACCGAGACCAAAAAGTTAATTGCATTTTTACACACCTATGGATCCCAACTAATACCAAAAAAAGTTTCATCCCCATATCCGCTCCGGAACACCCCCAAATCCACCCCCAAAAAACGAAAAAATCGACATTTCCAGATATTAAAATTCCGCAAAACCACCAAAGTACCGAGACCAAAAAGTTAATTGCATTTTTACACACCTATAAATCCCAACTAATACCAAAAAAAGTTTCATCCCCTTATCGGCTCCGGAACACCCCCAAATCCACCCCCAAATATCGAAAAAATCGACATTTCAAGATATAAAAAATCCGCAAAACCACCAAAGTACCGAGACCAAAAAGTTAATTGCATTTTTACACACCTATGGATCCCAACTAATACCAAAAAAAGTTTCATCCCCATATCGGCTCCGGAACACCCCCAAATCCACCCCCAAATATCGAAAAAATCGACATTTCAAGATATACAAAATCCGCAAAACCACCAAAGTCCCGAGACCAAAAAGTTAATTGCATTTTTACACACCTATGGATCCCAACTAATACCAAAAAAAGTATCATCCCCATATCCGCTCCGGAACACCCCCATATCCACCCCCAAATAGCGAAAAAATCGACATTTCCAGATATTAAAATTCCGCAAAACGACCAAAGTACCGAGACCAAAAAGTTAATTGCATTTTTACACACCTATGAATCCCAACTAATACCAAAAAAAGTTTCATCCCCATATCGGCTCCGGAACACCCCCAAATCTACCCCCAAATAGCGAAAAAATCGACATTTCAATATATAAAAAATCCGCAAAACCACCAAAGTACCGAGACCAAAAAGTTAATTGCATTTTTACACACCTATGGATCCCAACTAATACCAAAAAAAGTTTCATCCCCATATCCGCTCCGGAACACCCCCAAATCCACCCCCAAAAAGCGAAAAAATCGACATTTCCAGATATTAAAATTCCGCAAAACCACCAAAGTACCGAGACCAAAAAGTTAATTGCATTTTTACACACCTATAAATCCCAACTAATACCAAAAAAAGTTTCATCCCCTTATCGGCTCCGGAACACCCCCAAATCCACCCCCAAGTAGCGAAAAAATCGACATTTCCAGATACAAAAAATCCGCAAAACCACCAAAATACCGAGACCAAAAAGTTAATTGCATTTTTACACACCTATGGATCCCAACTAATACCAAAAAAAGTTTCATCCCCATATCGGCTCCGGAACACCCCCAATTCCACCCCCAAATATCGAAAAAATCGACATTTCCAGATATTAAAATTCCGCAAAACCACCAAAGTACCGAGACCAAAAAGTTAATTGCATTTTTACACACCTATGGATCCCAACTAATACCAAAAAAAGTTTCATCCCCATATCGGCTCCGGAACACCCCCAAATCCACCCCCAAATATCGAAAAAATCGACATTTCAAGATATACAAAATCCGCAAAACCACCAAAGTCCCGAGACCAAAAAGTTAATTGCATTTTTACACACCTATGGATCCCAAGTAAAACCAAAAAAAGTATCATCCCCATATCCGCTCCGGAACACCCCCATATCCACCCCCAAAAATCGAAAAAATCGACATTTCCAGATATTAAAATTCCGCAAAACGACCAAAGTACCGAGACCAAAAAGTTAATTGCATTTTTACACACCTATGAATCCCAACTAATACCAAAAAAAGTTTCATCCCCATATCGGCTCCAGAACACCCCCAAATCTACCCCCAAATAGCGAAAAAATCGACATTTCAATATATAAAAAATCCGCAAAACCACCAAAGTACCGAGACCAAAAAGTTAATTGCATTTTTACACACCTATAAATCCCAACTAATACCAAAAAAAGTTTTATCCTAATATCGGCTCCGGAACTCCCCCAAATCCACCCCCAAAAAGCGAAAAAATCGACATTTCCAGATATTAAAATTCCGCAAAACGACCAAAGTACCAAGACCAAAAAGTTAATTGCATTTTTACACACCTATGAATCCCAACTAATACCAAAAAAAGTTTCATCCCTATATCCGCTCCGGAACACCCCCAAATCCACCCCCAAAAAACGAAAAAATCGACATTTCCAGATATTAAAATTCCGCAAAACCACCAAAGTACCGAGACCAAAAAGTTAATTGCATTTTTACACACCTATAAATCCCAACTAATACCAAAAAAAGTTTCATCCCCTTATCGGCTCCGGAACACCCCCAAATCCACCCCCAAATATCGAAAAAATCGACATTTCAAGATATAAAAAATCCGCAAAACCACCAAAGTACCGAGACCAAAAAGTTAATTGCATTTTTACACACCTATGGATCCCAACTAATACCAAAAAAAGTTTCATCCCCATATCGGCTCCGGAACACCCCCAAATCCACCCCCAAATATCGAAAAAATCGACATTTCAAGATATACAAAATCCGCAAAACCACCAAAGTCCCGAGACCAAAAAGTTAATTGCATTTTTACACACCTATGGATCCCAACTAATACCAAAAAAAGTATCATCCCCATATCCGCTCCGGAACACCCCCATATCCACCCCCAAATAGCGAAAAAATCGACATTTCCAGATATTAAAATTCCGCAAAACGACCAAAGTACCGAGACCAAAAAGTTAATTGCATTTTTACACACCTATGAATCCCAACTAATACCAAAAAAAGTTTCATGCCCATATCGGCTCCGGAACACCCCCAAATCTACCCCCAAATAGCGAAAAAATCGACATTTCAATATATAAAAAATCCGCAAAACCACCAAAGTACCGAGACCAAAAAGTTAATTGCATTTTTACACACCTATGGATCCCAACTAATACCAAAAAAAGTTTCATCCCCATATCCGCTCCGGAACACCCCCAAATCCACCCCCAAAAAGCGAAAAAATCGACATTTCCAGATATTAAAATTCCGCAAAACCACCAAAGTACCAAGACCAAAAAGTTAATTGCATTTTTACACACCTATGAATCCCAACTAATACCAAAAAAAGTTTCATCCCTATATCCGCTCCGGAACACCCCCAAATCCACCCCCAAAAAACGAAAAAATCGACATTTCCAGATATTAAAATTCCGCAAAACCACCAAAGTACCGAGACCAAAAAGTTAATTGCATTTTTACACACCTATAAATCCCAACAAATACCAGAAAAAGTTTCATCCCCATATCGGCTCCGGAACACCCCCAAATCCACCCCCAAATAGCGAAAAAATCGACATTGCAATATATAAAAAATCCGCAAAACCACCAAAGTACCGAGACCAAAAAGTTAATTGCATTTTTACACACCTATGGATCCCAACTAATACCAAAAAAAGTTTCATCCCAATATCGGCTCCGGAACACCCCCAAATCCACCCCCAAAAAGTGAAAAAATCGACATTTCAAGATATAAAAAATCAGTAAAACGACCAAAGTACCGAGACCAAAAAGTTAATTGCATTTTTACACACCAATGGATCCCAACTAATATCAAAAAAAGTTTTATCCTAATATCGGCTCCGGAACTCCCCCAAATCCACCCCCAAAAAGCGAAAAAATCGACATTTCAAAATATAAAAAATCCGCAAAACCACCAAAGTACCGAGACCAAAAAGTAAATTGCATTTTTACACACCAATGGATCCCAACTAATACCAAAAAAAGTTTCATTCCAATATCGGCTCCGGAACACCCCCAAATCCACCCCCAAAAAGAGAAAAAATTGACATTTCAAGATATAAAAAATCCGCAAAACCACCAAAGTACCGAGACCAAAAAGTTAATTGCATTTTTACACACCTATGGATCCCAACTAATACCAAAAAAAGTTTCATCCCCATATCGGCTCCGGAACACCCCCAAATCCACCCTCAAAAATCGAAAAAATCGACATTTCAAGATATAAAAAATCCGCAAAACCACCAAAGTCCCGAGACCAAAAAGTTAATTGCATTTTTACACACCTATGGATCCCAACTAATAACAAAAAAAGTTTCATCTCCATATCGGCTCCGGAACTCCCCCAAATCCACCCCCAAATAGCGAAAAAATGGATATTTCAAGATATAAAAAATCCGCAAAACCACTAAAGTACCGAGACCAAAAAGTTAATTGCATTTTTACACACCTATGGATCCCAACTAATACCAAAAAAAGTTTCATCCCAATATCGGCTCCGGAACACCCCCAAATCCACCCCCAAAAAGTGAAAAAATCGACATTTCAAGATATAAAAAATCAGTAAAACGACCAAAGTACCGAGACCAAAAAGTTAATTGCATTTTTACACACCAATGGATCCCAACTAATACCAAAAAAAGTTTTATCCTAATATCGGCTCCGGAACTCCCCCAAATCCACCCCCAAAAAGCGAAAAAATCGACATTTCAAAATATAAAAAATCCGCAAAACCACCAAAGTACCGAGACCAAAAAGTTAATTGCATTTTTACACACCAATGGATCCCAACTAATACCAAAAAAAGTTTCATTCCAATATCGGCTCCGGAACACCCCCAAATCCACCCCCAAAAAGTGAAAAAATCGACATTTCAAGATATAAAAAATCAGTAAAACGACCAAAGTACCGAGACCAAAAAGTTAATTGCATTTTTACACACCAATGGATCCCAACTAATACCAAAAAAAGTTTTATCCTAATGTCGGCTCCGGAACTCCCCCAAATCCACCCCCAAAAAGCGAAAAAATCGACATTTCCAGATATTAAAATTCCGCAAAACCACCAAAGTACCGAGACCAAAAAGTTAATTGCATTTTTACACACCTATGAATCCCAACTAATACCAAAAAAAGTTTCATCCCCTTATCGGCTCCGGAACACCCCCAAATCCACCCCCAAATAGCGAAAAAATCGACATTTCAAAATATAAAAAATCCGCAAAACCACCAAAGTACCGAGACCAAAAAGTTAATTGCATTTTTACACACCAATGGATCCCAACTAATACCAAAAAAAGTTTTATCCTAATATCGGCTCCGGAACTCCCCCAAATCCACCCCCAAAAAGCGAAAAAATCGACATTTCAAAATATAAAAAATCCGCAAAACCACCAAAGTACCGAGACCAAAAAGTTAATTGCATTTTTACACACCAATGGATCCCAACTAATACCAAAAAAAGTTTCATTCCAATATCGGCTCCGGAACACCCCCAAATCCACCCCCAAAAAGTGAAAAAATCGACATTTCAAGATATAAAAAATCAGTAAAACGACCAAAGTACCGAGACCAAAAAGTTAATTGCATTTTTACACACCAATGGATCCCAACTAATACCAAAAAAAGTTTTATCCTAATGTCGGCTCCGGAACTCCCCCAAATCCACCCCCAAAAAGCGAAAAAATCGACATTTCCAGATATTAAAATTCCGCAAAACCACCAAAGTACCGAGACCAAAAAGTTAATTGCATTTTTACACACCTATGAATCCCAACTAATACCAAAAAAAGTTTCATCCCCTTATCGGCTCCGGAACACCCCCAAATCCACCCCCAAATAGCGAAAAAATCGACATTTCAAAATATAAAAAATCCGCAAAACCACCAAAGTACCGAGACCAAAAATTTAATTGCATTTTTACACACCTATGGATGCCAACTAATAACAAAAAAAGTTTCATCTCCATATCGGCTCTGGAACACCCCCAAATCTACCCCCAAATGGCGAAAAAATGGACATTTCAAGATATAAAAAATCCGCAAAACGACCAAAGTACCGAGACCAAAAAGTTAATTGCATTTTTACACACCTATGAATCCCAACAAATACAAAAAAAGTTTCATCCCCATATCGGCTCCGGAACACCCCCAAATCTATCCCCAAATAGCGAAAAAATGGACATTTCAAGATATAAAAAATCCCTAAAACCATTAAAGTACCGAGGCCATAAAGTTAATTGCATTTTTACACACCTATGGATCCCAATAATTTCTTTTTTTTCCAAATCCACCCCTGAATCATTATATATATCTTATCGAAATGTATACTTATTTTTCGAAAATTTTTTTTTTTTTTAATTTTTTTAATTGTTTCAATGGGTATTAAAATTTTTATGAGATCGTGGAACATTCGTAAAAGAGACTGAACAAGAATTTCTACAAACTTAATGAAAATTACGGTAATTTTACATTGTTTGGAAATTTAAACTTTGAATGAAAACAAATTCTAGATCGTCATCTATATCATAACGAAATGTATATTTATTTTTGGAACATTTTTACTCTACGTTTGAAAGAGATTCCATTTTTCTAATCCTTATGGTGGAAGCAATTTTTTAATGATTAAATGTTGGTAATTTCAAGTTTTTTAACCCTTTAACACCCAAATGTACAATTTTAAAAAGTGACTTTAGATTCGTAATCAGCAACCCCAAAAACCCTCAAGTAACAAGTGTAGATCGAATCCAACAAATTTTTAAATATTTCGTCCGCCATATTGGATCCGACATTTTGAATTTTAAAAAAATGACTCCAGATTCGTATTCAGCGACCCCAAAAACCCCCGAGTAACAAGTTTAAATCGAATCCAACTAATTTTTAAAAATTTCGTCTGCCATATTGGATCCGCCATTTTGAATTTTTAAAAATGAACTGTAGATTCGTAATCAGCATCTATAAAAACCCTTGTATAACAAGTTTTATAATATTTTATATAATATATAATTCACTTTAATCGACATTTTGTATGCGCCATTTTGAATTTTTGTTTTTCTTAATACTCCTATCTTACAGCCTACTTATTTTTGACGCCATATTTATGACTTTTATAGATACTGCAATGCCATTGCTTATAAAAAAATGTAATCATTTGACAAAAAAACCTAAAAATTTCATGTTTTTGTTTAAAAAAACATCTATAATTTGTTTATTTAAAATTTTACAAGATTTCTCAATACGCCATTTGAAAGAGCGATTTTTGGACCATAAGAGACGGCTATAGCAAATTTTTCTTCATAAGGTTCAATCTATAAAATTTTGCGTGAAACTTCATGACAAAAAATTGTACATTTGGGCGTTAAAGGGTTAAACTTCGTTTTGTTTTTTAATTTGATTATATAAAATATGTATTTTATATGGGTCATCAATCTGTTTTGAAGCAATGAACACGTTTCTCTTGCAATTTAAGCGAAAATTATATATCTAAAAATTTTCAAAAATTTAGAAATACAATTAAAATTTGTTAATTGTTATTTTTAAAACCTTTGTGACGGATTTTTGATTTTAGGAGTAGAAATAACAATAGAACATTTCATTTAAATGAATGTAAAACTGTTTAACTACGCGGAGTAGTTCCTCAATTGAATTTATAAGTTATATTGACTTCAAAAAGGTAGTTAAAATAACTGCGAAAGTAGTTGTTTCTACTTAGAAAGTAGTTGGTATAATGAGATTTTGTAGTTGTCTTTGAAATTTAACTACTTAAAGTAGTAAGTTGACCTACTAATGTTTAACTACAAGAAAAGTAGAAAAATTAAAAACCCGAACACAGTTAAATTAACAAAAAAAGTCATTACTTTAACTGTTTCGCACTCAACTATCCCATGGTAGTTGAACCTCTCGACTAAATTTTTTTCAGTGTGACTATCTAATTATTATTTATGTTTAATTCTAATTTTATTTAATAGGTGAAGGTCCAAGGTTTCGATTAGCATGTTTACAGAACCTTTTCGACAAATAGTTTTGACGCTATTATATAAAAACTGATTTTTGTTACTTTTCTCCTCGGTCTCCCCTACTAGATTTCCTCCGTAAAAAAGCTAAAATTGCACATTTGTTGAGTGTCATTAATAATAAGCAAGGGTATTCGTTTATAGTTTAAATTTTTTTTTTAAAGTTTAATGAAGTTTTAGCTAAACTTTAAGAAACCTCGATTAAAAAAAAATTATATACATTGTGGGCTAAAAATTGATTATTTTGACCACCAAGAATTTTTCCTCACTGAGCTGTTCATATAAATAAATTTTAAATAAAGAGTACAAGAAAGTTACAGAAAATTATTTATACCATGCATATTTAACTATTTCTAAGTAAAAGTAATTGCTTTTTAAATATTTTATTAGATGTTTCGAAAAACGGATTAATTCTTTCCAAGTTTGTTTATTTTTCAAAATAATAATAATACAGAAATCATTGATTTTACTGTGGAAATTTGTCGATCGATAGTAAAGCTTTGTACTAAAACATAAAATGATGATGTTAATGCATTAATTTACTTATATTATAACTTACAAACAAATGTTAAACCTAAGATTTCTCAAAATGTCTTAAGCCCACTTAAGCCGTTTTTCGAGTAAAGGATTTGATATGATAAATTTGCATTTAAAGTTTTCCGCGCCAAAGAGAGAGCAATATAGAGTGAGAGAATAAGAGAATGTGAGACTTGATACGTGTTTGTGCGTGGCCCGTTTCAAGAACATAGTATGGGTCTTTAGGCGGGGAGCGGGGTGACAATGCTCATCCCCACTTGTCGCCCTGCTTCTGGCTAGCGCGCTCGTAAGGCAAAATACGAAAAGAAGCCAATTTTTGTATTTTAGAGCGGGACCGGGAAGGAGTTGAGTATGCAAAATATGAAAAACAACATTTGAAAATTGGAACATATAGAGGACACCCTCCCCTATCAGAAAACCCATGTTGCCATCTAAAATTTTGGTGCGTTTAGCCGCCATTTTGTTTTAAAGTTTGAAATTTTGTTTTTCATTTATCTCATAAAATATCAATCCCACAAAATTTTTGTTAATACCTATTTTGTAGATAATATTGAGGTCTACAACTTTTATTAAAAACATTTTTTTCTAAAGGCAATAATAAAAAAGTTATAAACAAAAAAGAGGTAAAAAATAGGAGATGAAAAATTTTAAATTTAATTAACTCCTTTATTTTTAATTTTAGATTAAAAACAGTTCAGAGGTAATTTGTAGAGTATTTTATACCGAGTAATTTGATTCGTTTAACTTTTCCATCCGTTTATTTTTGTAGATTTTACAGTAATGCAAAGGCGAGTACATTTGAAAACTAACGGCTTACGAAAGCCCTGCGTAACACAAGACTCTCACTACCCAGTATAAGCAAAATTTTAAATTCTACTTTATTAAACAACTAAAATATGAGGAACGATTTTTGAAAATTGGAACAAATAGAGGGCACCCTCCCCTATCACAAAATCCATGTTGGCGCCTAAAATTTTGGTGCCTTTGGCCGCCATTTTGTTTTAAAAATTGAAATTTTCTTTTTAATTTATCTCATTAAATATCAATTCCACAAAATTTTTCTTTAGACCTATTCTGTTGATAATAATGAGATCTACAACTTTTATCCAAAATATTTTTTTCTAAAGGCATTATTAAAAAAGTTATAAACAAAAAAGAGGTAAAAATTAGGAGATGAAAATTGTAAAAGTTAATTAACTCCTTTATTATTAGTTTTAGAGTAAATCCAGTTAAGAGGTAATTTGTAGAGTATTTAATACCGCATAATTTGATTTGTTTCATTTTTCAATTCGTTTATTTTTATAGATTTTACAGTCATGCAAAAGCTGTTATTTTTTAAATATAACAGCTTACGGATGCCCGCTAAACACAAAAAAATTTGTAGACAAACTTTATTTAATTACTACAAATGGCTTTATTGTTTAAAAAAGGTGTTAATAACTAAATAGTAATGATTTCACGAAAATTGTTAAATAAATTTACAAACAAACAAACTTAGTTAAATGTAATCGATAATTGTATAATACAAATTTGTTTTACTGATAAATAAAATAAGGTATTGTTTAAATAAATTATTTTATAAACAATTTTCTAAACAAATTAACTTTTATTTATATAATGTATAAAACATTTCTTATGAATACTTTTTTAAAATCTTTTAAAGTTTATTATTGCCTTTAGAAAAAAATGTTTCCAATAAAAGTTGTAGATCTCATTATTATCTACAAAATAGATGTAAAGAAAAATTTTGTGGAATTGATATTTAATGAGATAAATTAAAAACAAAATTTCAATTTTTAAAACAAAATGATGGCCAAAAAAATCATTGAACTGTATTTAATCTAAAATTAAAAATAAAGGAGTTAATTAAATTTAAAATTTTTCATCTCCTATTTTTTACCTCTTTTTTGTTTATAACTTTTTTATTATTGCCTTTAGAAAAAAATGTTTTTTATAAAAGTTGTAGACCTCAATATTATCTACAAAATAGGTATTAACAAAAATTTTGTGGGATTGATATTTTATGAGATAAATGAAAAACAAAATTTCAAACTTTAAAACAAAATGGCGGCTAAACGCACCAAAATTTTAGATGGCAACATGGGTTTTCTGATAGGGGAGGGTGTCCTCTATATGTTCCAATTTTCAAATGTTGTTTTTCATATTTTGCATACTCAACTCCTTCCCGGTCCCGCTCTAAAATACAAAAATTGGCTTCTTTTCGTATTTTGCCTTACGAGCGCGCTAGCCAGAAGCAGGGCGACAAGTGGGGATGAGCATTGTCACCCCGCTCCCCGCCTAAAGACCCATACTATGTTCTTGAAACGGGCCACGCACAAACACGTATCAAGTCTCACATTCTCTTATTCTCTCACTCTATATTGCTCTCTCTTTGGCGCGGAAAACTTTAAATGCAAATTTATCATATCAAATCCTTTACTCGAAAAACGGCTTAAGTGGGCTTAAGACATTTTGAGAAATCTTAGGTTTAACATTTGTTTGTAAGTTATAATATAAGTAAATTAATGCATTAACATCATCATTTTATGTTTTAGTACAAAGCTTTACTATCGATCGACAAATTTCCACAGTAAAATCAATGATTTCTGTATTATTATTATTTTGAAAAATAAACAAACTTGGAAAGAATTAATCCGTTTTTCGAAACATCTAATAAAATATTTAAAAAGCAATTACTTTTACTTAGAAATAGTTAAATATGCATGGTATAAATAATTTTCTGTAACTTTCTTGTACTCTTTATTTAAAATTTATTTATATGAACAGCTCAGTGAGGAAAAATTCTTGGTGGTCAAAATAATCAATTTTTAGCCCACAATGTATATAATTTTTTTTTAATCGAGGTTTCTTAAAGTTTAGCTAAAACTTCATTAAACTTTAAAAAAAAAATTTAAACTATAAACGAATACCCTTGCTTATTATTAATGACACTCAACAAATGTGCAATTTTAGCTTTTTTACGGAGGAAATCTAGTAGGGGAGACCGAGGAGAAAAGTAACAAAAATCAGTTTTTATATAATAGCGTCAAAACTATTTGTCGAAAAGGTTCTGTAAACATGCTAATCGAAACCTTGGACCTTCACCTATTAAATAAAATTAGAATTAAACATAAATAATAATTAGATAGTCACACTGAAAAAAATTTAGTCGAGAGGTTCAACTACCATGGGATAGTTGAGTGCGAAACAGTTAAAGTAATGACTTTTTTTGTTAATTTAACTGTGTTCGGGTTTTTAATTTTTCTACTTTTCTTGTAGTTAAACATTAGTAGGTCAACTTACTACTTTAAGTAGTTAAATTTCAAAGACAACTACAAAATCTCATTATACCAACTACTTTCTAAGTAGAAACAACTACTTTCGCAGTTATTTTAACTACCTTTTTGAAGTCAATATAACTTATAAATTCAATTGAGGAACTACTCCGCGTAGTTAAACAGTTTTACATTCATTTAAATGAAATGTTCTATTGTTATTTCTACTCCTAAAATCAAAAATCCGTCACAAAGGTTTTAAAAATAACAATTAACAAATTTTAATTGTATTTCTAAATTTTTGAAAATTTTTAGATATATAATTTTCGCTTAAATTGCAAGAGAAACGTGTTCATTGCTTCAAAACAGATTGATGACCCATATAAAATACATATTTTATATAATTAAATTAAAAAACAAAACGAAGTTTAACCCTTTAACGCCCAAATGTACAATTTTTTGTCATGAAGTTTCACGCAAAATTTTATAGATTGAACCTTATGAAGAAAAATTTGCTATAGCCGTCTCTTATGGTTCAAAAATCGCTCTTTCAAATGGCGTATTGAGAAATCTTGTAAAATTTTAAATAAACAAATTATAGATGTTTTTTTAAACAAAAACATGAAATTTTTAGGTTTTTTTGTCAAATGATTACATTTTTTTATAAGCAATGGCATTGCAGTATCTATAAAAGTCATAAATATGGCGTCAAAAATAAGTAGGCTGTAAGATAGGACTATTAAGAAAAACAAAAATTCAAAATGGCGCATACAAAATGTCGATTAAAGTGAATTATATATTATATAAAATATTATAAAACTTGTTATACAAGGGTTTTTATAGTTGCTGATTACGAATCTACAGTTCATTTTTAAAAATTCAAAATGGCGGATCCAATATGGCAGACGAAATTTTTAAAAATTAGTTGGATTCGATTTAAACTTGTTACTCGGGGGTTTTTGGGGTCGCTGAATACGAATCTGGAGTCATTTTTTTAAAATTCAAAATGTCGGATCCAATATGGTGGACGAAATATTTAAAAATTTGTTGGATTCGATCTACACTTGTTACTTGAGGGTTTTTGGGGTTGCTGATTACGAATCTAAAGTCAAAATTTTGGTTTACGAATGTTCCACGATCTCATAAAAATTTTAATACCTATTGAAACAATTAAAAAAATTAAAAAAAAATAAAATTTTCGAAAAATAAGTGTACATTTCGATATGATATATATAATGGTTCGAGGGTGGATTTGGAAAAAAAAGAAATTATTGGGATCCATAGGTGTGTAAAAATGCAATTAACTTTTTGGTCTCGGTACTTTGGTGGTTTTACGGATTTTTTATATCTTGAAATGTCAATTTTTTCTCTATTTGGGGGTGGATTTGGGGGTGTTCCGGAGCCGATATTGGGATGAAACTTTTTTTGGTATTAGTTGGGATCCATAGGTGTGTAAAAATGCAATTAACTTTTTGGTCTCGGTACTTTGGTGGTTTTACGGATTTTTTATATCTTGAAATGTCAATTTTTTCTCTTTTTGGGAGTGGATTTGGGGGTGTTCCGGAGCCGATATTGGGATGAAACTTTTTTTGGTATTAGTTGGGATCCATTGGTGTGTAAAAATGCAATTAACTTTTTGGTCTCGGTACTTTGGTCGTTTTACTGATTTTTTATATCTTGAAATGTCGATTTTTTCACTTTTTGGGGGTGGATTTGGGGGTGTTCCGGAGCCGATATTGGAATGAAACTTTTTTTGGTATTAGTTGGGATCCATTGGTGTGTAAAAATGCAATTAACTTTTTGGTCTCGGTACTTTGGTGGTTTTGCGGATTTTTTATATATTGAAATGTCGATTTTTTCGCTATTTGGGGGTGGATTTGGGGGTGTTCCGGAGCCGATATGGGGATGAAACTTTTTTTGGTATTAGTTGGGATCCATAGGTGTGTAAAAATGCAATTAACTTTTTGGTCTCGGTACTTTGGTGGTTTTACGGATTTTTTATATCTTGAAATGTCGATTTTTTCGCTATTTGGGGGTGGATTTGGGGGTGTTCCGGAGCCGATATGGGGATGAAACTTTTTTTGGTATTAGTTGGGATCCATAGGTGTGTAAAAATGCAATTAACTTTTTGGTCTCGGTACTTTCGTGGTTTTACGGATTTTTTATATCTTGAAATGTCAATTTTTTCTCTTTTTGGGAGTGGATTTGGGGGTGTTCCGGAGCCGATATTGGGATGAAACTTTTTTTGGTATTAGTTGGGATCCATTGGTGTGTAAAAATGCAATTAACTTTTTGGTCTCGGTACTTTGGTCGTTTTACTGATTTTTTATATCTTGAAATGTCGATTTTTTCACTTTTTGGGGGTGGATTTGGGGGTGTTCCGGAGCCGATATTGGAATGAAACTTTTTTTGGTATTAGTTGGGATCCATTGGTGTGTAAAAATGCAATTAACTTTTTGGTCTCGGTACTTTGGTCGTTTAACTGATTTTTTATATCTTGAAATGTCGATTTTTTCACTTTTTGGGGGTGGATTTGGGGGTGTTCCGGAGCCGATATTGGAATTAAACTTTTTTTGGTATTAGTTGGGATCCATAGGTGTTTAAAAATGCAATTAACTTTTTGGTCTCGGTACTTTGGTGGTTTTGCGGATTTTTTATATATTGAAATGTCGATTTTTTCGCTATTTGGGGGTGGATTTGGGGGTGTTCCGGAGCCGATATGGGGATGAAACTTTTTTTGGTATTAGTTGGGATTAGGAGGTGTGTAAAAATGCAATTAACTTTTTGGTCTCGGGACTTTGGTGGTTTTGCGGATTTTTTATATCTTGAAATGTCGATTTTTTCGATATTTGGGGGTGGATTTGGGGGTGTTCCGGAGCCGATATGGGGATGAAACTTTTTTTGGTATTAGTTGGGATCCATAGGTGTGTAAAAATGCAATTAACTTTTTGGTCTCGGTACTTTGGTGGTTTTGCGGATTTTTTGTATATTGAAATGTCGATTTTTTCGCTATTTGGGGGTAGATTTGGGGGTGTTCCGGAGCCGATATGGGGATGAAACTTTTTTTGGTATTAGTTGGGATCCATAGGTGTGTAAAAATGCAATTAACTTTTTGGTCTCGGTACTTTGGTGGTTTTACGGATTTTTTATATCTTGAAATGTCAATTTTTTCTCTTTTTGGGAGTGGATTTGAGGGTGTTCCGGAGCCGATATTGGGATGAAACTTTTTTTGGTATTAGTTGGGATCCATTGGTGTGTAAAAATGCAATTAACTTTTTGGTCTCGGTACTTTGGTCGTTTTACTGATTTTTTATATCTTGAAATGTCGATTTTTTCACTTTTTGGGGGTGGATTTGGGGGTGTTCCGGAGCCGATATTGGAATGAAACTTTTTTTGGTATTAGTTGGGATCCATTGGTGTGTAAAAATGCAATTAACTTTTTGGTCTCGGTACTTTGGTGGTTTTGCGGATTTTTTGTATATTGAAATGTCGATTTTTTCGCTATTTGGGGGTAGATTTGGGGGTGTTCCGGAGCCGATATGGGGATGAAACTTTTTTTGGTATTAGTTGGGATTAAGAGGTGTGTAAAAATGCAATTAACTTTTTGGTCTCGGTACTTTGGTGATTTTGCGGATTTTTTGTATCTGGAAATGTAGATTTTTTTGCTACTTGGGGGTGGATTTGGGGGTGTTCCGGAGCCGATAAGGGGATGAAACTTTTTTTGGTATTAGTTGGGTTTCATAGGTGTGTAAAAATGCAATTAACTTTTTGGTCTCGGTACTTTGGTGGTTTTGCGGAATTTTAATATCTGGAAATGTCGATTTTTTCGCTATTTGGGGGTGGATTTGGGGGTGTTCCGGAGCCGATATGGGGATGAAACTTTTTTTGGTATTAGTTGGGATCCATAGGTGTGTAAAAATGCAATTAACTTTTTGGTCTCGGTACTTTCGTGGTTTTACGGATTTTTTATATCTTGAAATGTCAATTTTTTCTCTTTTTGGGAGTGGATTTGGGGGTGTTCCGGAGCCGATATTGGGATGAAACTTTTTTTGGTATTAGTTGGGATCCATTGGTGTGTAAAAATGCAATTAACTTTTTGGTCTCGGTACTTTGGTCGTTTTACTGATTTTTTATATCTTGAAATGTCGATTTTTTCACTTTTTGGGGGTGGATTTGGGGGTGTTCCGGAGCCGATATTGGAATGAAACTTTTTTTGGTATTAGTTGGGATCCATTGGTGTGTAAAAATGCAATTAACTTTTTGGTCTCGGTACTTTGGTCGTTTAACTGATTTTTTATATCTTGAAATGTCGATTTTTTCACTTTTTGAGGGTGGATTTGGGGGTGTTCCGGAGCCGATATTGGAATTAAACTTTTTTTGGTATTAGTTGGGATCCATAGGTGTGTAAAAATGCAATTAACTTTTTGGTCTCGGTACTTTGGTGGTTTTACGGATTTTTTATATCTTGAAATGTCGATTTTTTCGCTTTTTGGGGGTGGATTTGGGGGTGTTCCGGAGCCGATATGGGGATGAAACGTTTTTTGATATTAGTTGGGATCCATAGGTGTGTAAAAATGCAATTAACTTTTTGGTCTCGGTACTTTGGTGGTTTTGCGGAATTTTAATATCTGGAAATGTCGATTTTTTCGATATTTGGGGGTGGATTTGGGGGTGTTCCGGAGCCGATATGGGGATGAAACTTTTTTTGGTATTAGTTGGGATCCATAGGTGTGTAAAAATGCAATTAACCGTTTGGTCTCGGTACTTTGGTGGTTTTGCGGATTTTTTGTATATTGAAATGTCGATTTTTTCGCTATTTGGGGGTAGATTTGGGGGTGTTCCGGAGCCGATATGGGGATGAAACTTTTTTTGGTATTAGTTGGGATTAGGAGGTGTGTAAAAATGCAATTAACTTTTTGGTCTCGGGACTTTGGTGGTTTTGCGGGTTTTTTATATCTTGAAATGTCGATTTTTTCGATATTTGGGGGTGGATTTGGGGGTGTTCCGGAGCCGATATGGGGATGAAACTTTTTTTGGTATTAGTTGGGATCCATAGGTGTGTAAAAATGCAATTAACCGTTTGGTCTCGGTACTTTGGTGGTTTTGCGGATTTTTTGTATATTGAAATGTCGATTTTTTCGCTATTTGGGGGTAGATTTGGGGGTGTTCCGGAGCCGATATGGGGATGAAACTTTTTTTGGTCTTAGTTGTGATTAAGAGGTGTGTAAAAATGCAATTAACTTTTTGGTCTCGGTACTTTGGTGGTTTTGCGGATTTTTTGTATCTGGAAATGTCGATTTTTTCGCTACTTGGGGGTGGATTTGGGGGTGTTCCGGAGCCGATAAGGGGATGAAACTTTTTTTGGTATTAGTTGGGATCCATAGGTGTGTAAAAATGCAATTAACTTTTTGGTCTCGGTACTTTGGTGGTTTTGCGGATTTTTTGTATATTGAAATGTCGATTTTTTCGCTATTTGGGGGTAGATTTGGGGGTGTTCCGGAGCCGATATGGGGATGAAACTTTTTTTGGTATTAGTTGGGATCCATAGGTGTGTAAAAATGCAATTAACTTTTTGGTCTCGGTACTTTGGTCGTTTTGCGGAATTTTAATATCTGGAAATGTCGATTTTTTCGCTACTTGGGGGTGGATTTGGGGGTGTTCCGGAGCCGATAAGGGGATGAAACTTTTTTTGGTATTAGTTGGGATTCATAGGTGTGTAAAAATGCAATTAACTTTTTGGTCTCGGTACTTTGGTGGTTTCGCGGATTTTTTATATATTGAAATGTCGATTTTTTCGCTATTTGGGGGTAGATTTGGGGGAGTTCCGGAGCCGATATTGGGATGAAATTTTTTTTGGTATTAGTTGCGATACATTGGTGTGTATAAATGCAATTAACTTTTTGGTCTCGGTACTTTGGTGGTTTTGCGGAATTTTAATATCTGGAAATGTCGATTTTTTCGATATTTGGGGGTGGATTTGGGGGTGTTCCGGAGCCGATTTTGGGATAAAACTTTTTTTGGTATTAGTTGGGATCTATAGGTGTGTAAAAATGCAATTAACTTTTTGGTCTCGGTACTTTGGTGGTTTTACGGATTTTTTATATCTTGAAATGTCAATTTTTTCTCTTTTTGGGGGTGGATTTGGGGGTGTTCCGGAGCCGATATGGGGTGAAACTTTTTTTGGTATTAGTTGGGATCCATAAGTGTTAAAAAATTCAATTAACTTTTTGGTCTCAGTATTATGAAAATTTTTGTGTTTTGTGTGTATAGTAGTAATACCATAGGGGTGGTTTTTTAACATTTTGAGGGTGTTCCGGACCTTAGATCGATCTAAAACTTTATATTTATGTTTTTGGGATCATTTTGAAGCAATTTCAAGTAAAAATTCTTTGGTCTGGAAAATTTTTTTTTTTCGTTTTTTTAAACGTTGCGTACTTCATTTACATCCAAAACCCCCGAGTAACAAGTTTCATGCAAAATAAGTAGCTTTTTCAAAATTTGTCTGCCATATTGGATCAGCCAGTTTGAATTTTGAAAATCTGACTTTAGACTCGTAATCAGCGACCCCAAAAACCCCCGAGTAACAAGTTTCAAGCAAAATAAGTAGATTTTTCAAAATTCGTCCGCCATATTGGATCCGCCATTTTGAATTTTGAAAATCTGACTTTAGATTCGTAATCAGCGACCCCCAAAAGTAATAAATTTCAAGCGAAATTGTTAGATTTTTAAAAATTTGTCCGCCATTTTGGATCCGCCATTTTGAATTTTGAAAGTTTAATTGGAAATTCTGCACCAGCGAATTTAAAAATATTCACATACCGAGTTTTGTGAAAAACTATCAGGTTTGTACGATTTCCAATACCAGTCCATGATTTAAAAAAAAAAACCCACTTCAGTCGCCATTTTGTGTCCGCCATTTTGAAATTTAACTTTCACCATTGTGGTTTCTTGTAGATTAAACATCCTTGCCGCGATATTTGTATCAGTCAAAGATATTCCTTTACCTTAAAGGGTCCAAAAAAATTCATAAATGAAAAAAAAAACTGAAAAAAACTGCTTGTAACTTGTTTATTTATGAATATACTTAATTTTTTATTGCAAAATTCGAAAGAGCGATGTCTAATCTATATAAAATAGGTTGAGTACATTCTTCTAACACTAAAATATAATACTAAACTCCATGGCAAATTTGTGTACTTCCCGTCCTTAATGGGTTAAATAACAATTTTTTAATAAAAAACTAATATTAATTATTTATCACTAAATTTTCACAAATCTTATTAAACTATTTATCTTTTTATATTTTATATTTTACGAAAAACAACTGATTTTCTAATTTATTATTAATTTTCTAATAATTTCCTCGAAATCCCTATTATTTACACTTAAACTAAGTTAAATTACTTTTATAATTCTTTCTATTTAACAATTTTACTACAATTTCATGTTTTCATTTCCATAACTTTATTATTTATTTTATTTAAATTATTATTTTTTCTTCATTTGATAATATTTCTTTTTATTTCATGTTAAAATTGTCCCATTCAATCTCCCGTGGCTCAGCGGCCAGGAGCAACTATCACAAACCCACACGTCGATAGATCGATCCCTATCGTACACAATATTTGTTTATTTCTATATTTATATTTTATTATTTATTTACCATTAAATTCCTTATTTTTATTAATTCTATTTATTAATTTATATTTATTTATTCGGTAATGCTAATTGAAATGGCTTTGACCATTGAATACCATTTCAAAGTATATATTCTTATCCCTGAAGAATTTCCCTAATTGGACGAGATCAGTTTTTTTAAAATGTTACGTTTACACTACAACTAATTTTTTTTTATTATTATTAAAATAATTTATATTGCGTAATTTATATGATTATTATTGTTATTTATAATAATTTTTGCATAATAATTAATTGTTTTAAATATTATTATTATTTATAATGATTATTGCATAATAATTAAATGTTGTCCATATTAATATATTATTTATAATGATTATTGCATAATAATTAATTGTTGTCAATATTAATATATTATTATTGCATAATAATTTATTTTTATTAATGTTAATTATAATATTAATGTTGAATTGCATAAAAATTATTGAACGCAATATTTCATTATTTTATAATTGATGCAAGTTTAATCTAAGCATTCAGTACAAGTTGAGAAAGAAGAAATGAAAGAGAGAGAGCGAGCGAGAGAAATAAGGAGAAATTTTTTTAAAATAATAAAATTGAATATAATTGTTATATAACTTTTTATTATTTTAAAAAATACATTTCCATAAATGAAAAATAATTTGTTAATAAACATAGGTTCAAAAATTTGTTTTTAAAAAGTTATTTTAAAAAAACAGATTTTGTTCCATTGATAACTTTGTAGCTTGCGTTGTTTGTCAACCGGCTAGCTTCCATTTTGAATTTCCCTCCAACCAACTTAAATAACCTTATAACTGAGGGATTCCCCTATTTTAAAAAGATATCAGCCAGTCTGCATTGCAACAATCCTCTTGTCTCTTTCTTTTTTATACTGACTACGGCTAAAAAAAAGATAGAATCCGATTCATTCCGCCTCTCAATTTGATAGAAAAACAGAATAAAATAAATATTGATCTAGATTTAAACCCTCGGTTGCAATTAGAAAGCGTGTTTTTAGGGACTGACATTAACACTTTTACTAATTTCTTGTTAATTGTTTCGGCATCTATTGGTAAAAGACTTAAAAATGAATGGTACCCAAAATCTAAAGGGATGCTGGGAATTTTGACTATTTTTAGTTATTTAGTTTTTAATTTTAGTTAATTACAGTTAATTAAAAAGTTTTAGTTAATTAATTTTTAGTTAATTTTTTTTTTTTTTTTTTTAATATAAATAAAAGTTAATCATTTATATATTTTGTTGTTGTTTATAAACTAAGATATTAAAAAAGGTACAAACATGTACTAATACAAAATTTTGTTGTATCAAAATTCAAACATTCACTTTTGAAGATGAAAATCATTATCTTCGAACAATAATAGTAGTATTAAAATAATATAATATTTACTCACACTTGAAAAACCAGTATTTTTTGTTTTAAAAACAAGAGCATAAATTTATATCAAAATCTGAAAACTATAAAAATAATATAATGGATCTTTATACATTTTTGAGTTTAGGTACTTCGAATCTGTTCCCCTTATCAAACATGAGTTGTTTTAAAGTGTTGATAGCCATGACAACTTCAGTACAACAAAGAGGATGAACATAGTGCACTAATACTTCGATCATTTTTATCAAGTCATTGAATATAATATTTCTGTCAGCTGCTTTTCCACTTGTTATTAAAGAAGCGTAATCAACAAGCCTATTCAGTGTCATTGCTACTATCATTCTATCAGAATCTGATTTTATAAATACCTGAAATTAAAAAGCAAATTCCTTTTATTTCAATCATTCTTTAAATTTTGGACAAGCCATGTTTAAAACTAGACTTTAATATTTATTATTTTTGTTTATGATTCTTTATGATTTGTTCTTGTGTTACAATTTTTCATATTTCGTTTTTATATATAAAATATATACTTTTTTGATAAGTTTTAAAAATTTGATTGGATTTGCGTTTTATTAATAACTTACGCCACAAGAGGATAGTTGAGAAAATATTGGCCAGTTCTTTTGACAAGCGATGCATTCACAATTAAAATAATAATTCTCGGCTAATTTAGATTGTCTCACGCCTTTGGGTACTCTCCAATAACTATTGCCATAGCTGTCAAATATCTAAAATAAAAATATAATTAATTAATTACAGAACAGGGAAGAAAACTTTGTATTTCACAATATTCTATTGGTGTAAAGAAATGATTTTTATTATATACCAAATTCATTTCAAATTAGACAAGCTGGGCTTGGTCGGAACTAAGACGGAACTAGACGACGCGTATTTTTTTGTTTAGCTGAAAAGAATTTTGTCATGGAGTTATAAAGATCTTAATTTTTTAAGTCGGAACTCTCGTTTATTTAAAATTAAAAAATTAAAACATTATAAGTGTAATAAGTTTTTAAGTAATTGGAATATCGTATTCTTTTTTTGCGTTCTGAAAGAGTTTTTAGTCCTCTTTGAAAATCCATTAAAAGATTAAAAAAATGTTGTAAAATAACAAAAGGAAGGCCGTTTTACTAAAACATTTTGAATTAAAATTATTCAAAAACATCGCCGTTTTTTTTTTATAAACATTTTTTTGGAAATTGTCGTCATAGAAAACATTATTTTTCAAAAGATCTTTTTATTTTTATTTATTTCTCGTTTTATCAACAATTTTTGTCAAAATTCGATTAAAAATTTTTACAAAACTTTACAGTGTTTTTGGATGAAAATAAATAATTGTTAAAAAATGAGTAATTTATTACGCATGAAATAAAACAAATAATAATTATAATAATAATAAATAATAATAATTAAATCCAATTTTTGTCAAGATTGGATAAAAATGACATATTTCGACAAGATTCAAAGGAAAAACATAAAATAATAAATAATTATTATTTGACAGAAAATTTTGACCCAACCTAATTTTTTCTAAGAAATGTGAAACTTGTGATTTCAAAATTGGGTGAAATTAATTTTAATAATATTTTTATTTAGGTGAAAACCCACTTCTTAATTTGAATTTGCTAATGAAAAAAGTTTTAAATATAAATGCTTCTGATAAATTACAACTTTTCTAAAAATGATTTGCTTATTTGCACCCAAAAACACTGTAAAACTTTTTATAAATAAATTTTTAGTTGGATTTTAACAATATTTGCTGAAAAAACGAGAAATAAAGAAAAATATCAAGATAAACTTTTTTTATATTTTTTGAAGAGGAATAACATTTATTTTCGAAATTTGTTGATGCCTAGTGTATTTTTTTTAGGAAAAATGAACTTTTCCTTTAAACGAATAAAAAATAATTTTCTTCTTTTCTACCATAATCGGGTACAAGTTAAATTCTTATGGAAAATAATCTTTAATATGAAGACAATTTCGAAAAAAAATTACCAACAAAATGTGGGATTTTTGAGTAATTTCAATTTAAAATTTATTGGTAAAATGGCTTTAGGACATTTTTAACATTCTTAAAAAGATATTACAATTATTAGGTTTTTTTTCTTAAATTTTCAATAAATGTGAGTTCCGACTTCAAAAATTAAAATCTTTATAACTCTATGAAATTTTTTTTCCAGCTAAACAAAAAATAACGTATTGTTTAAAATTCTTTAAAAAACAACATTTTGGATAGAAATTTGATTTTCAGTTCGAACTAATCCCAGCCTGTCTGTTTTGAAATTAATTAAAATTTATTGATATTACTTGAGTATCCTTTTCTATTGGATATAGAGCATAAAGAAGCATATGTTCTTTGGATGCATATCGTGTCACATTAGGATCACAGCTATGATTTAAAAAACTGTGAAATGGAAATGCAGCAATTCCACGCTCTGCAAAACCCAAACCACGTTTTTCTTCATACTAAAATACATGTAAAAATGATATTTATTTAAAAGAAAATGAAGATTTTTAATTTTATTTTTATAATGCTATTAGATGCATCGTCAATTCTAATTTAATACTTACAAAATGTGTACTGCTTGAAACTATTTGATTATGACGTAAAATTAATCCTCCAATAAATAAAACATCTTTATTTGCAAGTAATGAATTAAAATCATTGCTTTTAAATGTTTCACCAAGAAAAGCAGTGCATGTTGCAATGGAATACAGAATCAATGCTGAATTATAAGTTCTGACAAAAAAATCAGAAAGTGTCCTTTTTTCTGAGTTCCTAACAAGGCTGTAAATACTTCTACATTTATTACTGTCGAGCTTCCCATCTTGTGAAAATCCTCTAGTTCTTGGATCTAAGGAAACATTAAATTTTAATTATTTTTTTTTTTTCTTAAATCAGACTGATGTTTCTAATTTTGACAATCCGTATTCACTCTAATATTATTATTTTTTTCTAAGATTTGGAATGAAGTGAAAAATTTGGTATGTTTTTGAAATATTCATTATTTTTATATTCAAAATTAAATTGATTTATTTTTAAAGTTTTTGAAACATAAATTAAATATTGGATGAAATATTATTTGAAATATTAATTTTCTGCTGGTTGACAGTTTGTCAGTAAATATTAATTAAACTCTTCATTCTTAAAATATATTTGACGACCCAGTATATTAATTTTAACAATATATTATTATTGTCAAAAGCTCCACAGAAGGAAAGTTAAAAAAACTGAAACTAATTTTATTTAAAATGAAAATATAAAAGTGTTACGGAGACATTAAAATTTAACAATTTCCCGGTTTTTATGCTGTACTAAATTTCTGGCAATTTTTCAGGTCGCTATTAAATATCCTGGGAGAAGCTCATGAAGCACGGACAATTTTATCTATTTTTAAATTTAGGAACAATTAAGTTTAACATGTATGATTTTATACAGAAAAATAAAGTCTTTTTTTACGTTCGTGGATTCAATTTTGGAAGATAAAACAGGTCTGATTTCAGTATAATCATAACTTAATCGATCATGGGAAATAGCCAGAACTCTTAGCACTAGTGGAAGGTAGAAACTGATTTTGAATTCTCTCTAAACGTACAACTTGATACCCCTGATAACGCGACCAGATAACGAATGCAAATTTCAAAGTCTGCCTTACAAATGAGAAATACAAAACCTTCATAATAATAAAATGTTCCGTCGCAAAACTCTAATGCATTCCTCATAATGAACTAATTTATTTATTAGCTTAGATGATTATTAAATTAGATAATTCATTCAAAATGTCAAATGATAAAAAAAATAATTTCCCTGACTTTTCCCTGATTTCCAGGCAAATTTTTTTCATTTTTTCTGACCTTTTTGCAGTGGCGTAACTAGGAGGACATGAGCCCTGGGGCAAACAGAAAAATAGGGCCCTAATTATATATGTTTTTTTTAAATAGATGTTTCTTTCTTTTAAACTTTTAAATCACACTTCACCTTTTTAAAATGTAATCAAATTTTTAAATTATGGCAATTTTAATTTCTTCAAATTTCAGTTAATGCAAACTGGCATTGATTAAAATTTCAATTAATCCACGTTTCAAATATATTAAATTTGAAATTTAAACTATTTTTATCGTTTTTTAATTATATTCTGCAATTTTTAATTCTTTTAATTATCTTTAAATTGATTCCCAAAATCTTCAATTTACCTTCCTCAAATTTTAATTATTTTGTTTAGTTTCTTCAATCACTTTTCAGTATTGAATATTTTTTTCTTGACATTAAATCAATTTAATTATTTATTCCTAAATTTTATATATTCATCGCAAATTTAAATTAATTTTTTTAATTTACTATTATTTTCGTCATTTTGCAATTATTACCTTTAATTTTTAATCATTTTCATAACTTCTAAATTCATTTCCTCAACTTTCAAATATTTCAAATAATTATTTTGTTCAATTTTCATTTCTCTTTATTATTTTGCAATGATTTTCTCCATCTTTTAATATTTTCATTATTTTTCAATTAATTTCCTAAATTTGCAGTAATTATCACAAATTTAGATTATTATCATTAATTTTCCATATTTTAAACGATTTTTCAATTATTTTCTTTAGCTTAAAATAAATTTTGCAATTTTTCTATTATTTTCTTCACTTTCTAATTATTTTAATTATTTTTGCATTATTTTCAAAAATTTCAATTATTTATCTGAAATTTTAATGGTTGTCATCAATTTTCGATTATATCTGCCATTATTTAATAATTCTCTTTAATTAAAAATTTATAAGTAATTTTGTATTAATTTTCTTACTTTAAACATATATTTTATGCTTTTTTCAATTATTTCCCTTAATTTTTTTTTACTGTTATCAATTTTTCATATTTAAATTATTTTCATCATATTTTAATTTTCTTTCTGAATCTTAAGTTATTTTAAGAATATTTTATTTACTTTTTTCAATTTTTAATTATTTTCCTCAATTGTTAATTTATTATTACTCACATTTTCTAAGATTTTTAAGTATTTTCCTAAAAATTTTAATTAATTTCACAAATTTACGATTATTTCGGCGATTTTTTAATAATTCTCTTTAATTACATTTTTTAAAATAATTTTGTAATTATTTTCTTTCTTTAAACATATATTCTATGATTTTTTCAATTATTCCCCTCAAATTTTATTCACTGTTAAATTATTTTTATCATATTTTAATTTTTTTCCTAATCTTAAATTATTTCCAGCATATTTTACTTAGTTTTTTCAATTTTGAATTAATTTTATCATTTTTCAATTATTTTCCTCGATTGTTAATTATTACTCTCATTTTTTAAAATTATTTTTCAAGATTTTTAAGTATTTTTTTAAAATTTCAATTATTTTCTTCAATTTTTAATTATTTTGATTTGTTTTCATAATTTCGAAAATTTTTAATTAATCATCGTATATTTTAATTATATTTAGCTTTCTTTAATTCTTTTCTCCATTTTTTAGTTATTCTAATTTTTTGCAATTGATTTCTAAGACTTCATGTATTTTTCTTAAATTTCAATTATCTCACAAAAATGTAATTTATTTTTTACAACTTATCATTGTTTGTATCAAATTTCAATTATTTTCCAACATTTATTTTCTTTAATTTTCAATTCTTTACATTTGTTTTATATTATAATTTTTTCAGATTTTAAATTATTTATCTGACATTTCAATTATTTCATTGAATGTTTAATTAATTATATTATGTTTTATATTATTTTCTTCAATTTTCAATTACTTTCGTTTTTTTTCTCGTTCTTCTTCATAATTTCCAAAAAGTTTTCACTTATTTCTCTTTAATTAAAACTTGTTCTCTTCAATTTCAAATTATGTTTATCCTTTTCCATTTATTTTCTCTAATTTTTAATTATTTTCTTTTATTTTAATGAACTTCTGAAAGTTTTAAGTATTTTTCTGAAAATTTCTTCAACTTTCCTTTTTTAAAATATTTTATGTAAGTTTTTCAATTATTTTCTCCAATTTTAATTATTTTTTTCAATTTTAATTTATCTGAATTTTGAATTATTATTTTTCAATTTTTAATTATTTTCTCCAATTTTTCATTATTCAATGTTTTTTTAATTTACATTTAAATTTTCAAGTATTTTTCTCAAATTTAAATTATATTCTTTATGTTTAACAAACTTCTATGGTTCTTTAAATTACTTTTCCTAATTTTTAATTGATTTCATTTTTTTTTCAATTAATTTCCAAAATTTGCAATTATTTTGTTAATTTTAAATTATTTTTTGCAATTGTTTTTAATTCTAAAATATTAGAAATTTTGTAGTAAATAAATATTTTTTTATTTATATTAATTTATTTTTAAATATAGGGGAGTGGGTCCCAAGATGGACATTTCGTATTAAATTTTTGTTTAAGGTGACAGCGCCTTATGCTTTCTGTCGTTTTTGTTGTTTGTATAGACGAAGATTTTTATTCAGATTCAAAGAAAAAAAAACCAGTTGGTTTTTCTTCTGCACATACCACGTAATTTTGTGTCTAAAAAAGTTTTGTTACAGTTTTTTCTCAAGTTGGTAAAGTTGTTTAAATTTATGATTTAGAATAAGTACTTAAAGTTATGATATTTTTTATTTATCGTATAATAATATCCTAAAATGATTTTACTAATCCAGTGTTCGTATATATATTTTTACTGGGGATTAAAAAATGGTGTCATGTACCCTAAGATGGACAGGCCTCAAATCTCAATGTATTTATTTGCATATTTTCGATTTTACATTTTTTTTAATAATTTTTTGAGCCAATTAATTAAATTTTTTTATTTTCCACCATAAAATGTGATGTTCTCGTTAGAGAATTTGATATATCGATACTTTTCGATATTTTATTACTTTTTACAGTTAAGCTATTAAGTTGAATTTTTAGAAATGTTATTATTCGATAAATTCCGTAAAATGATTAAAAATTAGTTTAAGAATTGTACACGATTTTCATTTTTTATTTACTAAAATTTTCAGAGACTTTTAAGAAGGTGTACATCTTTGGGCCACTTTTTTTTAGACCGAAAATTTTAACAATTAGAAAAAATGCTTTAAAAAATGTTTATGTTCAAAATAAAATGTTATCCCTGTGGCCATAAGCTACCTTATAAATTGTACTTTCATCTGGTATAAAACATTTTAATATATTTTATTTGGTTTGGATTCTACAGCAATAAATCGAAAGGGTGTCCAACTTGGGGCCTTCTCCCCTATTAAAAAAAAAATATAATTGTCGATAACACAAGATGTAGAAATTATAAATTACTACAATTAGTAAGGTTTTTGGATTTTTTTTAAAAAGCGTCTATTAAGGTTAACTAAAGGCCCCTTATCTCAAGGGTCCCGGGGCACTGCTCCACTTTGTCCCTTAACAGTTACGTCACTGCTTTTTTGAGCTCTTAAAACTAATTTTTCGTATGCCTACTATAAAACAGAAAAATATAATTTTTCATTCATTTTAGAGATTCTTTGCATTTTTCCAGTACTTTTGATGAAAATCCCTGACTTTTCCTTGATATCCCTATCTACTTAAACTGTTTAGTTTCTATTCTGGACATCTTTAGTTCAATTTTTCATAATTCAAAAAATGTATGATTTAACTAATATTTTTAAAAAGAGTTTTAGTTTTTATTTTAATTTTTCAAGTTTTATATTTTTTAACTGAATATTGTTGTGTTGCCTTCAATATTGACCATATTAATAATAATAATAATTTAAACATTGCGATAAAATAATTACCTTTACACGAATCTACTTCAGTTAACTCAGCTTTCAACTTTTCCAAACTACTAAATTCTCTAACAGCCAAAATAGTAAGTCTCAGACTAAATAATTCCTGTTTAGTGAGTTTAACATTTAACAATTCTGCTGTCACAGGACATTCGATATCATGATACTTTTTCCATGCAATATCTTTACAATTCTTCGAACAATAAAGAACGAAAACGCAATTCTCACATGGAACACTCGCCCAAGAAACTTCTAAACAATGGGCACAATGAGTGTACATATTTCCAATTGAAAGAAGCCTTGAATACGATTTTTCAACAGCTAGAATTTCTCCTGGTTTTATTCTACGAGTAGCAACTACATGTCTTCCAAACTTATCATTATATTTTACAGTCAAAGCGTCACTGCAACAAGGGATTTCATTTTGTGGTACAATCGTTGGAAGTTCTACTGGGTTGGAATCGTCTTCAACTTTATCTTTTTTAAGTTTACTAGCGTCTCTTAACTTATTTTTAAACGTTTCTTTAATTGAATCATCCAGTGATATCTCGTCCAACAATAATAAAGTTTTTTCATAAACTTCGCTTAGTTCCAAATTTTCTAAACGAGCTAAACATTCGATTTTTCTAAGCAATAACTTAGGTTTGATATGATTTGGATAATTCAAGCCCAAAGCTCTTTCGATATCTAGCAAAGCTTCTGAGTATTTGCGTAAATGGACCAGAATGGCAGATCTATTAGCGAAAGCAAGCGCCAGTTCTTCTGAATCATTTGGTGCGAATGCTATACTTATAGAGTAAAGTTCCCAAGCTTTCACATATTCATTTGCATCGGGTTTGGAGATAAACACTTGATTTCCCTCGTTTCGTAATCTTGTTGACTCAATCGAGGTTTTAAGCTTGAACGCCTCGGGTGGAAAAATATAATGTGTTTTTAAAATGTGCAACATAAAAGCGATTCGACTCTCATCACTTGTAGCTGACATGAAGTTTTTCATTATATCTTTAAACTCTTGGGCTGATACTCTGGTGCTTAAATTGCTTAGGATGTTGTCCATTTTTTTATAAACAGTATATACCTACTTTGAATTAAATGTTAATAATAAAAATTGTAGAATTAATTTTATACAGTAACCTAGGAAATTTAGGTAAATTCATATATACATACTACACAGTAAAACAGCCTTCGTGGTGAATTAGTACTATTTTTTGCCAAATTGAAAGACAATTAACTAATATTAACAGATAAACTAGACAAATATATTTATTAGAGTTCAATGTTTATATATAGGACGAGGTATAAGCAGGGATGGGTGCGTATTATACGTGATGTATTATACATGGTTTTCTACAGTATAATACGTACGTATTATACGTGAAAATTTCGAAAATAAGAGGGAGTGGGGGGTTTTCTACGTATAATACGTATTTTACATAATGTAGAAAACCACGTATTATACGTAGAAAACCTCGAGTTTTCTACATTTACCCATCCTTGGGTATAAGATGTTCGGTGAAAATCCCCCTCATGTGTGCACAAGGATGGGTAAATGTAGAAAACTCGTGGTTATCTACGTAACAATTACATACACTTAAGAAAATGATTCGGTATTTTTACCACTATGGAAGTAGGAGCGTTTAGGGTAAAATCCCACTTGAGCAAAAAGCGTAAAACCGAAAGCAGAAATCATGAGAGTGAGAGAGGAAGGTAGATATCACTGTCTCTCTCACTCTCATGATTTTCTGCTTTCGTTTTGCGCTTTCTGCTCACGTGGGATTTTACCCTTATTACCTACTTCTATCTTAACAGTTTTAAATATTTTACGGATTTTACGCGCAGAGTTATGAGAATAAAACTTTATAATATTTCTAAACCTTTATTGTTAAATTACAGAAAAGAAAATTCGCCGGTTATATGAAATAAATATAAGTATTATAAATTCTAATAAAGCAATGTAAAATAAATAAAGTAAAATAAATAAAATTTAACAAAATTTTGTATTTATCGTTTTAAACTTTTATTTGCACTGCACATAAACTTAACCTCAACCTTATAAAGATTTTCGAAAGATTCTGTCGTTTCTTCATGACAAAAGGGGGAAAAAATGTGTATATTTTTGTATTCAAATGAAGTTGAATTTATTTTTACAAACAAATGCCCGTAGACGGTCAAAATAGCCTCATATAACCAATTCGTTTTAATGAAATATCTTAACAACTAAAATGAGAAACTTAATTCTTTAAGACGTAGCACTATTAAGTTTCCGCAATTAATCATTTTTGCTGGGAATTTTACATATAAGGGCATTATTGATTAATACATCAAACTGTAATATTATACTTTAAGATGATAACATTGAGATTATAAACGGGATTTTTAAGTGCTTTTGTAACTTTACAGTAAGGGTAAAGTCACATATAAAGGACGTATCAGGGGATTCGTACGGAAGCGCCTATGTGCCAGCGCTGGGCACTAACAAAATTTGCAGGTGCATTCATTCGTTTGCCTTGCACGCATTTTTTGTGCGTGCTGGTTGTCCTGCACGCATTTAAAAATGCGTGCTATCCATTTGAAACCAAAAGTGTGTTAGTGGTGTACGTGTGATGTGATGGTACCGTGTAAGACTGGCTTTTCGCTTTTCGTTGACTGTTTAAAGGTAAGATTAATAAACATTTATATAATTTGTTATTTATTGTTAATAGAAAATATGTTCAATAAAATAAGTGTATGATTAAAAAAGATTTTTGAAATATAAAGGTCATTATTGACAGAATTAATTATTTTTTGGTATAACCTTAAAATGTGTAGTAAATATAACCTTTTTTTACGTTTAACAATAAGAAGGCAATACTATATGTCATTGAAGTAAAACTAATTTAAACAAATAATGAAATTATTTTTAGCTTTTTTGTTAACAAAGTTTGTCTTTTATTAAGCTTTTTGGTGTGTATTTGGCTTATTGTTTTTTGTCCGGCCGGCTTTATTCCATCAGAAAAATTATTAGTAACAAATGATTTAAAGATTAATAAACATTTATGTAACGAAAAACGTTTATTTTATAAAATAGGTATAATTTAAAAAGTATTTTTTTTTTTTTGAGTATATAAGCTCATAATTGACAGTGTTTTTAAAACAATAAGCCAAAAACACACCAAAAAGCTTAATAAAAGACAAACTATGTTAACAAAAAAGCTAAAAATAATTTCATTATTTGTTTAAATTAGTTTTCCCTGTAATAAGAGGGTTATTGAGCAAGCGTTTTGGCTAGTTGAGCAAGCTTTCTGCTCAATTGTCCTAACGAAATATGGACAATTGGGCTGGTTGCTCATTCACCCAATGCATTGAGTCCAATAATCCACAAGGTATTTCGAGCTTAAAACTGGAGAAAAAGCGACTTAATATTGATAAAACACTAAGAAACGTTAAATTAAGCATAAATACACAAAATTAGATAATAAAAATACGTATATTAAGAATAAATAACATTTTCGAAAAGACGTGATTTATTGTCACACAGGGAGCAGAACACCTGACTAGCAAAATAGACGTAGCCAATCACAATTTAGTCTCTCGCGGTAGAAAGATTTTGATTGGCTACGTCTATTCTGCTAGTCAGGTGTTCTGCTCTCTGAGTGTCAATAAATCACGTCTTTTCGAAAATGTTATTTATTCTTAATATACGTATTTTTATTATCTAATTTTGTGTATTTATGCTTAATTTAACGTTTCTTAGTGTTTTATCAATATTAAGTCGCTTTTTCTCCAGTTTTAAGCTCGAAATACCTTGTGGATTATTGGACTCAATGCATTGGGTGAATGAGCAACCAGCCCAATTGTCCATATTTCGTTAGGACAATTGAGCAGAGGGCTTGCTCAACTAGCCAAAACGCTTGCTCAATAACCCTCTTATTACAGGGTTACTTCAATGACATATTGTTTTCTTATTGTTAAACGTAAAAAAAGGTTATATTTACTACACATTTTAAGGTTATACCAAAAAATAATTAATTCTGTCAATAATGACCTTTATATTTCAAAAATCTTTTTTAATCATACACTTATTTTATTAAACATATTTTCTTATAACAATAAATAACAAATTATATAAATGTTTATTAATCTTACCTTTAAACAGTCAACGAAAAGCGAAAAGCCAGTCTTACACGGTACCATCACATCACACGTACACCACTAACACACTTTTGGTTTCAAATGGATAGCACGCATTTTTAAATGCGTGCAGGACAACCAGCACGCACAAAAAAATGCGTGCAAGGCAAACGAATGAATGCACCTGCAAATTTTGTTAGTGCCCAGCGCTGGCACATAGGCGCTTCCGTAGATTCGAATAGACTAATCAGAAAATACTTTCCAATGTGACAAATTCTCTGATTTTGGTCTATTCTAATTAGTGTTCTAAGTCGGTTATATTACCCGGAGAATATTACCGAGAACGAGAATATAACCGAGAATATAACCGACGATTAAATTCTCGGAGAATTTAAGAGAATTTAAGATAATTCAAATTTTTTTAATTAAAAAGTATAAAAATGTTTATTCTACTAGAATTTATGAGGATATAATGCATTATGTTATTAATATATCTATTTTATAACCTAAAATAATTAAATAAATGTATATGCACTTGTCATATGCAATAGATAAAGAGATTAGACATTAGATAAAAATAAAATGTAAACATAACCTCAGTTTAATGCTTGCACATTGACACATGTCGTCTAGAGAGATCTCTAATGTCGTCCCACTTCTACGCTTTTGTAGAATTAAAATTTTTAATTTATCTTATAAGTAGCGCAAAAATTGTTCTTTAAAAGTATAACAATATATTTCTTGTGATTTCAAGAATCAAATGTCGAAAAAAATTTAAAGACAGTCTTTAGAAGTAAGATTATTGTGATTTAATAAAACTAAATGTTATAAAAAGATTTAAAAACTGTTTAATCTTAACAATAGTAATTCAATTTAAGAAGTATTGTATAATGTAATAAATTAATGATATTTTATTTTTTAAAAATACAATGAATCATAAAAATATTTTAAAAAGTCCTTTTTTAAAACAAAATTTAAAATTAATGGAATAATACATGCAAAAAAAATGTTGCGGACTTTTATATATTCAAACGGGAATTTTATTTCATGTCTTTGCTGGACATCCTAAAATAATTTTTTTTTATTATTTTAAAAAACTTTTTGATATAAGAGTAATTTGTTACTAATAATACGCTATAACAAGAATATAATATTCAATAAAAGACATTAACATAAATTATTTACATTACAGTATTTAAATTATAAAAATTCTCTTAAATGCTCTTGGAAGAAGAATATTACCGTAACTTCTCCAGGTAAATTACCCGATTTTAAATTCTCGAGAATTTAAGAACACTAATTCTAATCCATTGATACCCTAATACTTCGTATATGACTTCACCCTTACTGGTGAATTTAATACTACAGTACGCTTCCATTTAATTAACCTCCATGTTAAATGAACTTCCATTTTATTTGAACTTTTTCATACATTTTAAATGAACAAAATTATCAACAAAATCACAGAGTGATTTTGGTATTTGCGTAAAGAGTGGGAAGGGTCAATTAAAATATTTCATCCGGTCCCGACAAGGTCAAATAAGGAGGAATCGGGCAAACAATCAGAACAAAAGTTAGTCCGATTCCTCCTTAAGGCCTAAGCAGATAGAAATACGGTTACGGGGCCAGAACATGAGACAGAAAAGGACAGAAACCGCCTCTGTCCTTTATTATCACATGCCCTGCTCCCGTAACCGTATTCGTTGTGCTTTGGGCTTTAAATGGAAGCGTACTCTCGGATGTCGATGGGATCGACACGCATGTCGATGCGCGCGCATCAATGCCAAGCGACAAGAAATATTTACTCACTATTTACTTCGTAAATTAGGGTAAGTGCGTTAGTTAGTGATGGTTAGTGACCGTAAATTTACGAAATTTACCAAATTTACAGGTAAATTTACCATTTTTACGGTAAAACAGGAAAATTGTTTATTTTAAACTTTAGAGAAATACATAATGAAATTTGATTTGATAATAAGATTTTTAATGAATGTAAGCATGTATTGTCAAATTTTTTTTAAAAAATATTTAATGAATGTTTTAAAAACTTGACAAGATACGTATTATATGTAGTCACATAACCTAAAATCGTTAATTTAGGATGAATGTCGGGTTAGTGGTATAAGAAACATATAAGAAATAAAATGAATCTCAGTGATTTAAAATGTTCTGATTCTTGCTAATTTAAAAGTAGTTAGTAGAGAGAAAAGTGTTTAAAATTGTAGATTTTTTAAATGAGTGAAATACATACATAAACATAATCTAAATGAATTCACGTACTGCTAAAAAAAATTTCAGAACTGATTGACATAAAATAAATACAATTCTCACATTTTAAATTTATTCTTCTATTTATTCATTTATGTTCCTTTTTATGTTACAAAGATTTAGAACATCGTAAATATATTAAAACACTAAATTAAAACGTTAAAACTTAACATGCTTGGTTTGTCATGAAGCATAAAGTGCACATGTATTTTTACGATTTTTACACCACATTTTTATTCTGAAGTTAAAAAATAACTTTCTTTTTGTCAGGTGCTTTTGACAAAAAATCAAATTACATAATAATGATTAAACAAATTTTTAATCATTTTTTTCAAGTATAGTTTATAGCAGAATAATTGATGATTTATAACATTTTACAATAACATTATTAATATTTACCAATACTTGTTTTATATACTCATGTTTTTAAAAAAGGAACTATTTTAAACGATTTTTATGATTAGTTTTATCAAAAATCCTCCACTAAAAATGCAAATTTTTATAAATTTTTAAGAAAATGCTTGGATTTTCTAGGTTAAATATCTCGTCGCATGTGACAAAATGATTCAAAGCGAAGTGTTTTGCATTATAAATAAACTTAGAAAATTCAAAATTGATTATTTAGAAACTTCTAATTATCATGACTTTATTTCAATTAGAAATTTTATGTAAAAAAAGCAGAAAAACATGATTTACTGGATTTACGGTAAATTTACGGTAAATTTCGTAAATTTTCAGTAATTTACAAACGAAGAGCGGTCAGCGCCCATCACTACTGCGGATGCTTCAGTTGCTGCGGTTTTCAGAAAAATATTACTAATTTCTTTTTAAGAATATGTACCTATTTCAAAATGTGTGATAAAATTATTTTAACCTTTACTTAATACAATTCCATCAAAAATCTTATTTTAACTATTATTAATTTATAATTATTTAAGTTTAAATTATTGTTCCCGCAGCAACTAAAGCAAACATTTGGGTTTGTATGTGCTTTAGTTGCTGCGGGAAATCTAACCTCCAATTACACGTTATTCAGGCCGCAGCAACTAACACGCATCAATTGACTCAAACCCGCAGCAATAGATGCATTTGATATTATTTTTAATTTCTTAATTTTGATCGAATAATCAATTTTTATGGAGTTTTGATGATTGAATAAATATCTAAATAACATAAACTACTCATTTAATAAGTCGTAAGTTCATTGTTATCAATAAAAAAGCAGTATTTTTTAATAAAACGGAGTCTCGGCTGAGAGCCCGCAGCAACTGACACATTTACCCTAATATAATAATTATTAAAATACTCAAATTTAACTAATTCCGGAGTTGCTATGGTCTTTTTAGTAAGTATTTACTAATATTTGTGTTGTTTTATTATTATAAATATTTCTTTAGGGTTAGGAACGATGCGTGCGCATCGACATGCGTGTCGATCCCATCGACATCCATTGTAGAGACACCATAATAATACTACGTATTATACTCAACAGTTTTCTATGGTTTTCTAAATACTTCGTGTATTATACATCTTGATTTTTGACATGTAGGATTTTTCAATTTTGTAATTAATAAATATTAATTAATGATGTATTTTATACTGAATCGTTTCAAAAAGTAACAATTTACTTTTTGAAAAATGAAATTAAGGAGTTTCAATAACTTTGAAGTCAAAATAAGTTTTGAACTAAAACCACTAAAACATATCAAATCTGCTTTATTACACTGAGAAAAATGCCAAGTTGAAAATTACAAATGGATTGTAAATTAGAACCAGTTTGTAACTCAATTTTTTGTAACTTTACAACGTTAGACGTAGCAAAAAAACGAACTGTTTAGTAAATCGGCAAAAAATTTGTAACGATACAAGAAATTTGTAAGTTTACAACGTCAGACGTGGGACATATTTCGAGTCACGTTAGACATGGTAATCTTACAATCCTCTTGTAATGAGTATAACGGACTGTACTAAAGCAAATGTCTTGTAAATCAACAAATATGATTGTAATCATGATAAAATGTTTGTAATTGTACGATCGGAATGTAAAATTCGTAAAATTAGAAAACTGAGATTAACCTCGAAACCTTTGCGCAAATTTGGCGCGCATCACGTATATATTTGTAAAATAATTCTCTGATTTTTCTAATTTTCAATTTTTGTTCTCTTCAGAAATATATTTCAACGTTTTTTAAATTATCTTCTTAATAATATTTTAATTTAATATTTAAAAAAATATACATAAATAATTTAATTTTTGAAGAGTTTCTACTTTTTTTTATATATTTTTATGTCACTGTTTCATTATCTTGTGCTTCTTTTTTTTTATATTTTTTTATCTCTTTAGTAAATTACTTACAAATTAACATTTGAAGATTTTAAATACTGATTATATTAAAAAAAAAAAAACATTTTTTGATTTAAATAAAAAAAAATTGGATAAATAAATAAATCAATTTTTTTATATTTTTTTTTTTAAATCATGATTTTTATCAGCACTGCTTTTAAGAATAAAACATAATTTTCTTTTATTTTAGCTCTTTTTTAATTATCTATAAAAGAAAATTCCATGTCAGGGAAATTTGTAAATTGAGTTTAATTAAACGTTCTTTTAATACATATTAAAGAATAAAATTGAGGGAGTCTTAAAAAAACCCAGCCAATTTTGAAAAAATACAATCTAATGATCAATTTTAGCAGCCATCTAATTTTACATTTATTATTTTTTTTAGGGAACAGAACCTTTTCGTAATCATTCTGTTTGTAAAAGGTACATACAAACTTTTTGTATTGTTACGAAAAACCTTTCCGAACATAACCTTTTCGTAATTCTGCAACTCTATTTGTAAAAGTACAAACGCATTGTGTATATTACGAAACTATAGGTAACTTTACAAATTTTTCGTAAATCTACTACGTCTAACGTGACTCGAAATATGTCCAACGTCTCACGTTGTAAACTTACAAATGGCTTTTTTCTCAGTGTACATTAACCACGTGTCTTCTGGGTTACCCAGGTGAAAATAATTCGACCGAATTTCAATCAGAAATGTGCCCGGAATTCGTCCGAATTTTAGTAGAAATACAGCCGAAATGTCCTACGATTTCGTGCGGCGTTTTGAAACAGAATTTCGTGAGAATGTCGGGTGCAGATCGTGCGCCTTTCGCCCGATTTTCTTGCGAAATTCGTACAGAAAGGAGCACGAATTTTGATAAAAATTTACAAAAAACTTGTGTTTTTTTAAACAAATTTCTGATCGTGCAAGTATCGTAAGAAAAGCTTTAAATTTGCAACAAATTACTATTTATCACTCATTCGAATTCTAAAAGAATTTCTACAATAATGAAAATAAATTTTAAACCAAATTATAAGTAAACTTGTAATTAAAAAAAAAATTCAAATTAGACGTATTAAGAGTGAATTTCGTCCAAAATGCAGACGCGTTTCGGTTACAGTTACAGATGAACTTGTAATTCAAATTAAAAATAAACATCTGTCGAATTTTCATTGAATTTCGACAAAAATGCAGACGAGTTTTGGCATTCATAAAGGGGAAACTTTCGAGCAAAGGAGGAAAAAGTGTTTCTACGCCACTCTCAGCTTTCTGGTTCCAACGTCCTTAAGTATTTTCTAATACAATAACCTCATTTATATAGCGGCATTTCTATGAACAGGACAAACCGTTGATTTTTTCGTCCATGACTGTACTATCATATTTTTCAAAAATGTAAGTTTAAAAGAAATGAAACGCCAATATTTTCTAAATTTAGTAACGATAACATTATAGTTTACATTTTATTGCTTTCAAAATTATATAATTAATTATCTTTAGGAGATTCATGAGATTATTTCGTAACCTTAATTTTGTGATACTTTTTTTAAAATCAATAATTAAGAAACTATTTAATGAAATATATATTAAAACCTAAAAAAGTGTCTAAACGTACGTCTAGATTTACTGACAAGAATTCCCCCAATACCCTGTAAAAAACAGCTATATATAAATAAAATAAATATTTATTTACGAAAAAATCTATAATATTCTAGAATTAAAAAAATTTGCAAAAAATAATTTAAATTAAACAAAATAATTGCAAATTTTGCAAATTAATTAAAAAAAAATGAAATCAATTAAAAATTGGGAAAAGTAATTTAAATAACCATAGAAAGTGTTTTAAACATAAAGAAAATAATTTAAATTTGAGAAAAATACTTGAAAATCTTAAAAGTGAATTGCAAAAAAATTGAATAATGACAAATTAGAGAAAATAATTGAAAATTGATTAAAAAATTATTCAAAATTCTGATAAATAAATTGAAATTGAAAAAAATATTAAAATTTGAGAATATAATTCAAAAACTTATAAAAAACCTTTTAAAAAAGGAAAGTTAAAGAAATTTTCAGAAAAAAACTTAAAACTTTCAGAAGTTCATTGAAATAAAAGAAAATATTTAATAACTAGAGAAAATAAATGAAAAAAGATAAACATAATTTAAAATTGAAGAGAACAAGTATTAATTAAAGAGAAATAAGTAAAAACTTTTAGGAAATTATAAAAAAGAACGAGAAAAAAACTAAAGTAATTGAAAATTGAAAAAAATAATATAAAAAATAATATAATTAATTGAAAATTGAATGAAATAATTGAAATGTCAGATAAATAAATTTAAAATCTTGGAAATTATATTATAAAACAAATGAAAAGAATTGAAAATTGAAGGAAATACATTTTGGAAAAAAAATGAAAAATGTTTTTAAATTTTGAAATTTAAAAAAAATAATTGAAATATGATATAAACAATGATAAGTTGTAAAAAATAAATGCCATTTAAGTGAGATAATTGAAAAAATTACAGATTTTTTTTAAATAAAGAAAAAATAATTGAAATTTGAGAAAAATACATGAAGATCTTAGAAATCAATTCAAAAAATAAGAATAACTAAAAAATGGAGAAAAGAATGAAGAAAGCTAAAAATCATTGAAATTTACGATAATTAATCAAAAAAATTTGAAAATTATGCAAACATATGAAAATAATTAAAAATTGAAGAAAATAATTTAAATTTTAGAAAAATACTTGAAAATCGTAGAAAATAATTTTAAAAAATGAGAATAATAATTAACAATCGAGGAAAATAATTGAAATATGATAAAATCAATTTAAAATTGAAAAAACTTAGTGAAATATGCTGGAAATAATTTAAGATTGAGAAAAAAAATTGACACATGATAAAAATAATTAAAAAGAGGAAAACAATTAAACAGGGTTGCCACGGTTCTGGAAAACCTGGAATTGTCATGGAATTTTTTTGAAGTCATGGAAAACCTGGAATACCTGGAAAAGTCAGGGAATTTTATAAAATTTTGTTTTAAAAAATTAATTTAATTAATTTTTCTTTTTATATTTCAATTAATGATATTTTATTTGAAATAAGTTGAAAACTGCTGAATAGTCGGTGAGCTTAAATTTCATAATAATTGTTTAATTTTTTTAATTATTTTGTGCTGTTGTCGATTATTCTTGACAGCTTTCGAATTTTTTTGGCAATTGTCAGTAATTTTCATCATTTCTCAATTATTTTCTTTAATATTTAATTATTTTCGTCATTTTGTAAATTTTCTTTCTATTATCAATTTTTTTCAATTTTCAATTATTTTATTCAATGTTCAATAATTCTCGTCTTTTTCAAATTATCAATCATTTTTTTGAAATTTCAATACAATTTTTTAATTATCTTCAATTTTCATTTATTTTCTAGAATTTTTTCTATAATTTTTTTCAGTTTTTAATTCACAACTTAATATTCTCCTTCAAATTTATAATTATTCTTTAATTTTTTCAATAATTTTGTTCTATTGTCGATTATTCTCGCCATTTTTCGAACTTTTTTTTCTTTTTTTTTTCAATTGTCTAGTTTTTTTCTTAATATTTAATTATTTTAATCATTTAGTAATTTTCTTTTAATCATATTATTTTCTTAGAATTTAAATTTAATTCTTTAATCTTCAATTTCTAATATTTTCTCCTATTATTATTCTCGTCATTTTTTAATTATTTCTTTCAATTATTAATTATTTTCCACAATTTACAATTATTTCCTACAATTTTTTCAATTATTCTCTTAAAATTTTATAATTAATCATTAATTTTTTCAATTTTTGTTGTTGTTGTCTATTAATCTAGTCATTTTTCGAAATTTGTTTTCAATTATCTATTATTTTCGTTATTTTTCAAATATTTTTTTCAATTTTTCATTTATTCTAATCATTTTTCAATTATTTTTTTCAATTATTAATTTTTTCTGCAATTTTTAATTATTTTCTACAAATTTTTCAATGTGCAGTTATTTTTCTTAAATTTTATAATTATCCTTCAATTTTTCAAATTATTTTATTCTGTTGTCGATTATTCTCGATAGTTTACTAATTTTTTTTTCATTTGTCAATTATTTTCCAAAATCCTTAATCTTTCATTTAATTTTTCAAATTTTGATTATTTTCTTCACTTTTCAATTAGTATTTTTAATTTGGAATTGCAATCTTAAATTTTCAATTATTTTCAATAATTTTGAATAACTGCAAATTTAGAAAATTAATTGAAAAATAATGAAAAGATTAAAAGATGGAGAAAATCATTGCAAAATAATAAAGAGAAATGAAAATTGAACAAAATAATTATTTGAAACATTTGAAAATTGGGAAAATTAATTTAGAAATTATGAAAATGATTAAAAATTGAAGGTAATAATTGTAAAATGACGAAAATAATGGTAAATTAAAAAAATTAATTTTAATTTGCAATGAATAATATAAAATTTAGGAATAAATAATGTTATTGATTTAATGTCAAGAAAAAAATAATTAAAAATGAAAAGTGATTAAAAAAACTAAACAAAATAATTAAAATTTGAGGAAGGTAAATTGAAAATTTTGGGAAACAATTTAAAGATAATTAAAAGAATTAAAAATTGCAGAAAATAATTTATGAAATTAATTGAAAAATAATATAAAAATATTAAAAGATGGAGAAAATAATTGCAAAATAATACAAAGAAATGGAAATTAAATAAAATAATTTAAAATTGATATACATGGGTATTTGAAAGTTCAGGAAATTAATTCAGAAATTATGAAAATTATTTAAAATTGAAGATAATTTGCAAAATGACAAAAATAATGGTAAATTAAAAAAATTAATTTAAATATGCGATGAATAATATAAAATTTAGGAATAATTAATTAAATTGATTTAATGTCGAGGGAAAAATAATTAAAATTAAAAAAAAAGGTTTAAAAAAAACAGAATAATTTAAATTTGAAAAAGGTAAATTTAAGATTCAGGGAAACAATTTAAAAATAATTAAAAATTGCAGAAGATAGTTGAACAATGATAAAAATAATACAAAATTGTAGTTCAAGTAATTGAAATCATAATAGAAAAGAATTATTAAAAATTGAAGATATTTTTAAATTACTTCAAATTTAGTATATTTAAAAAGAAAAATTAATTAAATTTTTAATCAATGCAAGTTCACATTAACTGAAATTTGAAGAAATTAAAATTGCTATAAATTTGAAATTTGAGAACATTTTAAAAAGGTGAAACATGATTTAAAATTTTAAAAGAAAAAAACATTAGTGACAAATGTCATGTGTGGACAGAATGAATGAATGAATGAATGAGACTTGTAAATTATTATATATAATTGGGCCTAAAAAACATCAAGATATGTCAAAAAAAAAACCGAAGTTGATAATTATTGGAAAAATAGTATTTCCTTAAATATGGAAAATGATTTACTGATTCAGAAAAAGAATTGACTGTTTCTCATAAAGGTCTTGTTTATTCAGCATTAATTTTAGCTTTAAGTAGCGCCATTATTTGTCTTGGCTTAATCAATGTAATAATTGCAGAACATTTTTTAAATCTTATTTTTTAGTCTCGCGAAAGTGGCAACGTTTATTAAAGATGTCCTGGTGCAATTTCAAATATTTTACTTTACAAGATAGAATCACATGGCTATACCTTAAAAGATCTACAAATTTCCAAAATGTGATTAACGAGAAAATATTCAAATCTTTATTGGAACGCTTTGGTAGATATTTGATAAGTGTTGATTTGAACTCCAAATATGGCTTTGGTCAAAATCGATTGACTTCTAAATCTATTGAATACCTTCAGCAATTTTGTCCCAAGCTACAAACTCTCAACATGGGGAAAATCTTTGAATTTTATCATTGCGATGGAAAAATTGAAGAAATAAATTAAATAATAAAAAAAAAATTAAATAATAAAATGGCTTTCCAGAATTGGAAAGCCATCTCTAACTTAAAAGAATTCCACGTAAAAGTCTGTAATGACGATCTAAAAAGTTTAACAGTACTTATCTCCAAAATGGAGAAACTAGAGTGTCTTGAAATTGTGTTTGAAGGGTATTTTTTCAAACAAGATATAAATATATCAGGATTACCGTTCAATACCTTAAATGAAATCATTTTTGAATACTGTTGGTCAATCGATGAAGAGCTTTTAATAGAGGTAAGATTATATATGTTTATAGTTGGAATTTCGAAACTAATTTTAGCTACATAAAGTAAATAATAATAAAATCAGTTATATCAAAATCACCCCTTATTGATATTCTCCTGGAAGAGAATAGATAAAAATGGATAAAATTATGGTATATAAATTTTCCATCCTTTCTTCTCTTATTTCTTTTTATTCATGCCTATCTTATTTTAACGCGTGGATAAGATAAGATAGAAGTTTTCTATCCCTTTTAATTGAAAACTTTGAATATTATTTCTTATATTTTTCTATTCATGTCTATCCATCTATCCCTTTCTACCAATCGTAGATATAAATTAATAATAATTTTCTATCCTTTTCAATCCATATCTTTCTAATTTTGTTTCTTCTTATCTATGCACCTACATATATTTATATCTTTTATATTCCATTGAATCTTTCCCAAAAATATTCTTATCTATTTCTATATCTGCGATACATTATTTCGATTTCTATATCCATTTATTTTAAATTCTTCTAAAACTATTATTGTCACTTTTTATCCGTGACATATAAATTCAATATTTTTATCCACTTGAATCTTTTCCAAAAATATTTATAACTTTTTCTATTCATGAACAGTAGCGTAACTGTTAAGGGGCAGAGTGGGGCAGTGTCCCGGGGCCCTTGAGTTAGGAGGCCCTTGGTTAACCCTAATAGTCCCCTTTTTAAAAAAAAATCCAAAAACCTTACTAATTGTAGTAATTTATAATTTCTACATCTTGTGTTATCAACAATTATAAATATTTTAAATATAATATTTAAAAATCAATTTATATAAATATAATAAATATTTATTTACGACAAATTTATGATATTTGAGAATGAAAAAAAACTGCAAAAAATAGTTTAAATTAAACAAAATAATTGCAAATTTGGCAAATTAATTGAAAAAAATAATGAAATTAATTTAAAATTAGGGAAAGTTATTTAAACAACCGTAGAAGTGAATTAAACCTAAAGAAAATAATTTAAATTTGAGAGAAAAATACTTGAAAATCTTAAAAGTAAATTTAAAAAAATTAAATAATAAAAAATTAGAGAAAATAATTGAAAATTGAAAAAAAACCATTGAAAAATAAGATAAAATAAATTAAAATTAAAAAAAAATTATAATTTAAAAAAATAATTTAACAAATTACATAAAATATTTTAAATAAAGGAAAGTTAAACAAAATTTGAGAAATAGTTCAATAATAGTTAAAACTATTATAAATAGTTAAAACTGTCAGAAGTTCATTGAAAAAAAAAGAAAATAATTAAAAATTAGAGAAAATAAATTGAAAAAGATAAACATAATTTAAAACTGAAGAGAACATGTTTTAATTAAAGAGAAATATAAGTAAAAACTTTTCGGAAATTATGAAAACAAACGAGAAAAAGAACGAAACTAATTGTAAATTGAAGAAAATAATATAAAACGTAATATAATTAATTAAAAATTGAATGAAATAATTGAAATGTCAGATAAATAATTTAAAATCTTGGAAATCATAATATAAAACAAACGTGAAGAACTAAAATTGAAGGAAATAAATTTTGGAAAACTATTGAAAAAAGTTTTTATATTTTGAAATATTAAGGAAATAATTAAAATATGATACAAACAATGATAAGTTGTAAAAAATAAATGACATTAAAGTGAGATAATTGAAAAAATTACAGAACTATTTTTAAATAAAAAAAAATAATTGAAATTTGAGAAAAATACATGAAGATCTTAGAAATCTATTGAAAAAAATGAGAATAACTAAAAAATAGAGAAAAGAATTTAAGAAAGCTAAAAATACTTGAAATTTGCGGTAATTAGTAAAAAAATTTTGAAAATTATGAAAACAAATGAAAATAATTAAAAATTGAAGAAAATAATTGAAATTTTAGAAAAATACTTAAAAATCTTACAAAATAATTTTAGAAAATGAGAATTAACAATCGAGGGAAATAATTGAAAAATGATAAAATTGATTCAAAATTGAAGAAACTAAGTGGAATTTGCTGGAAATAATTTAAGATTGAGAAAAAATTTGATTTCTGCTAAAAATAATTTAAATATGAAAAATTGAAAACAGTAAATAAAATTTAAAGGGAAATAATTAAAAAAATCCTAGAATATATGTTTAAAAAAAAGAAAATGATTACAAAATTACTTAAAAAATTTTAATTAAAGAAAATTATTAAAAAATCGCAGAAATAATCGAAAATTGATGAAAATATAATTAAAAAACTTACATAAAATATTTGAAATAAAGGAAAGTTATAGAGAATTTAAAAAAAAATACTTAAAACTTTCAGAAGTTCATTAAAATAAAGGAAAATAATTAAAACTTAGAAAAAATAAATGAAAAAAGATAAACATAATTTAAAATTGAAGAGAACAAGTTTTAATTAAAGCGAAATAAGTGAGAACTTTTTGGAAATTATGAAAAAGAACGAAAGTAATTGAAAATTGAAGAAGATAATATAAAAATAATGTAGTTAATTGAAAATTGAATGGAATAATTGAAATGTCAGATAAATAATTTAAAATCTTGAAAATTATAATATAAAACAAGTTTAAAGAATTGAAAATTGAACAAAATAATTATTTGAAATATTTGAAAGTTCAGGAAATTAATTTAGAAATTATGAAAATTATTAAAAATCGAAGGTAATAATTGCAAAATGACAAAAATAATGATAAATTAAAAAAATTAATTTTAATTTGCGATGAATAATATAAAATTTAGGTATAAATAATTATATGGATTTAATGTCATGGAAAAAATAATTAAAATTGAAAAAGGGATTGAAAAAACTAAACAAAATAATTACAATTTTAGGAAGGTAAATTAAAAATTTTGGGAAACAATTTAAAGATAATTAAAAGATTTACAAATTGCAAAAAATAATTAAAAAATTATAAAAATAGTTCAAAATTCAAATTTAGTATATTTGAAACGTGGATTAATTGAACTTTTAATCAATGGGAGTTCACATTAACTGAAATTTGAAGAAATTGAAATTGCTATATTTTTAAAATTTGAGAACTTTTTAAAAAGGTGAAATATGATTTAAATTTTTAAAAGAAAAAAAAACATCTGTTTAAAAAATCATATATGACCTATTTTTCTGTTTGCCCCGGGGCTTTTACCCTCCTAGTTACGCTACTGTTCACGACACATTGTTCCAATTTCTACCCAGATGTAAAAATCTGCACGGCGTTTGGAAACAATCCAGAAGGAAATCCGGAGTGAAATTTTTTAACTTTTTAATTTTAAGAGATATTGAAAAATTAATATAAAATTTCAATTCTGAGAACCCAAAGATTCTCCAATTCTTTCAAGAGGTTTTATCATATTTAAAGATTATTAAAAAGCAAGAAGGAAATCCTCATAGAAATCCGTACAGAATCCGAGAATATCGTTTTAAATCTCCATAGAAATTTTCGACTGAAAATCCGGAAGGAAATCCGGGCGAACTTCTTTCAGCTGGGTATTCATTTGAATCTTTCTAAAATATTCTTATCTCTTTCTATTCACGGCATATTTAAAATTTTATTCATTTAGATTTTATTCCAAAATATTTCTCTCCCTTTTTTATTCACGCTATATTGTTTCAATTTCTATACCTTTGAATTTTTCCAAAATATTCTTATTGTTTTATATCCGTGAGATATTAATGCAAATGTTTGGAGCAGTAGCTTTAAACAAATTGGATAGAAAACTTAGATTACGAAAAATTCAATGTTTTGTAGATTGCAAATGACAGAAAAAAGTTGAAGTGATTAAAATAGGTACAGAAAAATTCTTGGAAAAATAAATCAATATTAAAAATTGGTATTAATAAGGATCCATTCACAGGTAAAAGTAAGTTATATTATACACACTTATTGACACAAGAAGGTATTTAAAAATATTTAAAATTTTGAATACTTTCCAATTACTCTCTTCTTACTGGGGATTCAAATTATAAATTAAGAAATCGTAGAACACCAAAAGAGTGATATAGTCTGATTGAAAATGATTTATTCAGATATGAGAAAACGAGGAATTAAAAAAGATTGGTTGTTTTTCAGATTTGGAATGGATAAAAAAAGGATAAATTTGGGTAGAAAATCAGGGATGAAAAACGATATACTGTTTCGTATTTTTAAATGGAATACATAAATTTATGTGCGATTCAAATAATTTATTTTTATATGAAACAGAGGTATTGTGAAAACAACTGGTTGAAATTCAAATTTGGAATGAATAGAAAAAGATTTGAGTGAATGAAGAGAAGATAAATTTGGATAGATAATTATAGGGATAAAAATGGTTATACGGCTTGATAGTTTTAAATAGGATAGATATTGATAATTATAAGAATTTATCACTTGGTAAATTTTTATTTCTCAGGATGTGATATTATTTGAATATGAAAAGGAGGGATTAAAAAAGATTGATGATTATTCAGTCATCATAGATAAAATAATATTAAATTGGATGAATGAAGGATGGATTTAGATAAAACTGGATAGATTCTCTTTGATAATTGAAATGGATAGAAAGAAATTTAAATGGATAAAGTTAAGATTGGTTTGGATAAAGTTTCTGGAATTAGAAAAGATATAAATACACATAGTGTTGGATGAAAGAAGGGATTCAAATGGATTGATTGGATTAAACGGATGATAGAAAATATATACGTGAATAGAGAAAGAATTTAATATTCTTAAAGATTAATAAAGATTCGAATGTATAAAGATTTTAACCCATTACTTCTAGCAACTATTAATTTAACAAAAGTTTCTTTAATCAAAGTTACTAAAAAAAATTTTACATTCAACCCAATATTTCATAATAAACTTAACAAACTTAGATTATTTTTTATTATAATATTATATTTATCTTTTTCTTTTCTTTTAGATTATTAAAAGAATCCAAAACTTACGTACCCTTGTGCTAATGGATTTACGAAACTACAATATCTTGCATCAGTTATTACCTTTTCAATACAAAGCATTGAAAAACTTAAGTGTATGCGTGTACGACGACAGAGAAACATATCACATTCAAAATATTAGAATTGCCCAAAGCTTCGTTAATCTCAAGAAACTCAACTTAAGTGTAAATAATTGCTTATTGGTCACCGATGAATTTCTTGAGATAATGGTTCATCATTGCAGAGAGCTTATTTTCCTGGATTTAAGTGGTAAGTTGCTATAATGAACATTTTCCAGCTTCTATACATCTTAACTTTCTTTAAAATTAATTCATAGGAATTTATCAATCACTCCGAGTCAATAAAACACTCATATGTTTTGTACGTTTCGGCAGCTATGCTGTCCTCATCAGAAACTAAAAAAATTTTTTTTATTAATAAAATTATAAACAAAGTATACAAAAAATACGAAGAATATTTAACATTAAAAAATTAGTTTATAAAAGTAAAATTACTAATTTCACTCTTATAAACTAATTTTTTAATGTTAAATATTCTTCGTATTTTTGAAATTACTAATTTCACTCTTATAAACTAATTTTTTAATGTTAAATATTCTTCGTATTTTTTGTATACTTTGTTTATAATTTTATTAATAAAAAAAATTTTTTAGTTTCTGATGAGGACAGCATAGCTGCCGAAACGTAAAAAAGATATGTGTGTTTTATTGACTCGGAGTGATTGATAAATTCCTATGAATTAATAACTTCACCGAGTGATAAATTCTTTTAAAATAATTTCTTTAAAATTATTTTTACAGAAAACTATAATCTGACTGACAACGGAATCGAGCACATAATTTCTTTGCCTACATTACAGTGCTTATTTATCAACCATTTACACAAAATCAAAGGTAAAACTCTGAATAAAATGGATAATTTAGAAGTTCTGGACTGCTCATATTGTTCTAGTTTAGAAGATGAAGGCTTGAGCGCTTTAATTAGACAATCAAAATTAAGAATTATAGACCTTAGGAGCTGCAAAAAAATTACAAATAAATTTTTGGACGCAGCTATTCAAGAAGTACAGTCTCGGAAAGAACAAATGAATCTGACTTTAATTGTAGACGATACCCGGATAAATTTAAATGGAAAAGAAAGTGAATTTCCACTTTTACGTATCGTGCAACAAAGATATGTTTCTAAAGATTTTTATAAATTACATGGTTATTGTTTGGATAGGAATCTGCTTGGAATGTATTTTTAAAAGAGACATGAAGATTAAATAGTTAGGTTTGTGATACGGAGAAGAATGGATATTTAGGAATAGAAATTAAAAAAATATATAATATTGTTCAATATCTAGATATTAACTCAAGATTGCAACGGTTCTGGGAAACCTGAAATTGTCATCGATTTTCTTTTAGTCGTGGAAAACCTGAAAAACCTGTAAATGTCAGAAAATTAACACTTTTGACATTTTTAAAAATTGTACTTATATTTAAAACAAAAGTTATTTTAAATTATTAAGAAATTCGTCCTGAAGTAAAGTGATTGGAATAATTTTTGAAAGTGTAATATTTCAAAAATAGTTGTATTTACAATGTGAAAACAATACTAGGCTTAAAGAAGTTTAGAAATCATAGAATTCCTATACTTATCGCCTACTTATTTAGAAATGATTTAATTGATAAAACTAATTGGTTAATTAATGTTAACTTCATTACTTTCAATATATTCAACATTTAATTTAACAATATTAAAATATATATATATATACAATATATAAAACATACAATTAAAATATTAAAAGTTTTCATCGAAAATTTTTCCATTTTTTTACATTTAAAATTCTTTTTCTATACCCAACTTCTAAAAATTTTCTATGAGGATTGAGGAAGCAAATTTTTAATTTTCAGCTTGTTTTTTATTTTTGAAAATTGTTTGTATTTTTTACGTCTTTAATTCAAAATGACTAGCCAATTAACTCAAACTTGAGTTATAATATTAAACTACTAGATGAAAAGTGGATTTAAAAACTTAAATTCATTTTAAGAATTAAACAAAATACATAAGTGTATAATTATGTAAAAAAAAAAATTTTTATTGTAAAAAAGAAATACGGCTTTTAATGAAAAGCATGTTAAATGTTCAACAGGATGAACATGCAAAGGGTTTAAAATTTAAAATATTTTTAATAAAAATCATATTTTTGAAACGTCCATATTTCTCAGTGTACCTGTGCAAAAATTGTGCGATTTTTAGATTGTATTGATGTTAATATCCAAATAATATTCAATTTGTTTTATTCATTATAATTTACAAAATCTAAATATACTTTTGTAATTGATGGTTAATCAATCTAAGTGAATAAAATTTTATATAACAAACTTACGAATCCTTTGTTTTTTTCTTATTACTGGATTCTTATTACGGCTGTAGACAAAAACAAAAGAAAATGAAGAAAGAAATCTTACTCTGTAAGCAGAGAAAAAATCCTTTTTCCTAGCAAAACAACTATCGACCGCCAACCACTAACACAGCCTCTTAGCAAATTTCCAACACTAAAAGTTGTATCAATAAGAATTTTTTACAAACAAATTGAACAGCCTTCTTACAAGCAGAGGCGTAACTGGGAAAAAGGGGCCCTAATTCTATATAATAATTTACAAATTTCATTCATTTATTCTGTCCACACATGACATTTGTCACTGGATGTTTTTTTTTCTTTTAAAATTTTAAATCATATTTCACCTTTTTAAAATGTTCTCAAATTTCAAATTTATAGCAATATAGCGTGTCGCAGATTCGCAGTTTAGCCATTTCCAATTGTCTGAACTCGGGGATTCCCCTATTTTAGAAATATATCATCCAGTCTGCATTACAACAATTCTCTTGTCTCCTACATTTTTATACTCACTACGGCTAAAAAAAGAGATATGATCCGATTCTTTTCACCCCTCAATTTGATAGAAAACCCGAATAAAATAGTGATCTATATTTAAACCCTCGGTTGCAATTAGAAAGCGTGTCTTTAGGAATTTACATTAAAAATTTTACTGCTTTCTCGTTAATTTTTTCGTCATCTATTGCTAAAAGATTTAAAAATAAATGATCCCTAAACTCTAGACGGATGCTGGGAATAACCAGGGTTGCCACAGGTCAGGGGAATCTGGGAAAAGTCAGGGAAACTGAAATTGGTCAGGGAAAAGTTAGGGATTTTCATCAAAAGTACTGGAAAAATGCAAAAATCTCTAAATCAGATGAAAAATTAGATTTTTCTGAAATTTACAAAGTATAAAAATTTACTAAACAAATTTTTGGAAGTCATATTTTAAACATTACTAAAAATAATTAATGTTTGCAATCTGAAAAATAATTATCTTTCACAATTTTATAGTAAATATAAAAAAAACTAGTTTTAAGAATTCAAAAAAGGTCAGGGAAAAAGAAAAAAACGTGTCTGGAAATCAGGGAAAAGTCAGGGAAAATTGTAATAAAATATTTGTGGCAACCCTGAATAACGACTAATTTGAAAACGAAAGTTAATCATTTATATATTCTTTTGTTTATAAACTAAGACATTAAAAAAGGTACATTCATGTAGTAATACAAATTTTCGCTGCAGCAAAATCCAAACATTCATTTTTTAAGATAAAAATCATTACAATTATCTTCGAACAATAATAATAGTATTAAAATATTATAATATGTACTCAATCTTGCAAAACCAGTATTTTTTTGTTTTAAGGACAAGAACGTAAATTTATACCTAATTCTAAAAATAACTACTTTGTACAAAAAATAACGTCAATTTGGCTAAAATGGACCTTTATACCTTTTTGAGTTTAGGTACATCGAATTTGTTTCCCTTCAAACAGGTGATTTGTTTTAAAGTGTTGATAATGGCGACAAGTTCGCCACAACAAAGAGGAGCATAGAGCACTAATAATTCGATCATTTTTATCAAGTCATTGCATGTAATATTTTCATCAGCTGCCCCTCCCTTTGCTACTGAAAGCGAGTAATCGAAAAACTTACTCAGTGCCTTCTGTATTTTTTTTCTATCAGAATCTGATTTTACAAACGCCTGAAATTAAAAAAAAACCAATTTCTTAATTTTATTCCAATTATTCCAATAAATTTTAAACAAGCCATAATAAACATTGTTATTTTTTTTTATATGATTGTTGTTGAATTACAATTTTTCAAATTTCGTTTTTATAAAATATATATATAGACCTGATAAATTTTAAAAGGTGATCGCAGGGCTCGAACCGGTAAAAGTACTTAAAAATACGGACTTTACGGACCAAAAATTCAAAATTACGGACTTTTACGGACTAGTTACGAATAAACATTTTGTATCCCGAAAGACTATTTTGAGTGTTATAGAATTAAAATACAGTTGAAAAGTAAAAAGAAATTGTATTTTTTATGTTTAAAATAATTTATTTCTTTGAAAATTATAGAAAATTTTATTAATATTAAATAGAAAAATATTAATGAGTCTGAGGCAAATAAGAGAACAATTATTGTAGGTATAGGTACTTATAACATAGGCACAAAAAAAAGCTTTCTGTGCATTAAAATAGACCTATAAGTCTTATTATAGTACTAGCAACATAACCGCGCGAGAAACTTTGCATAGTTATTTGTTATTAAAAACTATAAATTTTTGCAACTTGAAATAATGAAAATTAGGAGAATAATTACAAAATTTAAGAAACTAACTGAAAAATAACAAAAATAATTGACAATTGAAAATAAAACTCAAAAAATGTCTAGATAATTATACAATTGAAAAAGAATAATTTAAATAATTGAACAATAAATATTCAAATTAAACAAGAAAATTAAAAAATAAACTGTTGGAAATAATTGCAAATTGAAAAGCTGAATTGAAAATCGACAAAATAATGGAAATTGAAGAAAATAAGTGAAAACTGAAGAAAATAATAACAATTTCGAGAAATAAATTGAAAATTTAAGAACTGAATTGAAATTGGAAAAATAATTAATAATAATAAAAAAATTACAAAAGAACTGAAAAAAAATTAAAATTGAAAAAATTAAAGAATTATTACAAAAGGAAAGTTGTTGAGGTGTGTGGCTGAGGGTAGAGAAAAGTGTGGCTAGTGGGTTTTAGGTTAGGAAAAATTTAGAGAAACGGGGGGGTTAGGCGGGAAAACCTTAAAATGAATGTAGTAAGATCGCCGCCGAAAGGCGAGAGAGGGCAGCAGGAGGGTGAAAAGGGAATAGAAGTTGAGTCCGACAAGCTAGAGGCGGGCGCGAGGACGGGGGAAGGCGGTGAGAGTGAGACGGCAGTAGGTGATAAGTGGGAGGGAGGCGACAGCGATGAGTCGTGCGAGTCACTAGATACTACGCTGGTAGGCAGTCAGGCTTTGAGTAAGGCAGTGCGAGGCAGACGGAGCAATAGAGATAGGCTGCGCGGAGCAGGTGGTGTGAATCCTGCTGGATTGAAAACCTGGCTAAATGTCAGCTATGATTCCTCAGGAAGTGAGAGTCGGAATTCGAGTAGAGACAAGGTGGAGGAGAGGAAAGAGAAAAAGAGAAAGAGGGGGGAATCAGAGGAAAGTTCGGATGGCATAGTAGAGTTGTTAAGGGAAATGAGGAAAGAAACCAAAGATAAGTTGGAGAAGATTTGCAGGGATATGGAGGAGGGTAAGGCTAGGGAAGAGAAAAGAGACAGTAATTATAGGGAGGTAAAAGAGGAGATTAAGGGAATTAAGAGTTTGTGGATAGACATGGGGAATAGATGGAAGCAGGAAAAAGAAGAGGTGGTTAAGAAGGTCGCGGAAATGGAGTTAATGCAGAAAGAAAGGGAAGATGGGGTTAGGGAACAGTTAAGAGTAATGTCAGCAAGGATAGAGAAGGTAGAATCGAATATAGGGGATAAGGATATGTGCGGTGAGAGAGGGAGTGGAGAGAAGACACTGGAGGAGAGAATAAAGGAGATGGAGAGGTGGAGAGAGGGTGAAGAAAAGCGAAAAAAGAGGAATAATATAGCGATTAGGGGGTTAAATGTGGAAAGAGAAAGGGGAAGAGAGGAGATAGAAAAGTTGCTGAAGGAATTGGAAGTGGGGGTTGAGATCAAAGACCTAAGAGGGTTTGGTGGTCGGGAAGGAGATAGACCAAGTGTGTGGGTAGTAGAACTGGGAAGTGAAAGGGAAAAAAGGCAGGTTTTAGAGAAGAAAAAGATGTTGAAAGGAAGGAGAATTTGGATTGACATGGATAGGACGGAGAAGGAAAGAAAAATGAGCAGGCAGTTAGAACAGGTCGCGTGGGAGGAGTACAGGAAGGGGAAGCAGATAAGGATGGGCAGAGATGGCTTCTGGATGGACGGAGAAAAATGGATGGTAGAGGAAGAAGGGGGGGAGTTAGTTAAGGTTTCGGATGTCATCAGGAGAAGATTGAACAGGGAAAGGGGTAGCGAGGGAGGAGAGCAGGGGTTTGGAGCTGGCGAACGGAGGGAGGTAACGGAGGTAGAATAGGAGAAGAGAGAAGAGGAGAAGTAAAGATAGTGTTTTGGAACGTGGCAGGGTTGAAAGGGAAGGATACAGGGTTTTGGAAAACTTTGGAGAAATGGGATATCATTGTGATGAGTGAGACATGGATAGGAGAAAAGGATTGGATAGGAATAAAGAAAAAACTGCCGAAGGGTTTCAGATGGGAGATACAGGGAGCGAAGAAAGAAAAGAAAGTGGGTAGGTGGTCAGGAGGAATGATATCGGGAGTGAGGAAAGAGATTAAGGAAGTAGGGGAGATAGATGAGAATAAAGGGAAAGAGGGCTGCATGGTGCGTTCGGTAGTACTAGGAAAACAGAGAATGTACGTAGTAGGGGTGTATAGGAGAAGAGGAGAGGAAGAAGGCTGGTCGGTGTTGGAGGAATGGATGGAAAGAGGGAGAGAAGACTTGGTGGTAATAGGAGGGGATTTGAACGCTTGGACAGGACAGTTAGGAGGCGCAGTTTGGGATGAGGAGAGGGAGGAGTTTAGTAGAAGGTCGAGGCATACAGAAATAGATGAAGAAGGCAAGAAGCTACTGAGGTTGTTAGGAGACAATGGATGGTCAATTTGTAATGGGTGCACGAAAGGTGACGAGGAGGGAGAGTTCACGTTCGTGAAGAAAGGTGAGACGGTGATTGATTATGTGATAACGGAAGAAAGAAGTAGGAATAAGATAAGAGGATTAAAAGTAGATAGAGAGATGGGTTCGGATCACTTCCCGTTAATAGTAGAGATGGAGGCAGAAAAAGAGAGAAGGTTCGGAAGAAGTGGAAATAAAAAGAGGAGTGACAGGGTAATGAAGATGGGGAAATGGGATTTGAATATACTAAGAGAGTATGAAGAGAGAATGCAGGAAGTCGAGAAGGAGGAGGAAACCGAGGTTGGAGTAGACAAGCTTTTAGGGAATCTAAAGGAGAGAATTAATAAGGGTAAACGGGAAGTTGGAGAAAAGATAAAGGGGACAGCAGTATATGCAGGCTGGTGGGACGAGGAATGTGAGCGGAGTAGAAGAAGGTTAAGGGACAGTATTAGAGAGTGGAGACATGGAAGAATAGAGAAGAGAGAGTATAATACGAGGCATAGGGAGCACGAAGGGCTGTTGAGGATGAAGAGGGAGTTAGAAAGAGTGAGATACGAACAGGAGGTGGAAGTAGCGGTCAGAGAAGGGAGAGAATGGGAGATAATTAACAGGGAAAGTGGCAGGAGGCAAGAAATTAATGAGAATATAAAAATGGAGGAGTGGACAAGGTTCTTTAGAGAGCTGAGTGGAGGTGTGGAAGGAAGGGTAAGAGGCGAGAGTAGAAAGATAAGGGAGCAAGGAGAAGGAGGAGAGATAAGTAAGGAGGAAGTAAATAAAGCGATTGATAGACTAAAAAGGAATAAAGCGGCAGGAAATGATGGGATCGAGAATGAGAGCCTGAAATTTGGAGGGGAGAGTGTAAAAGAGGAAATGTGGAGAATTGTGAATAAGGTATGGAAGGGGGAAGGGTGGCCGGAGGAGTGGAAGACGGGATGGATAGTACCGATAAGGAAAAAGGGAGAGGGAAAAAAGTTGGAGGATTATAGAGGGATTACACTAATGCCCGTTGGATATAAGGTTTACACGGAAATATTAAGGAAAAGGTTGGAAACAATGGTAGAAAGTCTGGGGTCTGTGCCACATAATCAAACGGGTTTTAGGAGAGGGATGGGAACTATGGATAATATTTATGTAGTAAACTTTATTGCGAACAAAAGGCGAGCGGAAAAAGGTAAATGTGTGGCGCTGTTTGTCGATTTTAAGGCAGCGTTTCCCTCGGTGAATAGAGGCATTTTGTGGAGAGTCATGAAGGAGAGGGGGATAGAGAGAGGGTTGATAGAGAGGATAAAGGAAATTTAGACGGACACAAGAGTAAGAGTTAAAATAGCAGAAAGGCTTGGAGAAGAGTTCTGGGTGGGAAGGGGTCTACTACAGGGCTGCCCGTTGAGTCCTCTGCTTTTTAATTTAATGCTTGCGGACTTAGAGGAAAGGTTAGAGAAAAGGGGAAAAGGAGGAGTGGTGTTAGGCAGAAGTAGGCTTTACTCACTGGCGTATGCGGATGACGTGGTCTTATTAGCGGAGGACGAGAAAGGAATGAGGCTAATGATAAAGGAGTTCGAAAAGTATGTGTGTGAAAGAGATTTGTGTATAAATGTTGAGAAGACGAAAGTGATGAGATTTAGAGGGAGAAGGGGAGGTAGGGAAGAGGAGTTTAGAGTGAACGGCAGAGTGGTGGAGGAGGTGGACGAGTTCTGTTACCTGGGATACTGGTTTAGTTATAATGGAAGAGGGGAGCTGAATGTGAGCAAAAGAATTGAGAGAGCAGGCAAGATCATGGGACAGGTATGGGGGATTGGTAAGAGAAGATTTAGGAATGACTGGTGGAGAAGATTGTGGCTGTTTGATATGTTGGTTTGGTCGGTAATGTGTTACGGGGTAGAGATCTGGGGCTGGGCGGAGAGGAAAAGAGTGGAAAGTATGCAGGAAAGGTTCCTGAGGTGGACCATGGGGGTGAGTAATAGATGTCCAGGATATATGTTAAGAGAGGAAGTTGGAAGGGAAAAGATTATAGTTAGGCAAAGGAAGAGAGCGTGGGGGTTGGAGGAGAAGTTTGAAAGGGGAGAGGGAAGCAGAATAGCGCAAAGATGTTGGAGGATGATAAAAGATAGAGAAGAAAGAGGTAGTAAGGAAATGTCAAGGTGGGAAGTAGAGAGGAAAGAGGCAAGGAAGGAGATGACAGGAGAAGGTTTGCAGACTTGGGGGGAAATAGAAAGGGCGATGATAGAGAAGGATAGAGAAAACAGGTGGAAAAAGATAGTGGAGTCAAGATACAATAAATGGTATCAGAGAATAAAAGAGGAGGGGAAGCCAAGTTATTTAAGGAATCTGAGGAAGGAGAAGAAATGGGAAAGAGTGTTAAAGTTTAGAATGGGGGAAGGAGTGATGGAGAGTAGGTATTGGATGGAGGAGGATCAAAAGCTATGTAGGGTATGTGGTTATGAGTTGGAAGACTGGGAACACGTGTTGGACAGATGTGAAGGAAATGATGAGGAAGGGAAGAGTGTATGGGAGAGAGTTATGTGGATTCTAGATGGAAATGGGCAAGGAGTGAAGTGGATGAACAGGGTGGAAAAAAGAAGAGAGAGAGTGTGTGCGGAGGGAGAGAGGGAAAAGAATCACGGGAGAGTCAAAGACAGCTAATTTAATGTAAATGTAAAGTCGTAATAGATGAGAAAGAGAGGTAAGAGGAAACGGAAGCCCGGCACTGGCGAGGTTTAGATAGTAGAAATTGTAAATATGTAAATAGTAGATATAAGTTAAATAGTTGTAATTAAGATTAAGTGCGTTGTAAGTAGGTTAAGAAAGAATGTAAGTCTCGAACCTGTAAAAAGGAGAGTAAATAAATGTAAATATTAATTGACAATTGAAAAAAATACTTTAAAAATATGAAAATTATATGAACAATATTGGAAATAATTAAACATTGAACAACTAGATTAAAAATTGAAAGCAATAATTACAAAAAAAAAAGGGAGAAAAAATTGAAAAATTAAGAAAATAATTAGAAATTGCAAAAAGGAATTGAATTTCAAAGAATAAACTTAAAATTGAAAAAAGATAATTATTGAATATAGAATAACATAATTAAACAACTGCTTTTAAAATTAAAAAAATTTATTGATACTCGAAAAAAAAAAAATAATTTAAAAAAGGCGAGAATTTTTTAATATTAAGGACAATAATTTAAAATTGAAAAATGAAACTTGAAGAAAATAGTTTTAGAATTAAACAATTGTATTGAAATTTTGAAACAATTTTTGTAGTGAGAAAAATAATTGCAAATTGAATTAAACAACTAAAAGGTTAAAAATTAAATTAAAATTTGAATAAAAAATGTAAAATTGAAGAAAATACTTAAGAGTTTAAGAAAATAGTTGTACATTTGAAAAACTGAATTTAAATTTAAAACAATTTTTATAATTAAAAAAATGATTGAAAAAAGCCGAGAATTAAAGAAAAATTATAAACAAAAAAGTAAACTGGAAAAATTATTTAAATTTTTTAAAAATAATTAAAAATTAAAGAATTAAATCAAATTTTGAAGAAGACAGATAGATAATTAAAAGGAAAATAACAAAATACAAAATTATCAAATATTAAAGAAAATAATAGACAAATGAAAAAAATTCTAAAACTGTCAAGAATAATCAACAAGAGAACAAAATAATTTAAACAGTTGAAGAATAATTATAAAACTTCAAGAGAATGAATGAAAATTGAAAACATTGTTGAAATTAATTGAAAGGTGCGGAAAATGAATAATAATTGAAAGAAACAGTTTATGACGAGAATGATTAAAGAATTGAAAAAAATATCTTAAAAATAACGAAAATAATTGACAACTGATAATAAACTTCGACATATCGCTAAATTAAAACAATTTCATAATTCAAAAAATCATTTAAAAATGAAAAAATTACTATAAGTTGAAGAATGGAATTAAAGTTTATATAATTTAATTGAAAATTCAAAAAAGTAATTTATAAATGCCGTAATTTATTAAATATAGCAGAAAATAATTAAAAACTGAAAAATAGAATTGAAATTTAAAAAAAAATTCAGAATTGAAGAAACTAATTGAACATGTGAATTATAGTCATAGAAACTTATTGATAATAAAAAAAAATCGGGCAAGTGCGAGTTACACTCGCCCTAAAACGAAGGGTTCCGTACATCCCTAACTTTTTAACTATATGAACTAGAGATCTGAAATTCTTCGCTATTGATATAATATAGATATTTTAATATTTTAATAAACCCCTTTTAACTTTTAGCGATAGTGCAAGTTAATCATGTTAAATGCGATTTTTCACGTATAATCTACAATTAAAAATATACCCCTATAAAACATAAGCATAAATTATGCTTATTTCAATTATTTATTAGTTATTTATAATTTGAATTTTAGAGCCAGTATCATTTTGACACATGACTTAATTTTAGATTGTTATAATGTACAGAATGGAAATGTTATTTTGTACAACTGCTAAATGATATTTTGTACAATTTTGAATAATGAATTTGTTATTTTGTACAATTTTTTAAAAAAGCTAAAATATTGTACTCCCAATGTTTTATTGCTTTTTTAAAAAATTGTACAAAATAACAAATTCATTTTTCAAAACTGTACAAAATAACATTTAGCAGTTGTACAAAATAACATTTCCATTCTGTACAATATAACAATCTAAAATTAAGTCATGTGTCAAAATGATACTGGCTCGAATTTTATAATTAATTGTTTTTTAGAGAAGCTTTTCAATAACACATTTCTACAAATTCAGAATTAATTTTTTTTTATTTTCCAATAATAAATTTTAAAAACTAAATCCAACAATCTAACAATCCTTTCAAATCCTACTACTTTTTTTATTAAAGCTAAGCTTTAATTACCTTAAATTTTTAATAAAAAAAATCTTTTTTCAATTTTTTTAGTTTATTTAATTTATTTTTTTGACATTAGAAATAAATCAATAATAAAAATACAACATTTTTATTATTATTTATGTTTTTTTTTTTTATAAAATAATAAAATGGATTGACGTTTTTTTTTAATTATTTATTTTTAACGATTTATTTTAATTATTTATTAGAAATTTATTATTTGGATTATTTGAATAATAATTTAAATAATGATAAATTAAAATAATTTTTTTTATTTTTAAAGAAATTTAAGTATAAACTTAATGATTTTTATAAGATTAAAAATTTCCAATTAAATAGACTAAGCTTTTTTATATAATAGATCGATTAAACGAACTTACCTTAAGTGAAGTTCAATCGATATTATATGAGTCGTCTCGTTCGAATAGATCAGAATGTAGTCGTACTTAGACTGCTTGATCTGGACACAGTTTTTAAAGTTATTTGGTAAAATTTTAATTTTTCCCGCCCCTTAATGCCTAGCATTCCTGGCGCTGGCGTCGCACATCCGTTTAACTTCATTAATTTTAAAGCTTTGAAAATCGCATATTAGGGGTATCTTAAGGACACTGTACTTGCAATTATATTCACTCAATAAAAGAAAAGAAAAAATTTCTTTTTTGTACGGGAAGGGAGGGAGTGATCTATTCGAACGAGACGACTCATATAATATCGATTGAACTTCACTTAAGGTAAGTTCGTTTAATCGATCTATTATAATTCGTCGTCTCGTTCTTCTAGATCAGAATGTAGATGTTTAAAGTAACAGAATATGCGATTTAAATGATATAGCCTTTAATGATGCTATAAAACTACAGAGAAAAAATAAAACAAATATATAACTTTTTTTTTTTAATCTTATGTGGCTCCTTGGAGCAATGCTCGAGCAAATACCGAATCGTCAGTAAGAGGTTTATTGTAGAATTTGGCGAATGTGCTCGATTTTTCTGACCATCCTGCAGCTTTGCGAATCACCTCTATATTTGTGCCGGTTCTTTTAACTGCTGAGGACGAAGCAGCTCTAGTGCTGTGAGCTTTAAACACTGACACGTCGATTCCGCTTTCTTATTGTAGAACTATTTTTATCCATCGGGACAAAGATTGTTTCGTTGCTGCTTTATACGGTTTTTTATATGTGATGAACAATTCCTCTGTGTTTTTCTCAATTTACTGGTTTTTTTCAAATAAACTCTTAGGGTTGAAGCTGCACAGATTTCCTTTTGTTTCGCAAAGACAGGAATTTTTAGACACGGTTGTAATCTATTTGTTTTTGTTGTTTTGATCCTATCCGGGATATTTATTTGTATTACTTCTTCGGAATTGATTATGTTTTGAATATGTATTTTCGAGATCGTTTGTATACGTTGTGATGTCACTAGTGCTAATAATGTGACTAGTTTTAACGTTAGATTTTTTAGAGTTAAATTTTCATTTGGGTACCATGATTTCAACAAATTTAATACGGTCTGTGGGTCCCAAATGTATTCGTACCGTGGAATTTGAGGCTTTACTGTTGATACGCCTTTCAGAAATCTTTTTATTAGAGGGTCGCAGGCAGCATCCGATAGCGAAATAAGAGATATTGCGGATCTGTACGAATTAAGGGTACCCACGGATCCTATTTTCTCGAAAATTTCCGATAGAAATTTCAACATTTCTGCTGTGCTCGCTTCAAAGGGTGAGACGTTGTTTTTGGAGCAGTAATCCTACCACGTCCTTAAGGGCTTCTCGTATTGGCTAATTGTAGCTGCCGACAGCGAGTTGATCATGAGCGGAATGGCTAATTCTGGTGCTCCTTTCCTGCGAAGTGCCTCGATGATAGTCTCCCTGCTACCAGAGTAAGACTTTTGAACAGTGGGTGTACATTTCTGCAAGGAGAAGATAGTAAATTTAAGTTTGGACCCAAATAGATAGGCTGATCAACAAGAATGTCTAAAAACAGAGGGTACCAGGGTTGAGTTGGCCAAAAGGGAACTACAACCACACCCTCCGCTTTGTCTTCGATAATTTTTCTTAAACCCGTAATATCAATGAAAACGGAGGAAAAGCGTAAAAATAGAGATTTGACCAAGATACCGTAAATGCGTCTGTGTTGCACGCTTCTGGATCTTTACACCAGGAAATAAATTTTTCGCATTTTCTATTTATGTTGCTTGCAAATAAGTCTATATCAAAATTTCCGAAGTTTTGGTTAATTATCTGAAAAAAGGAATCGGTTAACTCCCACTCGGTTTCTGGGGGTAAAATACGCGATTCACTATCTGCCACCGTATTTTCTTTTGAGCTGATATAGGACGCGAAGACCCACAGATTTCTTTTTTCGCACCATTGCCATATCTGCCTTGCTATGCCGTTCAGTCTTGGAAACTGAATTCCGCCCATTCTGTTTACGTACGATATTGCGGTAGTATTATCTATTCTAAGCAAAATTTGACACGATCTAAGTTTAGATGCAAAACATTTTAATGCGTTAAAAACCGCTTTTAGTTCTAAAAAATTTATTGATTGATCTTTATCATTTTCATCCCACCAGCCGTGGGTTTTTTCGTTTCCGGAACTTGCTCCCCAACCCGTTAAAGAAGCGTCAGAAAATATTTCTGCTACAAATTTTGAGTTTCGAATGGGATTGTTGATTGTGAGTATATTGTTTATCCACCAATCTAATTCAATTTTTATATCCTGGGAAATTTGCATGCTTTTTTCAAAATTATTGTTTACTTTTTTCAAGGATAAAAATTTTTCTCGTTCCATTGTTTTTGTATATAACTACCCGTACTTTACACCTGGACAAGCCGAAACTAAAACCCCCAAACAATGGGCGAAATCTCTTATTTTGCAACTAGACTTGTTTTGATAAGATTTGGTTAATTGCAAAATGTTCTCTCTTTTTTCTCTTGTTAATTCTACTCTAAATTCACTGCTATTGTAAATGAAACCAAGGAATTTACATTGTTGAGATGGGATTAAAGAAGATTTCTCGATATTTAAAATAAACCCCAACGATTCTAACAGTTTTCTTGTTTCTGAGACATTTATCGAACATGCTTTTTTAAATTTTTCTGATAGCCAAATGTCATCTAGATAGATAGCAGAGATGTAGCCCTGACTTCTAAGAACCTGGGCGGCTGGTTTTAAGAGTTTCGTGAAAACAAACGGTGCAGTATAGAGTCCAAAAGGTAAACAGTTAAACTCAAAAATCATTTTATTAAATTTAAACCGTAAAAATTTTTTATGTTCATCTGCGATGGGTACTAAAAAATACGCGTCTTTTAAATCTATTGTTGCCATGTAGCAATCCCGTGTAATTAATTTTGTTACAATTTTGTGGTCTTCTAGTTTAAAATGTTGCGTTTCTATAAATTCATTGAATTCTTTTAAGTTTAGAATAAATCTTTTTTGACCATTTTGTTTTTCTCTGAGAAAATAAGGCGATAAAAATTCCCCATCGCAGTGTTGAACTTTACTTACACTACCTTTTTGAAGAAGGTCCTCTATAGCTAAGGCATAATCATGAAACTCAGAAATTGTAATATTGGGCTCAATAGGTTTATTTCTTTGATAAACCTTTTTTGTAAAAGGAATTTTGTATCCTGTTACATATTCCAGGATTGTCTCATCATTTGTTACAGATTTCCACGAGTTTATGAAAAATTTAAGTCGCCCAGATGGTTTGTCACTTACCTGATTTAATAACGATGGCGATATTGTTGGGTTCCTCCTCTCTTCGGCCCGCCCCGTTGAACCCTGCTCTGAAATTTGTTCTGGTTCCTCAAGTATCCTCGGTTCGGGCCTCTGGAGTTTAACGGCTTATAAGGCGTTTTCCTTGGTGCACTTTTGAAGGCTCCTCTTCCATTTTTGCTGGTTCCCGAATAAGGTGCTTTTACTAGGTCTTGGCTATTTTTCTCGATTTCCTTGGCGGCCTTCATTCTTGTAGAAAGATCTTCACCGAAAAGCATTTTGGTAATTGGTAGGTCCTCGGTGACATTTTTGACTCTCTGATTCACTTTCGGGATAATAAAAGCTCGTCTCATTACAGATATGTTGTAGTGCACGTCCGCTAAAATTCGTCCAGCATCACCTAAGTAGCTGACCAGATTGGAATTTTTTCCATTTATGCCATCGTTAAAAATGCTTGTTAGTGCAGAAGCGATAGCGCATATTGCTGTACCAATCTTGATTTGAGATGTCACTTGGAAGTTGTCCTTCTTTATTCCTGCTTCCCCAAGCATGTGTTTTAGTTCAGGGTTTACAGGTGGCGGTAGGAGTGCCTCGAAATCACTAGGGATCCCGTACTTTTTAATTAATTCCTCTTTTGTTTCCTTACTCAAACCTTTTTGGACAATTTCCGTCCACTTACTTATTAATACGTTGTGAATTTTTCCTACACCTGCATCTTTCTCAGCCAAATTATCACCCAACATTTCAAGAGTGGCATCGTTAAGCTGAACGTCGCCTTTTGCAAAATCGTCGTCGATTTCACTGTCGGGATGAGAGGGTTTTTCGGGGAAATCTGATTTCGAATTATTATTCGTGGAATCAATTTTATTTTTTCGACCGACAACCTCTTTTGAATTGCCATAATGTCGATTTGTGCGCTCGATTGACCTGGATTTTTTAGAATGACGTCTACGAACAGGAGATTTCGAGTAACGAGAACGATTTTTACGATCGAACGATCTCGAGTGTCGGGAACGATTATTATGTTCGACTGGTCTCGAATGGCGAGGACGATTTTTACGTTCGATTGATCTCGAATGACGTGAACGATCTTTGCGTTTGTGTGATCTCGAATGTTCGGAACGATCTTTGCGTTCAATTTTTCGCGCGTCGGGAGAGTGACGCCTGCGCATGGGAGATCTCGAGCGATAAGAACGATCTTGGCGTTCATCATGGCGTCGGCCCTTTTGAGCATCATGATTATCGCTGTTTTTGTGGTATCTTGGACCTCGACTTGTCTTATCTTGGAAGACATGACGATATGAATTATTGTAGCTTATGCGGCTGTCCGAGCTACCTCCATATTTACTTGTAGATGAAGAATTTGAAGATGTACTTCTGGAACTTCGTTGTCGCTCTCTGCTAACCTTTCTGTAACTTCGGGACCTTTCTGTGTGGCTGCTTCCATATTCCTCAGAACTTCTACTTGTTCTTCCCTCGGAACCTCCGTCATTCCTTTCTTTGCTCGTACCACTTTCCATTTTCTACTAGCTTTTCTTTATTAAATATTTAAAGAACACTGAGAGACGCTGTTGTCCGGATCGCACAGAAAAATACAATGAAGTTAAACGGATGTGCGACGCCAGCGCCAGGAATGCTAGGCATTAAGGGGCGGGAAAAATTAAAATTTTACCAAATAACTTTAAAAACTGTGTCCAGATCAAGCAGTCTAAGTACGACTACATTCTGTTCTAGAAGAACGAGACGACGAATTATAATTTTGAATTTTAAAGCCAAAAAATTTTTTTTTTAATTTTTTTCTTATTTTTTAACATTTAAAGTAATTTAAACATAAAAATAAACATTTTGTACAAAAAAATAATCTGAAACTATAAAATATTGTAGCTGTTTAGAAGAAAAAAATTTTTTTTTGGTAAAATTTCAGTTTTTTGGAAAAAATGTTATGATAATAAATTTAAACCACAATTTTTATGGTTTTATAAAAAATTCTGCATAAAATCACACATTTTTAACCAATTCCCAACCTTTCAGGATAAATACGTTGAGCTGTAGCATAGGGGTTTTTTGTCATTTTTCAACTTTTCATTAATAACTTTTGAAAATTAAGTCCAGCAACGTTCGCTATATTTTTCCTGTAATCTACACGTAAAAATACCTAGGTATACTAAATTTCAAACCTCTAGGTCAAATGGTTTGGAAGATAAGGGGGGGGGGGGGGGGGGACACGTTTTTTTTAAAAAAAAGTTTTTCCTTGACAACGCTATGACCATCACCTCCAATCATGTTCTCTATATTTTTCCTGAACTCTACTCGCGAAAATACATATGTATACCAAATTTCAATACTCTAGGTCAAATAGTTTAGGAGATGGGGGGGGGGGGGGGGGTAAATAGGCATTTTAATGCATTTTTTGAAAAAAATCTTGTTATTTCCTTGACAACGCTATGAACATCACGTTCAATCATGTTCGCTATATTTTTCCTGTAATCTACACGTGAAAATACATAAGTCTACCAAATTTCAACTCTCTATCTCAAATAGTTTGGTCGCTAGGGGGGGGGGGGGGGTAATGGTTTTGGGCGACGGACAAACGAGTGAAAACATAAGGGTTCCGTTTGGACACTTTGTGTACGGAACCCTAAAAATGGACAAAAGGCAAGAATTTTTAATAATAAAGAAAAAAAATGAAAATTGAAAAATGCAATTGAAATTTGAAGGAAATAATGGAGAATTGAAGTAGATATTTTTAGAATCGAACTATTGAGTTTAAATTTTAAAACAATTTTTATGAGTGAAACAAATAATTGAAAAAATCAGGGAATTTTCAAATGTAAAGGAATTAAATTAAAGTTTTAAGATAATAATTGATAATTGAAGGAAAAATTACAAATTGACGAAAATAATTAACAGTTGAAAAAAATTCGAAATGTGTCGAGAATAATCGTTATTAGAACAAAGTAATTTTAAAAATTAAAAAGTAATTATAAAAGTGGATGAAAATAATTATATTTGAAAAAACTTTTTTCAAATTATGAATTTATTAATTGATAACCTAAACTAAAGAAAATTGTAGGAAAAATTTTAGGAAATAAATGAAAATTGAAGAAATCAATTGGAACTTGAAGAACATATTAAATTTTCAAGAAAATAACTGATAATTGAAAAAAGGCGAGTATTATTGAATATTAAATAAAATAATTAAAAATTGAAGAAAGGAATTGAAAAATTGAAACTCAACCGTTTTTACACTGCTTGGGGTCTCTTATCTTAGAATTTACGGAATTTGCGGACTTTTCTAAACAAATTACGGACTTTACGGACCTTTTTTTTAAAAAAACGGACTTTTACGGACCATAAGTAAATTTACGGACTTTTACGGGATTTACGGAGCTAGTTCGAGCCCTGTGATCGATTCAGGTTTTGTTAATGACTTACTGCATAAGAGGACAGTTGAAACAATAGTGGCCAGTCCTTTTGACAAGCGATGCATTCACAATTAAAAAGATAATTCTTGGCTAGCTTTTCTTGCCTCTCGTCTTTAGTTTCGCTCCAAAAACTATATCCATAGCTATCGAAAATCTAAAATAAAAATATAATCATTTGATTATAAAATAGGAAAGAATATTTTGTTTTTCACAATATTATATTGTGATTTTTATTATTGATATTACTTGAGAATCCTTTTCTATTGGATATAGAGAAAAGAGAATCATATTTTCTCCGTATGTATATCGTGCCACATTACGATTACAGCTATGATTTAAAAAACTGAGAAATGAAAAAAGAGCACTTCCACGGTCTATAAAATCCGCACCACGTTTTTCTTCAAACTGAAACACACATATAAAGTAAAAGTTACATTTAATCAAAAGAAAATAAAGATTTTCAATCTTATTTTCAGAAAGCTATTAGATATTTGTGACGGTCCACGAGAAAACATGCCTTATCTCCAAAAAATAAATTTTGTTTTGAATACCAACCGTCAGATTTTCATTTCATTTGTTTGGGAGCTAAGGCACGTTTTCTCGTGGACCGTTGCATATATATTTGTTCAAAATAGTTTAATTAACAATTAAAATATTCGTGAATTTCAATGAATAAATCTTATTTACAAACTTCAATTTGGATTTTAACAAATAAATCGATATTCAAGCAGCTAACGTCAGTTTTATAAAGCTATACTTGCATTTTAACCTTTAATTTCGTTTTTGGAAGCTGATTTTTTAAACTGAATAAAATTATAAAATAGCTCGAAATATATCGTCAAAATTTAATAGGATGAAAGACAAAGTATAACTTAACTGTTAAGACCAAAATCGAATTTTTTAATTTTGCACTTTAGCAGTTACAAAAGTTCAAAATCACTGAAAATTTTGAAAAGTTCAACATGCAAGGTAACATTTTTCATATTTCTACATAATTAAATAAAAAAGTCAACCTATCATATGAAAGTAAATTGAAAGTAATTCATATTAAAGTAGTAATACATTTTTTAATATTTACAAAATTTCTAGAAAATTGTAATCAAAGTATTTTATGAATTTTGACATTTGACAGCTAAGTTTAAAAATATATTTTTGCCTACTATTTTGGACTTTTTTTACATAGCAATCAATTAATATAAGTAAATTAAACTATTATGAACAAAAATCAAATCTTTTATACTATCTAAATTATTTCTGTGCTTTTTTAAAAGTATTTTTTGTAAAAAACAAATTTGAACATGAACTCAAGTAAATTTGAAAGTTTACTAGGTTCCTCGGGAACTTAAAATCAAATTTTAAAAATACTTTTAATTTTTCACGCAGAGATAAAAACAAGAGAAATAAATAAATAAGTGATTTTGTCAGTCAGTCGAGATATATATATGTTGTTGGTAAATAAATGAAAAAAAAAAAAAAAAAAAAAAGATAGCTCAGTTGGTTAGGCTTCAGGGTTTCTTTGTTTGCTTACGTCGAACCCGGGTTCGAATCCCCACACCTACAAATTTATTTTTAAAATTCTCCTCCTAATGTTAAGTTTCCAAAATTTATTAGGGAAAAATGAGGCACCAAATAATGTTTTAAATCCGCTACCACTTAAAAGGTCGCATTTGTGACCTTTTTTCAATAGGGGTAATTTATATTGTGATTATAAACTTAAGATTGTTTTATATAATGAGTTGTATATTAACAATAACTATTTTATTTCATTATTTAAAAAAAACTATTAAGTAAATTAAAGTGTATCGATACATTCTACATTTGATTATAACCTAAAAATGTTTGTTTAATAAAAATGAATATTCTTTGAACTTTAATTATTCTATTTCATTATATTTATTTATTCTTCTTTATTGAATAAATAAGCTAGAAAAATAAATATATCACAGTACTCTTCAGCACTCCCTGGCAAGAATGAGGAATAAAAGGGATTGTTTGGCATTGAATAAAACGTACGATTGAATGCCAATGAATTTCGTTTTTGTCATGAATCCCATTTAGTGCTTTCAGTCGAATATACATAACTTAACTTGTTTCAATCCATTTCAATTCTTTTAAATTTTAAATTCTATTGAATGCCATAATAGAGACAAAGTTTTGAACTAAATCAATGCCATCCAATACTGTTTGTGGGAATGAAAGATTATAATGCATTTTAATACTTTTTCAAAGAAAATACGTTGAAAAGACGATTACTATTCAATCGTTTTTGCTAACCTACTAATTTCAATGGCTTTTAATCCCTTCTGAGACGGTAGTGTTAAAAAGGAGAAAATTAAATTAAAATTTTTTTTAAAATAATATAATGACTCTATATGCCTCTTTAATGATAGTATAATACTTACACAATATGAATAGCTTGGAAAAATTTGGTTATGACGTAAAATTAATCCTCCAATAAATAAAACTTCTTCACTTGCAAGTAAGGAATAAAAATCATTACGTTTAAATGTTTCACCAAAAAAAGCAGTGCAAGTTGACATGTAATACAAAATCACTACTGAACTATAAGTTCTGCGAAATAGATCTTGAAATGTCCTTTTTTCTGTGTGTGTAAGAAGACTGTAAATACTTCTATATTTATTACTTTCTAGCTTTCCATCTTGAGAAAATCCTTTACTTCTTGGATCTAAGGGAACATTAATTTTTAAGTATTTAAAAAAAAAATGATATTTCTAGTTACATAATTCTGGTAATAATGCGTTATGAAATATTAAACAGTTTAAGGAAGATTAATTGAATTGCTTTTTTAAAATCAAAATACTAGGCAATAAACAGTAAAAGTTTTCAAACAAAAAATTGAAATTTCAAAAGAGAGGAAAAACTGATTTTCAACAATTAAAATGTTTGCGGACATATTTTTTTAAATTAAGAAAATAAATAAGATAATCAGTAAAAAAACGGAAAAATGTTACTAAACATAAAAAATACTTTAAAAACTTGTTTTGAAAATCAAGCAAAAAGCAATAATTTTTTTTTTAATGAAGATTTAAGTGAAAACAATTAAACAATTTTAAGAACAAAACCAATATTTCTAAGAAATAGAGAAATTATGATCAAATGAGAAAATTAATTATAAGATCAAATTCACGAAAAATTAAATAAAAGAAGAAAAAAGTCTTTAAAAATTAAAAAAATTAATAAGTTATGACAAATGACAAAAAACCAAATAAATATTTTAAAAATCATAAAATTGAAAAAAATTATATTCTACAACTTCCAAATTATAATAATAAATAAAATTAATCACTGGAAAAGTAAATAAATTTTTCTAAATATTGTTAAAATAAAACTATATAAAATTAACTGAAGTAATTTTTGTAAAAAGAATAAAATTAAAAAAAATCTAAAAAAAAATTTTTAAAAAGAAATAAAAGTTACCTAAGTGTTTTTCTAAAAATACATAAAAGCAATATCAAACATAACCTACCAAAAAAATTGTTTAAAAACGAAAAAATTACAAGAAAGAATAATTTAGTATTTCAAAAAAGTGATATAAATTAGTGTGTAAATAAGTCTACAATTTTTTCTATAATTTTCAACCGTTTTCAATTTACAATTATTCTCCTTAAATTTTATAATTATTCTTTAACTTTTTTAATTATTTTGTTCTATTGTAGATTATTCTCGACAGTTTTCGAATTTCTTTTTCAATTGTCAACTATTTTGCGCATTTCTCAATTATTTTCCTTAATATTAAATTATTCTCGTCATTTTGTAATTTTCTTTCAATTATGAATTATTTTCTAAAGTCAATTCCATTCTACAATTTTTAATTAAGTTTATTCAATATTCCACAAAACTTGACTTTCTTCAATTATAAACCATTATTTCAAATTACAATTTATTTCTTCAATTTTTGATTATTTTCTTCAAATTTCAATCATATTTTTCAATTTTCGATTACTTTTTCGAATATTAATATGATTTTTTAATTATTATTTCAATTATTATTCAATATTATTATTCAATATTTCAATTATTAGTTCAATTATTCTCTTCAGTTCTTAATTATGTTTTAAAAATTTCATTTCCATTCTTCAATTTTAAATTTTTTCCTCAATTTCTATTCTTTTGTTCGATTTGATTTTTTTCAATCTAGTTATCCAAGTAGCAATTATTTCCAACAATTATTTCTATAATTTTCTTAATTTTTCAATTTTAAATTATTTTTTAAAGTAAATATTTATAGTTTGATTTTTTTAATTATTTTTTCCAGTTGTGTATTAATCTAGCCATTTTTCGAATTTTGTTTTCAATTGTCAATTATTTTCGTCATTTTTCAGAAATTATCTTCAATTTTTCTAATATTCTTGTTATTTTTCAATTATTTTTCTTCATTTATTAATTATTTTCTTTAATTTTTAGTTATTTCTTACAATATTTAAAATTTTGATTTATTCTCTTAAAATTTTAGAATTATTTTTCAGCGTTTTCAATTATTTTTTTCAGTTGTGCATTATTCCACTTTTTATTTTTGATTTTTTTTCAATTGTCAATTATTTTTTTTAATTGCCAATTTTGCCAATTATTTTTCTCCATTATTAAGATTCGTTAATTTCAAATTTTTATTTTCTTCAATTCTCAATTTTCTCGTCAAATTTCAATTCCATTTTTCAGTTATTTCCAACAATTATTCCTATAATTTTCTTCATTTTTCAATTTTTAATTATTTTTTTAATTTTAAAGTTTTATAATGATTCTTTAAATTTTTCAATTATTTTTTGTTGTTGCTGTTCTGTATTAATCTAGCCATTTTTCGCATTTTTTTTTTCAATTGTGAATTATTTTTACGTTTTGTAATTTTTCTCCATTACTATAAATTTTTTTTTAATTTCAGTTTAATTTTTAAATTATGAATTTATTTCTTCAAGTTTTTAGGGGTAGTCGGGTAGCCATGGCCATGGGGTAGCCACGGCCACACGTAATATTTAAAAAACTACGTCACTTATAAAAATTTGGATTAAAGGTTTTGATAGTGTATGGATTCATGATATAAATTCCAAAATATATGTTCAATTGATCAATTTACATGAGAAATATGCTTGAATTAAAATTTCGTCAGTAAGATGAGTGTCATTATCTAAAAAATATCTAATATTTTTATGTTTTCTAAGCTTGAATAAAAATTTCGTTAGTAAGATGAGTGTCATTTTCTAAAAAATATCCAATAATTTTATGTTTTCTGAACTTTTGAATTAAATCTTTTACTGTTTCATAAAGCTGAACTATCACTTTATACATAATTACAATTTACTTATTTAATTTTCTAATAATTTGTGTATAAATTAACTTTTTCTAAAAAATAACTTATCGTCCAGCACCGGCCAGTTTAATATTTCTATGTAATCTTCATTTGTTTTTCATTTATTTTGAAATATATAAACAGTTAATCTAACCAAATTTGACGTTATTTAATTTTCGGATTTTCACGATATGGGTAAGTTTCTTTTATTTTATTGCAAATATGAAAATATTTATATTATTATTATACAATACCTAATACAATTTTGTGTACTCAATATTAAGGTTTTAAGTGGTTTTTAATTGTGGCCGGAGGTACGTGACACTTTTTTTGAATAACCAATATTACACTATATTTTAATTTTCTTATATTTTAAATATTAAGAAGTTTTTTCATAAATAATTAAATTCTAAGTGTAGATTAAGGATTGAAAATTATATTTACAATTCAAAACATACATTTTTGTGTTCATTTTAGAAATAATAACTGAAATTCCTTACGTGGCTGCCCGACTTTCCCCTATAAGTTTGAAAAAATTAAAGTTTGAGTTAATTGACGTTTGGGATTTATATAAATAACAATGGATTGGAAGTATAGTTTTCGACTTTCTCTCTATCAAAATTTTTTTGATTAAATTCTGATTATTTTAAATTCAATTTTTCATATTATTATTAAAGAATACAAGATTGAAATTGAAGTTTTTAGGATTTATCTATCTTCCCAGAGTTTTTTTAAAAATTTGCCGATCGTTTTCAAAATTTACGGATCACTTTAAAAATTCTCGTCAATTTGAGTTTTTTTCACGATACATTAAATTCTGGCACCGGGCCCTTTTGGGTTCCGGGACCTGAAGCACGTGCTTCATGTGCTCCAAGGTAGATCCGCCCCTGGAAATATTCTTAAAATTAATTTTTCTGGAGCAATGTTGAAGTGTAAAAGTAGACAATTTCAACTTCAAACGCGTTTTTCTCGAAACCATGTTTTGCAAAACGGCGAGCACTAGAACTCATAAAGTTTTCATCCGAATGACTTGAAAATTTAACTGTAGCTTCTTAGTTAAATTATCTAGTGACTACACACAATTTTTAAAATTGATGGAGAGGATTTTTTTGAATGGAAAATGCTATTTTTTTTTTGTAAGTTTCGCAATTCTATAAAAAAATTCTAAAATTATGATCATGTGTATTTCACTAGATAATCTTATGTAGTTTATGAAAAAAAAATGTATTCTTCCAAATAACGATCCAGGGGACTTCTACTGCTCACCGTACAATGTGGGCCCCAAAATTTTATTTTTAGGAAATGTGAACAATTGTATACAGAATAATATTAAAAAAGAACGAAGTCAATATCTCATTAAGAACAGACTTAATTTTTAATTTGTTTATAACAAGTGATTTTAAATGATCAAATGATCATTTAAACAAATTGCATGCGTTTTTTAAAACAACTTTTAGGATTTCGACAAGCGCCTATATTTAAATAATAGTTCCAATTTTTATAACATTCTGTTAATTAGAACGGAAGCAATTGGGTTGTCTCCAAAAAACTTTGATTGTTAATAACTATTGAAATATCAACATTTTTCTAATAATATTATAGGGTTTTGTTTATCTTAATATTTACTATCAAAATATAAAATTTGGATAAAATAAGAACAATGATGGGCACACTTCAGGAATCCTTACTCATTTTGTAAAAAAAAGTCTCGAAAGTCTTACAATCCGAGCCATGTGATGGTCAACTGCGCAAAATTGACAAAAAAAACAAAGAGAAAATAAGTTGTTTATAAGGGGTCGTTTTGATGACGCATTTTGTGTTAATCTGGTCGTGTATAATATTCATTTTATAGATAAAGAATTTGAATTTAAAACATTTTCTGTCTTTGTTTTTTATACAAACGACGCACTTGACCATCACCATTGATCTACAATCTAATAAAATATTTACCTGTGGACGAATCGACTTCAGTTAACTCAGCTTTCAACTTTTCCAGACTACTAAATTCTCTAACAGCCAAAAGTGTAACTCTAAAACTAAAAAAATCTTGATCAGACAGTTCAAGTTTTAACAGAGCAGCAGTCACAGGACATTCAATATCATGATACTTTTTCCATGCAATATCTTTACAACTCTTCGAACAATAAAGAACGTAAACGCAATTCTCACATGGAATACTCGCCCAAGCAACTCTCAAACAATGAGCACAATGCGTATACTTATTTTCATTTGAACGAACCAATACGTAAGATTTTTCAACAGCTAGAATTTCTCCTGGGTTTATTTTACGAGTAGCAACTACGTGTCTTCCAAACTTCTCATTATATTTTAGTGACAAAGCGTCACTGCAGCAAGAGATTTCATTATTCTGTGATACAATCGTAGGATGTTCTACTGGGCCGGAATTGTCTTCAACTTCATCTTTCGTAAGTTTACAAGCGTCTGTTAACTTATTTTTAAAGGTTTCTTTAATCGAATCAACCACTGATATCTCGTCCAACAATAATAAAGTTTTTTCATAAACTTCGCTTAGTTCGAAACTTCCTAAACGAGCTAAACATTCGATTTTTCTAAGCAATAACTTAGGTTTGAGATGATTTGGATAATTCAAGTCCAAAGTTCTTTCAATATCTAGCAAAGCCTCTGCGTATTTGCGTAAACGGACAAGAACCGCAGATCTATTAGCGAAAGCAAGCGCCAGTTCTTCTGAATCATTTGGTGCAAATGCTACACTTTTGCAGTAAAGTTCCCAAGCTTTCACATATTCTTCTGCATCGGATTTTGAGAGAAACATTTGATTTCCTTCTTTTCGGAATCTTGCGGACTCAATCGAGGTTTTAGTCTCGATCGTCGCTGGTGGAAAAGTATAATACCTTTCTAAAATGTCTAACATAAACGCGATTCGACACTCATCATTTTTAGCTGACATAAATTTTTTCGTTATATCCTCCAACTCTTGATCTGATATTATGCCGCTTAAATGGCTTAGGATGTCGGCCATTTTTTCGATTTTTTCATTAACAGTGCCTGCTTTGAATTAAATGTTAATAATATAAAAACTCTGTGGCTATTGGGAACGGTGGTCGTGACGTCACAAGCCAAGATAACCGGAGGAAATAGATCATTTTGACGAATTCTGCAGGCAAATTAGTGTTGCACGTCGAGCAAACGATCTGATCGACTTCACATCTGATCGTCTGTTGTTTGCTCGATTATGATTGATTTGAACAAATTACTTTTTATTTATCTTTTAATAAATAGCATAATTTTTGAAAATATCTTCAAGTAAGTATCCTTTCTTTTTGTTGACTTTTTTTATCTGTCACGTGGGTTATTCCATTGACTTTTGTCTGAGGGATGTTGCTTGCATATCTCAAAAATACACTTGTTTTATATATAAGTCATTATTAAACTCTATAGAGTTTATTTTAAATAAAGATTTTTATAAATATTTTTTTATTCATTTAAAAATTCAATTTTTAAATGATAATTTAAATTAAAGTAAAATATTTTTAGCAAACATCCCTCCGACGAAAGCCAATGGAATTACCCACGTAAAAAATATAAAGTGTCAACAAAAAGAAAGGATACTTACTTAAATATATTTAAAAAAATTATGCTATTTATTAAAAGATAAATAAAAAGTAATTTGTTCAAATCAATCATAATCGAGCAAACAACAGACGATCAGATGTGAAGTCGATCAGATCGTTTGCTCGACGTGCATCACTAAGGCAAATAGTTAAAAAAGTGAAAGTATTTAGATTTAATGTTACGAAATGCGTTTTTCTCTACATGAGATATACGTTCCCCCTTACACGAACTCGACATCTTTCAGTAGATATTTCATTGAAGGAAACCCAGTAAGAAGGAGGAAATTGAAAAAGATTGGAATTTTATGATTTTCGAAGAAAAAGTCAAATTATGTAATCTTTTTTAATACGTTTTCTGTCCAATCCATTTGTATCTGGTGATAACACCTACTTTTATCCGCAAATCAATCTTTATTAATATGGGTTCAAATATTTGTCAATCCAAATTAATCCCTTTATAAATACAGAAAATAAAATGAATATTTTTTAATGTCCGCAGTTCAGGTTATTCAATACAAATGAATCCCTTTATAATGAAATTAAAATTTCTGAAAAATCAATATTTTTGAAGACCTACAGTTCAGATTTAATTAATCCAATTGAAACCTTTTATAATTAAAAAAATGATATTAATATTTTTTAATACCTACAGCTTAGATTATTCAATACAAATAAATCTCTCTATAATAAAATTGAAATTAAAATAAAACTAATATTTTTAAATACCGACAATTCATGTCATCTCTACATGTGATTGAAACTTAATATTTGATAAATTTTTATTTATTTCAGATGAACTCATTTATAATGCGTCTTCGGCGCAAAATATTCGGCGCAAAAACTCTTCCAGTTATAAATACTTGAAAAAATCGATTTTCTATGGATTAATGGATTTTCTTTAAATTGTGAGAAAACGTTATTTTATATGTGCCTTCTATCTGATTAAGATTTCAGGATTACCGTCTAAAATTTGAGATATTCTTGTTCGAAATTTCAATTTTTTATCATTTTGCATGTAAAATTGAAATTTCGAACAAGAATATCTCAAATTTTATTGAAATTTCGAACAAGAATATCTCAAATTTTAGACGGTAAAGGGTCCTGAAATCTTAATCAGATAGAAGGCACATATAAAATAACGTTTTCTCACAATTTAAAGAAATTCCATAAAAAACGATTTTTTCAAGTATATAACTGCAAGAGAAATACCTTAATTGTGAGTTAAAAAGCGAAAAATACGTAAATTTGAAGATAATTTTTAGTGATCTTTATAATTTATTAAGACGTTGATGAAAGTTTCTTAAAAGTGTTCATCAATAAAATTTTTTTTTACTTAAATATTATTCTTGAATACATTTTTAAAGAATTTAAATTAATCATCTTTTGAAGCTTTTTAAATCTGAATTAGTGGTTTTCTACTATTGAATTAGTGAAAGGTGAGCTACTATTAAATAGTAATAATTTTACTAATTTTTTAGTACACGGAAAGACTTTCGATTTTAATACTTAATATTATAGTATTTATTTTTACAAAATTTCGATAGGAAACCAGGATATATCGTTATATTTTCAGAATTTACTATTTCTATTTAATATTTACTATTTTCGATAGGAAATGTTCAAAGAAACTTGAATCGACATTTTGTTGGGAAAATTGCTATTGAGTTTTGGAATTAGTAAAATCGAGATTAATAAGTAATTCCTATAAAAAGGCAAATAAACCGATCTTCATGATTATTATAGGTTACCTGTGGTAATTGACATTTCATATATTTTTAACACTTTTATATACATATAAACACAATCACCGTCACAAACGAAATCCTAACATAACCTAAACACTAACGATAATACGCACGCACATATATATGCTTAACGAATCGCACAATACATATAATGTTTGAAGGGAAAAGTTTTCTTATATACTAATCGACATAATACATTACCACTTTTGAGAAAAATCCACAAAAATCACAAGTTTCCATCTGTGAACAATAGTTGAAGTTTGACATCCGCCAAATTCAAACTTCACTAAAAAGTTTTTACATGATATATAACCGGTTTATATTGAATAAAACTATCACGTAGAAAGTATTTATTGTGTTATTTTTCACCCACTTTACGATAACGTTAATGATTTAATCGTTTCTTTTAAGAGAGAAATTATATAATCCGAATAAGCAAATCAACAGTGACAAGACGCGCACAACGGTTAAACTGTCATGGCCGCCAATTTTCCAATAGTTAATGGAATTTCAACAAAGCATTATTTTGAAATATAATCTTTTTAATAGTAAGATGTTCAAGATGAACTTATTTTATTGTTGCTTCCTATTGAATATAGTAATATTTTTAACCTATTTTTGTAAATATTTTTATAAAAATTATTATTTAATAAAAATTAAATAATTTTAATTATTTTTTTTAGATTATACTTTTTCCTAGTTTCATTTTACTTTTAAAAAAAAGCAATCTTTCCAGTTTTAAATAGTAAATTTTAATTTCAAAATATATAAATATTAGCTGTTAAAAAAGTATATTCTTCTAGTCCTGTAGTATAAAATACCATTTTACAGTTATATCCTGATTTACAATCAAAATTTTGTAAAAATACATATTATAATATTAACTATTAAAACCAAAAGTTCTTCCGTGTAGAAAACTACTAATTGAAGAAGTGAAACTTTAACATTTCAATTAGTAGTTTCGTAATATTTCAATTAGTAATTTTTTATTAAAAATTAGTAGTTTTCTACTAAAAAAATTAGTAAAATTATTACTAATTTTACTAATTTTTTATTAATTTTTCCACTTTTCAATAATTCATTAATAGAAAAACACTAATTCAGATTTAGAGAGAAAGTAATTAAATTTTTTTTTAGACTTTATTAAAAAAAACTTTTTTGAAATCTGTTATTGACAGTGTGTAATTTTTAAAAGAAAAACACAACTTCAATGTATGCCTCGATGTATGCTCAGTCAACATCATTATTCAACTTAAACTTAAGAATAAAATAACACAAAGATGATGTTTATGAACCACCTAATTAATGGACTGCCTGTTTTGAGGACCATACTTTCTATTTTAATAAAGTAAAAATTGAGGCAAAAATTTTAGACAGAACGGGAAATTATAAAAAACGTATGATCCTTGAAATGAATTAACGGATACAACAGCAGTTAACGAACGTAATGACAGTAACAACTTTTCTGTTTTTTACCAATCAATTTTATAGTTTTAATCTCAGCAATATTTCTGTTTATATTTTCACGAGTATTTTCATTTACATCGTCACAAAAATGTTTCCCGAGGTCTCTAAAATCTTGACCCCTTCAACAATGCACCCACACAAACAAGTTTTTTTTCCCTATCGAGACAACTGAAACTTTTTTTGAACCCTCGCTTGATCCTTTTATGACTTTTAACATGTGTTTCATCTCAACTGTCACTTTCTTTGTAAACTCAGTTTTCGTTAAATTTTGATCCGGTCAACACGTACTAAAAACGCTCATTCAAAACTAAAAATTAAATTATACTGGCACAATTTTTTTCGGTTTTCATTATAAAAACTATAAAAACGGTTGTGAAAGTGCTATATGGACTGCCAGATTTTCTGGATAGAAAAATGGATACTATTACTATGTAAATTTCAGGTATATATTATTTTCGTTTTTTACACCACAAATTATTAGCAATAGTTATAATATTTAATAGTTAATTATTTTCGTCATATTGTAATCTTTCTCTTAATTATCAATTATTTTATTGAAATTTCCATTTAATTCTTTAATTTTCAATTTATTTCTTCAATTTTTAATTATTTTCTTTAATTCTCAAATATTTTTTTTAATTTTTAACTATTTTGATCGATTTTCAATTAATTCCTCAATTTCCAATAATTCCCGGACTTTTTCAATTATTTTTTACACTCATAAAAATTGTTTCAAAATTGCAAATCAATTATTCAATTCTAGAATTCTTCATTTCTCAGTTATTTTCTTCAAATTCTTCAAATTCTTCTTTCCAATCTTTTTTCCAATCTTCAGTTGTAATTTTTTTCAGTTATCAATTATTATTTTTTAAAATTTTAATTTAATTCTTAAATTTTCGATGTATTTCTTCAATTCTCAATTTATTTCCTCAATTCTTTAATTTTCAATTTATTTCTTCAATTTTTAATTATTTTTTTCAATTCTCAAATATTTTCTTTAATTTTAAATTATTTTTATCGATTTTCAATTAATTCCACAATTTCCTATAATTCTTGGACTTTTCCAATTATTTTGTACACTCATAAAAATTGTTTTAAAATTGCAATTATTCATGTAATTTTCTTAATTTGTCAATTTGCAATTATTTTCTTTAAATTTAATATTTCTTGTTTAATTTTTTCAATTATTTTTTCAGTTGTCTATTAATCTAGTTATTTTTCGAATTTTGTTTTCAATTGACAATTATTTTCGTCATTTTTTTACTATTTCCTTCAATATTATTAATCATTTTCCGCAGTTTTCATTTATTTCCTACAATTTTTCAATTTTCAATTATTATCTTAAAATTTTATAACTATTCTTCGATTTTTTAAATTATTTTGATCGGTTGTGTATTAATCTAGCCATCTTTTGAATTTTGTTTTCAATTGTCAATTATTTTTGTCATTTTGTAATTTTGTTGTTTATTATCAATTATTTTTTTCAAATTTTCAATTATTTCCTCCATTTTTATTATTTTCTTCAATTTCAATTATTTTTATTGATTTTCAATACAGTTGTTCAATTTATAATTAGGTATTTCCAACAGTTCTTCCTATAATTTTTCAACTATTTTGTTTAAAATTAAAATTTATTGTTAAATTTTTTAAACTATTCTTTTCAATTGTGTAATTATGTAGCAATTTTTCGAAATTCGTTTTCAAATGTCAATGTATTGTTGTCATTTTTCAAATATATTCTTCAATTTCGTAAGTTTCGTTATTTGAATTTGCAAAAATTTATGTTTTTAAATGACCAATAATGCAAAGGTTGTCGCGCGCTTGAGCGCGCATTAATGTTGCTAGTAAATAATAATTGACAGTCAACAATTTTTATTTTTCTAACCATAGGCCATTAATTTGTAAAATTAGGAAAAAGTTGTGTCTTTCCAGGTGAATTTGTGAGTAATTAAACATTATTAACATTAATTTGTTTATAACAATTGCAATTAGTTGTTGTGGTTAATTTTACTGAATAAGTTATTGTTTTAAAATATAAAAAAATAGTCAAGTCAGAAAAGACTACAACTCGCTAGGTTTATTTGGATATTAGTTATAAATTAATAATTACATAAATTGTGTATAAATACCCCCCATTTATGGGAGTTGTTTATAACCCTATAAATCGAAACTAATGAAATTAATTTTAAAAATTGAAATTCTTTGTTCTTTGTTTACACCTTACAGTGATTTCAAATCTGCTCTTTTAATCTGAATTAGTGAAAAACGGTCACTAATTCGAATTAGTGTAACTTTCTACTAATTTTTAGTCAATTTTCACTAAAACTTTAGTAAAGAATTTAACAAAATTAGTAGAAATTTATACTAATTTGAATTTCTTCAGTGACTTTTCACTGATTTATTTTTAAAGAGATGAGTATTTAGAACAATGGATTTGGTTTTATTTATTTAAATTATAAAGAGATTAATTTGGATTGAATCATCTGAACTATGTGTATTGAAATATTAAAATTTCATTTTTTTTCATTATAATGGTATTTATTTTGATTAAATAAAACTGAATCGTGAGTATTAAAAATGTTCATTTTATATTTTTCAATTATAAGGGTATTCATTCGGATAAATTTTCATTTTATTTTAATTGCATTTTTATTATAAAAATATTCATTTAGATTGAATAATCTGACGTGTGGGTATTTAAAAATAACTAGTTTATTTTTTCATTATAAAGGGATTCATTTGTATTCAATAACCTGAACTGCAGACATTAAAAAATATTCATTTTATTTTTTTTCCATTATAAAGGGATTCACTTGGATTGACAAATTTTTTCAACCCATATTCATAAGGTTTGATTATCGTGTAAAAGTAGGTGCTATCACCGGATACAAATGTATTGGACAGAAAACGTATTCAAAAATATTAAAATTTTTTAATATTTTTTAATTACTCTCTTCTTACTGGGAAGAAGCTTCTAAACGCCGAAAATGTTATTTTTTGTGGGAAAAATGATAGGTTATGAAAATTGATGTCAAAAGGTAAATAAAAATTCATATGAAAAAGGACATAAAGAAATGGTGTCAAGACTGATATGAAAAACCATATGAAAATTGACGTAAAATTTTATGTCAAAAATACCATAAAAATTGATAAATAGTAATAAAACGTTGAATAATATTAACAAAAAATGATAATATACACCACTTTGTGAATTTCTATTAAACAATAAACAACTCCTAAACATAACTTAAAATTTGTTCTTATGGAACCAACAACCTAGAGCAAGTTAATTTTTTACCTATTATATTAATACCCTTTCTAACAATAATTTCATGTCAATTTACAATCAAAAACTGATAAAAAATTTTGATTTTATAATTCGTAAAAGTAAATTTTATTCCACAGGCTATTCGCTTTTAATATTTTTATTACTAGTGTTTAAACAAGCAAATAATAAATATTTTAATTAAATATGCACATTTGTGACATGTGTTATTTGAATATCAACAAACTATTTCCTCTCATTCAAAGCTTTGCCATCAGATGGTGTATCGCAGTTTAGCCGTTCCCAATTTGGTCAGCTAGCGGACCAAATAACCGACGGTTCTTATTTTACCCAACTCGAAAAATAAAGGAATGGGGTGACGGGACAAATAAAAACTGTCCTTTATTTGGCCCGTGACATAATAAATTTATTAATTCAATGTTCTCTAATTTAAAAAGAATAAAATATTTTTTAATTGTAAACTCTATTCAATAATTTAAAATTAAATTCGTTAAGTTATGCAATCAACACTCTCCGTACTATAAATTTTGTTCAGCGTAAAAAAGTTTCAAACATCAGAAATAACATATTTTGTGTACTGGAGAAAAACACGTTGAAAAAAGTTGTTTAAATATTTAAAAATTTTGAATTAAAAACTTGTAATCTTTAAAATAATTTCATTTATTTATTAATTACCATGTTTCATTCTATTAATTGTCCATTTTTTGAAAGAATAATAAATATTTATAGGTTAGGATTCTTGCCAGGTAAGCTGTTATATCCATATATACTACGTAAAAAATGTTAATTACAGGAATTTTTTTTAAATTGTTCTTTTTTATTTTCTTCATCTATCCGTACTCAAAATTAAATGTACAGTTTTTAATAAATTTAGAAAATTACACTTTTTTCTCCTTTTACAAAATTTTTACGTGTTTGTTTACTTTTTTAACCTACTTCTTTTAGTTCAAATTCATACCACCAGATAGCGTATCGAAGTTTAGCTATTCCCAATAGGAACTACTTTTGAATAATATAAGCTTCTAAACAGTTTATTTTTTCAAAAAAACCACTATAATCACAGTTTTAAGTAAAATAATTAATAACAATTATTTTTTAATGAAATTTATGTTTAAAGAAAATTATGTCCGGTATAGAATATCAACGAAATCCCTCAATTTTGCATTTTGAACAAAACAAGTGAATGCTTTTAATAAACTTCCTCGAAAAAACGCATTTTTTGTGAAACCATAATATTGTAAACATAAATCGCACTTAATTGATGGAAATAGACTTAAATCCTTACTGCACGTAAAGCAATTCCATTTATTATTTTCAATTTTAAAAACGGCCTTCTGATCCACGCCGCCGAAATCTGAAATTATTAGTCACATCTACATTTTGTAAATTTATGACTAAAAACCATGAACTATTATATTAAAATAATGTTTTTTTAAATCATTATTAACGTTTTTTATCATCGCGAAACAAAATTTTTAGAATTGATTGTAAGAAATTGTAACCTAAGGGGCCGTTAAAAAAATACGTAACGCTTTTTTGGAGCTTTTTCATCTCCCCACCCCTCTCACCCTAAATGCGTTACGTAATATTTTTATTATTGCTAATCTATTGACAAAAATTTTGAATTTTGCTTTGTATTTTGGCATGTAAGTACACTCAATAACTTTAGATAGTATCACTGTGTAACAGTGAAAAATTACTTTGAATCGGACCTAGCCTAATTTGTTCGTCATGAAAAACTGAAGAATTTGTATTAAATTACCCCCACCTCCAAAATTGCATTTTAGAGCTAAAAAACAGTTTTTCTGCAGTTTTTGTATAAAATATACTGTTACTTCGTCAGTTTTCATCCGATTTCAAAAATTTCTTGTTCAATTTAAAGCTGAAAAACAAGGCTTTCGATACCTAAAAGAGGTTTTATGTTTTTAATAAAATTTAGAGTAGAAGAAGAGTAAAAGAATTTAAAAATTGGCCATATTTTTTTAATTTTTTCAAGTTTGTCAATGATTTACGGACCAATTTTATTTAGAAATTTTTTTCTGTGTTGAATTATGTAAAGTTTATTTAATTCTGCGTCGAATGAGCTGTTTTTGAATTAAATTAACTAAGACAAATAATGCCTTAACTCAGGCAGTTTTTCACAAATTTAATTCAACAAAATAATTCAACACAGAAAAAAATTTCTAAATAAAATTGGTCCGTAAATCATTGCCAAGATTGAAAAAATTACAAAAAATTGACAGTTTTCAAATTTTTTTACTCTTTCTACACTAAATTTTATTAAAAACATAAAACCTCTATTAGGTATAGAAAGCCTTATTTTTCAGCTTTAAATTAAAAAATGTTTTTTGAAAACGGACCAAAAATGACAAACAGTATATTTTATACAAAAACTACAGAAAAACTGTTTTTTAGCTTTAAAATGAAATTTTGGGTGTGGGGGAGATTTAATAAATACCATTTTTTTAGTTTTTTTATAACGAACAATTTAGGCTAGGCCCGATTAAAAGTAAGTTTTTGTTCTCATTTTTTGTAACACAATGTAATTATTACAGTTAAAACATTAATTTTTACAATAAAAACTTTTAATCCGGAATGATCATGTGAAACAAGAAATTTTCCCAGCGAAGATAGTAAAGTTTTTATTTCAAGATAGAATTATTTACATTTTTTAAAGAAAAATTTTTTTCCTTGCTTTGAAAATTTACAATCTACGATGGAAGAAATTCATGTTTACGTCAGTATCCCAGATTAAAAATCAGGGTAGTAATAATTAATTCCTAATGTCTTTCAGTGTATTAATCTTAATAAATAGAAAAGGGAATGTTACATAAAAACCTTTTGGAGCCCCCACCTTCACCGTAACACCGCATAGTATTTTTGCTGACCCCTCCCTCCCCCCTGAAGGCGTTACGTATTTTTCGAACGGACCCTAAAAAAAATAATGAAAAATAATTTCTAATATATTAGTAAACGCATGTGAATATACTGGAAAAAAAAATACGTAACGCCTTTAGGGGGGGAGGGACGGAGGAGCCAGAAAAAATACTACGCGGTGTTACAATGGAAGTGTGGGGGAGGGGGGGGGCCCCAAAGGATTTTTACGTGACGTTTCCTTTTCTATTTATTAAGATTAGTACACTGAACAACGTTAGGAATTAATTTTTACTCTCCTGATTTTTAATCTGGGATACTCACGTAAAACATGAATTTTTTTCATCGTAGATTGCAAATTTTCAAAGCATGAAAAAAAAATTTTCTTTAAATATTTTTCTAATTCAAATATCATATAATAGAACATTCAACGAATACAATGATATTTTTTCAAAGGTAAGAAGCGGTGCTCTTTATTAGGATATTTGAGAATGAAGTTCATCCTTTTAACATGGAAGAATGTAGAAGACATGGTTAAAAACTACAAATTTGCTAACAACGCAATGAATTTTCTTTAGATTTAAAAATAAAAACTACCAAATGATATTTTAGAGTATAAGGAATAAGATCCCTTTTTTTAAAATGTGACTTGCCGTACTAGATTGCGCAAACTAGTAATTTGAAATCCACATTTTGACGTTTTATTCATAAATGACAAATTTTGAGCTGAGAACCACTAAAACAAGAGATCTACCTTAATGCAATTGAAAAATATTTTGAAGTTTTTTATTTCAACGTACCTCTTTCGAAATTATCTTTTCTCAAAATTACGTACTCTATGGACCCATTTTGTAAAAAATAAGGACTTTACGGACTTTTTGTCAAAAATACGGACTTTCACGTACTCTAATTAAAATTACATACTTTTCTCTAATTTACGGACTCGGTTCGAGGCCTGTGAAAACTGTTAAGGTGCGGGCACACCTCGCGGACTATAGGAGTTGCCTATGGCAACCGTGTAAGTGTAAGAGAGTCAGAGAATCTTCTGTCTTTCCTTACTCTTTCACAGTTGCCATAGGCAACTCATATTGTGCGCAAGGTGTGCCCGTATCTTTACGGGAGCAGGGCATGAGATAATAAAGGACAGAGAATGTTTCTATCCTTTTCTGTCTCATGCTCTGGTCCCGTATCAGTATTCTATCTGCTTAGGCCCTTAAAACTTATTGCATTATAAATATCTGACGGATTTGGGTATTTTGAGGTTAAATTATTGAGTTGAGTTCTAAGCCTAAAGCATAATGAATGGTAATCGCTAATCCTTAATCGTAAGAATGAGAGGAAGTAGGACAGACATATATCTCTGTCCTGCTTCCTCTCATTATTACGATTAAGGATTAGCGATTACGATTCATTGTGCTTTAGGCTATTATTAAAAAACATTTCATACATTTTAAATTTGAGAACATTGAATTAATAAATTTATTATGTGCCCGGTCAAATAAGGGGCAGTTTTTATTTGGCCCGTCACACCACTTCTTTATTTTTCGAGGCGGGCCAAATAAAAACTGCCCCTTATTTGGCCTGCAAAAATTGCAAGAGTATAACTAACGAAACGTAGGTAAATAATTTATATACATACTGCACAGTACAATAGCTTCCGTGGTAAATTATTACTACTTTTTGTCAAATTAAAAGACCGTCAATATTAACAGATAAACTAGATAAATGTCTTAGGGCCAGGGTTTTGGCAAAATGTTCAATCTGGTTCACTTTGTAGGGCAAGCCAAGGTTGGGAATTTACGCGTAAGGCTTTTAAGCCCAAAGCACAATGAATACGGTTACGGGAGCTGGGTATGGGATAATAAAGGACAGAGACTGTTTCTGTCCTTTTCTGTCTCATGCTCTGGTCCCGTAAGCTCTGGTATGTATACCAGAGTTGGGAAGTTACACGTGACTTCGAGTGTTTGACGTAACAGCAGGGTTGGGTAATGACGCGTCACTCGAGGTTTTCTACGCGTGTTACGTCAAGTAACATACCTGTTCTAGGTACATCTAGGTGCATAAATGCCTTACCCCCGACCTCTCCCTCTCTTACTCACGTATTCTCATGCGCAGGGACAACTAGTTCTGGGTAAGGCATTGATGCACCTAGGTGTATGTTACTCCCCCACCACCAAAAAAATGCATTATGTAACAAATTTGGTAGGTAACTTACCTAGGTAACATTCAGTAACAAACTATGTAACATACCTCTGGTATGTTACGTACACAACCCTGCGTAACAGTCGAACTTATCTTATGGCGCTTTATCATACCTCGTCCGGTAACTTTACTTTTCTCTCATTCTAGTACACAGCAGTGGCATAGATTTGTCTTGTTGTCGCACTAATTATGTGTCCTGGACGGCCTTGGCACATAAAGGCCTAAACAGATAGAAATACGTTTACAGGACCTGAGCATGAGACAGAAAAGGACAGAAACAGTATCTGTCCTTTATTATCTCATGCCCTGCTCCCGTAACCGTATTCGTTGTGCTTTGGGCTTAACTACTGCGAGAACGAGGACAAACTTATGTCACTGCTGTGTAGTAGAATGAGAGAAAAGTAAAGTTTGCAACACGAAGTATAAAAAGCCTAACGCACAATGAATCGTAATCACTAATCCTTAATCGTAAGAATGAGAGGAAGGAGGACATACATTAGGATTAGCAATTACGATTTATTATATGCCTTAGGGTAAAATCCCACGTGAGCAGAAAGCGTAAAAACGAAAGCAAAAATCATGAGAGTGAGAGAGGTAGGTAGATATCACTGTCTCTCTCACTCTCATGATTTTCTGCTTTCGGTTTCGCGCTTTCTGCTCACATGGGATTTTACCCTTAGGCTGAAGCGCTTTTAAGGGCATGTGATGGAGACTGACGTCACTAGAATAGGCAAAATTTGTCCGTAAACTTTCTCCTAAAATAATAAATATTTTTACACCAAACATTGTGAAATTACTTAAAATATCATTAAGAAGGTCTCTCTGACCCAAGTTTGTTTAAATTTTTAGTAAAAATCAATTTTTTTAATTTTCTGAAAATCAGCTAATTTTTTTAAAAATGAACTTTAAGGTAAAATATAAACAAACTTGAATCAGAGAGACCTTTTTAATGATATTTTAAGTAATTTCACAAAGTTTGGTTTCAAAATATTTATTATTTTAAGATCAAGTTTACGGACAAATTTTGCTTATACTAGAGATCCTATAAAGAGAGTTGAGACACAGTTGGTTTCTGCGCATCGCGATTAAACCGGAACCAGAAGTTCCAGTCAAAGGCGCAAAATATTTACATGGAAAAATTTGAAATTATTTAAATGGACGCGATTTGAGGTTATGTTGCAACATTACAAAATCACTTCTGGTTCCGGTTTAATCGCAACCAATCACGAACCATCTCACTTGTGTCTCAACTCTCTTTATAGGATCTCTAGCTTATACCAATGACGTCATTCTCCATCACATGCCCTTAAGTTAATTTTGGTGGAGAGAACCGGCTTTAGCACTTTCTGCGCTCCGGGTTTAGTTTCAATTTTGCCCCCCCCCCCCCCCCACCCCTATAATATGCAATCTGCTTAGAAATATAATAAATTTAAAAAACTACATTTAAAAAAAATGAAGACTTTAAAACCGTGTAACTCAAAAACTATTTTATGAAATTTGAAAAAATTTGATGTTGACACTTCCACTACCAGTGAAAACACTCTAGCTAAGTTGAAGCTAAACTGAAGAAATGTTATCTTCTGATCTGGACAGTTAAAAAATTTTCCCCTATATGTACATGAAGTATGTTTGTTTTAAAAGCATTTCAAATTGAACCGCCATTTTGAATTAATGAAATTAAATTTTTAAAAACATCCGTTTCTGGAAATCTGCGACCAATCAGAATCCAAGTCAACATGTCTCAACTCTACCTTGAGGATCTCTAGTTTTTTACATATGTACTTTATTTGAAATACGTATACATTGGCGGATCCAGGGGGTGGGGCACGGGTGCTTGCCCCCCCCCAAACCTCATATTTAACCATGAGAGTGAGAGAGATAGCACTATAGTGCTATCTCTTTCTCTCTCATGCAATACCTCCTCCAAAAACCTTGTCTGGATCCGCCACTGTACGTATATAATACACAATAAACCAAAATAACTCACGTGACTGCTTTTGATTACGCATCCACTAATAACATATTTAAAATGCAGAATGGCGGATCTAATATGTCGAACAAAAATACAAAATTTTTGACAAAATTTATGAAACTCATTGCGGTCTTTGAGGTCGCTAATTACGAATTCGATCATAATATTTTAAAATTAAAAATGGAGGATCCAATATGGCATGCTTGAAATGCAAAAAGTACTCAAATCTTTCTAAAAATTGTTTCTCGGGAGTTTTTAAGAGTAGGCGTGTCTTTAAATTACCGAGAATTTAAAATCTCTAGGCATAACTGGGTTCGTTTACTTTTTTAATTCAAATTTACACTACCAGATAGCGTATTACAGATTCGCAGTTTAGCCATTTCCGATCGTCTGAACTGGGGGATTCCCCTATTTTAAAATGCTATCAGCCAGTCTGCATTACAACAATCCTCTTGTCTCTTACTTTTCTATACTTACTATTACTACGGATAAAAAAAGAGCTAGAATTCAATTCTTTCCACTCCTCAAATAGATAAAAAACCCGAATAAAATAGTGATCTATATTTAAACCCTCGGTTGCAATTAGAAACCGTGCCTTTAAGGACTGAGATTGACACTTTTTACTGCTTTTTCCTTAATTGTTTCGGGATCTATTGGTAAAAGATTTAAAAACGAATGATAGACAAACTCTAAGGAAATGCTGGAATTTACGACTAATTTAAAAAAAAAGCTAATCATTTAAATATATTTTTGTTTATAAACTAAGACAAAAAAGGTACAATCATGTACTAATACAATTTTCGTTGCAGCAAAATGCAAACATTCATTTCTGAAGATGGAAATCATTATCTTCGAACAATAATAATAGTATTAAAATATTATAATATGTACTCAAGCTTGCAAAACCAGTATTTTTTTGTTTTTAAAACAAGAACATAAATTTATAACTAATTCTGAAGATAACTACTTTATATAAAAATAACGTAAGTGTGGTACATACTTTGTCCAAAATGGACCTTTAAACTTTTTTGAGTTTAGGTACATTGAATCTGTTTCCCCTCAAACAGGTGATTTGTTTTAAAGTGTTGATAATAGTGACAACTTCACCACAATAAAAAGGAGCATAAAGCACTAATACTTCGATCATTTTTATCAAGTCATTGGTTGTAATATTTTCGTCTGCTGCTCCTCCCATTGCTACAAAAACCGAGTAATCGTAAAACTTAATCAGTGCCTTCTCTATTTTTTTTCTATCAGAATCTGACTTTACAAACACCTGAAATTAAAAAACCAATTTCTTCATTTTATTCCAATAATTGGATTAAATTTTAAACAAGCCATAATAAATATTGTTATTTTTTATTATATGATTGTTGTTTTATTAATGACTTACTGTATAAGAGGACAGTTTAAACAATGTTGGCCAGTCCTTTTGACAAGCGAGGCATTCACAATTAAAAAGATAATTCTTGGCTAGCTTTGCTTGCCTCTCTTCTTTAGTTGCTCTCCAAAAACTATATCCATAGCCATCGAAAATCTAAAATAAAAATATAACCATTTGATTACAAAGTAGGGAAGAATCTTTTGTTTTTCACAATATTATATTGATGAAAAGAGACGATTTTTATTATTAATATTACTTGAGTATCCTTTTCTATTGGATATAGAGCAAAAAGAATCATATGTTCTCCGGATGTATATCGTGCCACATTACGATTACAGCTATGATTTAAGAAACTGAGAAATGAAAAAACAGCACTTCCACGATCCGCAAAATCGATACCACGGCTTTCTTCAAACTGAAACACACATATAAAGTAAAAGTTACATTTAATCAAAAAAAAAATAAAGATTTTCAATCTTAGTTTTAGAAAGCTATTAGATATTTGTGACGGTCCACGAGAAAACATGCTTTAGCCTTTCTGGAGACGTATAATTAAGTTCTAAAATTAATTATTTAGAATATTTATTTCATAGAATTTCATTAGAAAGACTCTTCTTTTAGCCGAAATTTCACATTTTCAAACGTTTTTAATCGACCATAAATCAATCCGAATAGTGATCTAACAGAATTTTTAGGTCACCGAATTTATATTTAACAGAATCCCAATTTAAACGAATTTTATTTTAGAAGATTTTTTATTTTACAGTATTTCAGGTTATTCGAATTTTTAAATACCAGAATATTCACTTGATAGAATCTTCATTTGTCCGTAATTGTATTATTACGAATTGATATTTTATTAGAAAACTTAAAATGCAGAATGTTCATATGTTAGAAATTGCAAATGAAATTAATGAAATGAAATTAAATTAAATTGAAATTCGTTTAAATTGGAATTCTTTTAAATAAAAAGTTGGTTAAAAAGAATTTCGGTAAAATTAAAATTCTGTTAAATATGAATTCGGTGACCTAAAAATTCTGTTAGATCACAATTTGGATTGATTTATGGTCGATTGAAAACATATTCGAAAATGTGAAATTTCAACTAAAAAAAGAGTCTTCCTAATGAAATTCTATGAAATAAATATTTTAAATAATTAATTTTAGAACCTTATCATACGTCCATATTTCTGTGATTTTTAAAGAGTTTTCACAGCTGGCAAAATAACCTTTTTTCAGTGTACCTCAACTTAAAAATTAAGTTAATTAATTTTTAATTTAATTAAATTAAAAAAATTTAATAACATTTTAAAACCCAGTCTTCAATTATTAATTTCAATGCCAACTAATGCGTTCATAAGTATCCAAAAGGTATTCGTAAAAAAAACGAGTTACTTTCGATGACAATTAATGCGTTCCTAATTATTCAAAGGTATTCATCCAAAAACGGGATTAAAACATATTTTTTGAAAATAATATGATGACTCCATATGACCTTTAAATGATAATATGTGACTGTCCATGAGAAAACGTGCCTTAGCTCCCAAACATCAACTTTACAGGATGAGCGTTTAAAGTTGCAGCAATGAATTGAATCCAATGTAACGTGCCTACGCCTCTTACTTAATAACACCAAAATTTCTTAAAAACAACAATTTTTTATTTTTGGAAATGAAAGAGCAAATATACATCTGACGGTTGGCATTAAAAAATCAAAATTTATTTTTTGGAGCTAAGGCACATTTTGTCATGGACAGTCACATATAATACTTACACAATATGAATAGCATGGAAAAATTTGGTTATGACGCAAAATTAATCCTCCAATAAATAAAACTTCTTTACTTGCAAGTAAGGAATTAAAATCATTGCTTTGAAATATTTCACCAAAAAAATCAGTGCAAGTCGCCATATAATACAAAATCACTGCTGATCTATAAGTTCTCAAAAATAGATCATGAAATGTCCTTTTTTCTGTGTGCGTAAGAAGACTGTAAATACTTCTATATTTATTACTTTCTAGCTTCCCATCTTGTGAAAATCCTTTACTTCGTGGATCTAAAAAAACATTAACTTTTAAGTATTTTTTTTTAAAAAGAGACTGTTATTTCTAGTTAAAAACAATCAGTATTTCCGGAATTTGTTCCTTTAGTTATTCACAACTGCGTACTCTTTAAACATTATTAAGTGGTTATAAAAAATTACAAGAGCAATATTAAGTATTTGATATACTCATTCAGAATAAAATATGAAATCAATGTAAAAAAAAGTAACAAAAAAACTAGTTAATCAATTAAAAGATTTAAAAAATTAGAAAGTCTATGAAAAACTAAATAAAATTTGTAAAGTGAAAAATACGGTTTATAAGGAAGTAAAAGTCTTAAGGAGTAAAAAGTAATGAAAAATGGAGAAAATCTTTAATCAAAATCCAACTAATTAAGAAAATATGTAATTCAGAATATCAATAAAAAAACTTAAGAAACTATTTTGAAAATTTAGAAAAAACAAATAATAATTTCGAAAAAGTAAGATCATATAAGAGCAAGAAACGTCAAAATAAAAATCAGGTGAGATTTGGAAGATTTATTTGTACAATTATCAGGATAATTTATAGGTTGAACCTAAATGCTTAAATCAGAAGTCATTTTTTATCGACCAGTAACATTAAGAGATAAATAAAACATTTTCTGCAAAGATATTTTTTGCAAATATCTCTACATTTTTCATTTTTTTTAAATAAAAAAATACTCAAAAAAGTCGAATAGTCTCATTTTACTGGAAAAATTGCATTTTGTAAACAAAAAGGTCCAGGGTGTCCACTAATTTCGTCCGACAGAATTCCCGGTTTTTCCCGGTTTCTGTTCCTATTTTTCCCAGTTTTTTTTTTTTCTTTTTAACTTAAAAATACCTCTATGCTTAAAATTTATTTTAAGTATAATTAGACCTTCAAATGGCTACAAAAATTGAAGATAACAGTTGATAACTGAAGAAAATAATTGAAATTCAAAAAAAATAATTGAGAATTGAAGAATTAAATATTAAACTTTACAAAAAATAATAATTAAGAATTAAAGGAAACAATTAATAATGAAAAGAAATAATTAATAATGGAAAGAAATAATTGAACAATGACAAAGATATTTGACAATTAGAAATAAGATTAAAAAAAAAAAAGGGAAATATTAATCGGCAATTGAACAATAATTGAAAAAATTGAACAATGGTTATTTAATTCAAATAATATAATTGAAAATTGGTCAACTAGATAGAAAATCAAAAAAAAAGAATTCAAAATTTAAGTTAATAATTTAAAATTGAAGAAATAAATTGAAAATTAGATAATGAAATTGAAATCGGAAAAACACAGAATTATTATTATTGAAAATTGAAAAAATAATTGAATAATTGAACAATTAAATTGAAAATAGAAAAAAATTATTGAAAATTGAAGGAGGTTTTGAAACATGTAATAAGTAACTGATAATTGAAAAATAATAATTGAAAAAAGTCGAGATTACTGAACATTAAAACAAACAATTGAAAATTGAACAAAATAATTAAAAATTAAAGAAAATAATTGAAAATTGAAGAAAGTACTTAAAAATTGAAGACAATATTTGAAAACAGCAGCAAAATTTAGAAATCGACGGAAATAATTGCGAATTAGTGAAAATAATTTAAAAATGATCAATTTAAATTAAAATTGAAAGAACACTCGGCTTGAGCGAGTGCAGAACAGATTTCTTCGCTTCGTTGCTAGACAATTAGGGGTAGAGTATAATAGATTTAACCATGATTATTCTGAGCTTAGAGATCTGTTCCGTATCCAAAAAATATCCTCGCGCTTTCTTTTTGCTGATCTACTTTTTATTTTTAAATTAATGAATGGTCTAATTAATTGTATTGTTTTATTTAATAAACTAAATTTTAATCCAAACTCCTCTAATATAAGAAATCCGTCTTTATTTAGGTTATCATTGAAAAAAACTAATGCTGGGGTTAACTCTGTACTCAACAGAATATGTAAGGAGGCAAATTCCGTCCACGGTAACATAAGCTTTTTTGGAGTCACCTTAAATGTATTTATCTCTAACTTACGCAGATATATTAATAATGAGTCTAGCTAATAGAGATCTGAACGTCATGCGTCAAAAGTTGCTACCTCGGCATAGATTATTTATTGATTGTTATTATCTATTTGTCGGATTGTGCCATATATATATTTCATTGTACACTTTTTTTATTATTAGTACTTGTAGTACAAAAGGGCCTTATTATGCCCGTTTATGTATTAAAATAAAAAAAAAAAAAAACATAATTTAAAAAAGCTGAGAATTGTTGAATATTGAAGAAAATTGAAAGAAATTGAGAAATTGAAAGAAATATGAAAAAATAATTGGAAATTGAAGAATGTAATTGAATGTCGAAAATTATAATTGAGAATTAAAGAAAATAATTCAAGAATTGAACAACGGGATTGAAAGTAGAAGAAAACAATAAAAAATGAAGAATGTAATTGTAATTTGAAGAAATTAATTAAAAATTGTAGAACATAATTTGAAATTGAAGAAAATGTGATTTTATGAATATTGTTGAATAATAATTGATAAATTGAATTGAAGTTTCAAAAACATAATTGATAATTGAAAAAAATATTGAAAAAAGCCGAGAATTATTATTGATTATAGAAGAAAATAATTGAAAATTGGAGGAGTTATTGAGATGTGAAATAAATAAATGATAATTGAAAAAAATAGTTGAAAAAAGTCGAGAATTATTTAATATTAAATTAAATAATTAAAAATTGAAGGAAATAATTGAAATCTGAAGAAAATAATTAAAAATTGATGAAAATAATTAAAAATTGAAGAAAATAATTGAAAATTGAATCAAATAATTAGCAATTGAAAAAAATAATTTAGAGTTGAAGAAAACAGGGGCGGCGAATGAGGTCCACATCGTGTGTGGAGTTCAGATGATTTTTGAAGGGTGAGGGGGGGGGGGTAAAGACTCAAGTTTTTGATGTAACTATTACCTTAATCAATTTTATCATTCTTCACAAGACAATTTTTTATTTCATTTATACACTTTTTGCGCAGATTGTAACTATAAGCATTGCTTTTAATAATAGAAAACTTTTAAAAAAATATTAATCCATATTATGGTGTGTGGAAATCCACACACGAAAAAATCTGGTGTGTGGACTACTCCACACTATCCACACAACTGGTGCCGCCCCTGGAATTAAATAATTAAAAATTGATTAAAATAATTGAAAATCGTAGAAAATATTTCAGAATTAAAGAAAATAATTAGAAATTGATGAAAATATCCATCCATTAAATCTAGATTAATAATGGCAGATTTGATATTTCTGTATAAAATTATTCATGGCCTTATAAATAATAACTGAGCAATTCTCAGTGCTATTATCACGAATATCCTTTTTTGCGCCTATAAGAGATCTCCACGAGACAACAAGAGATAACTCTCTCTTTTTTATTCCCTCCACTCGTACCAATTATGTATGAGGGAAATAATGTTTGCGAAAATTTAGACTTTTTTACCCATTCTATCAATCGTTTCGTTAATGATTTGCGATTTTTGTTTCAAGAAGACATTAAGAATCCATAATGCGACTACCTAATCACCGAACAGTTCAAATTTCTTTTTTGTTAAGTATATTTGCTACGAAATTTTTTGAATGTATTTAAGGGCAACTTGTACCAGTCTATTGAAATAAATAAATAAATGAAATAAAATAATTGAATTTTGAAGAAAATAATTGTCAATTAAAGAAAATAGTAGAAAATCAAAGAAAATAATTGAGAAATGAAGAAACAATTTGAAATTAATGAAAGTAATTCAAAATGGAAGAAAATAATTGAGAATTGTAGAAAATAATTGGAAATTGAAGAAAATAATTGAGAGTTGAAGGAAATAATTAAAAATTAAAAAGAATAATTGTCAGTTAAAGAAAATAATTGTGAATTTCTGAAAATAGTTGAATAATTGAAGAATTGAATTGAAGCTTGAAAAACGTAATCGATAATTGAAAAAAAATATTAAAAAAAGCCGAGAATTATTGAATATCGAAGAAAATAATTGAAATATGATGAAAATAATTGATAACTGAAAGCACACAGTAGAATTGACCATAATTATATAAACTATTATGCAATGTATGGTCTAATAAAAAAATTGAACTTCTAACTACATTTTTTCATAATAATTTGACTTTTTCATGTTTAATGCCGTTCATTGTTTCTGCGGTATTGTTAGCGTTAAGAAAAAGATAATAGACAAACATCTATATTTCATGAGAATATAGTATATTATTTTTTAATTTTTAATGTATATTTTTTATTTTTCAATTGTATAATTGTCGCATAATTACACAAAATTTAAACGCATAATCAGATTGGTTCAAAATGTATAAAGTTACCATCTTTATTTATAAAACAAATTGATATATTAGTCAAATTTATTAGCCCAGAAAGAAAATTCCCGGTTTTTCCCTGTCAATTTAAATTCCCGGTTATTTCCCGGTTAGTAGACACCCTGAAAAGTCTTACAATCCGAGCCCTGTGATATAGTCAATTACGCAAAATTGACAAAAAAAAACAAAAATAAAATAAGTTGTTTATAAGAGTTTGGTTTTGATGAACCATTGATATTAAGAATAGGTAGAAAAAATTGACGCATTCTATGTTGATCTGGTCGTGTATAATATTTATTTTGTAGATAAAGAATTTGAATTTAAAACATTTTTTGTCTTTGTTTTTTTATAGAAACAGCGCACTTGACCATCATCATTGCTCTTGTTAATAATTTCAACAATCTAATAAAATATTTACCTGTGGACGAATCGACTTCAGTTAACTCAGCTTTCAACTTTTCCAAACTACTAAATTCTCTAACAGCCAAAATTGTAACTCTCAAACTAAAAAAATCTTGTTTATCCAGTTTAAGTTTAAACAACTCCGCAGCCACAGGGCATTCAATATCATGATACTTTTTCCATGCAATATCTTTACAATTCTTCGAACAGTAAAGAACAAAAACGCAATTCTCACATGGAATACTCGCCCAAGCAACTCTTAAACAATGAGCACAATGCGTATACCTATTTTCATTTGAACGAAGCAATACGTAAGATTTTTCGACAGCTAGAATTTCTCCTGGTTTTATTTTACGGGTAGCAACTACGTGTCTTCCAAACTTCTTATTATATTTTAGTGACAAAGCGTCACTGCAGCAAGGGATTTCCTTATTCCGTGGTACAATCGTAGGAAGTTCTACTGGATCGGAATCGTCTTTAACTTTATCTTTCTTAAGTTTATAAGCGTCTGTTAATTTATTTTTAAACGTTTCTTTAATCGAATCATCCAGTGATATCTCGTCCAACAATAATAAAGTTTTTTTATAAACTTCGCTTAGTTCCAAACTTTTTAAACGAGCTAAACATTCAATTTTTCTAAGTAATAACTTAGGTTTGAGATGACTTGGACAATTCAAGTCCAAAACTCTTTCAATATCTAGAACAGCCTCTGAGTATTTGCGTAAATGGACCAGAACGGCAGATCTATTAGCGAAAGCAAGCGCCAGTTCTTCTGAATCATTTGGTGCTAATGCTATACTTTTGCAGTAAAGTTCCCAAGCTTTCACATATTCTTTGGCATCGGGTTTTGCGAGAAATATTTGATTTCCCTCTTTTCGGAATCTTGCGGACTCAATCGAGGTTTTAGTCTCAATCGTCTCAGGTGAAAAAATATAATATGTTTTTAAAATGTCTAACATAAACGCGATTCGACACTCATCACTTTTAGCTGACATAAAGTTTTTCGTTATATCCTTCAACTCTTGGACTGATACTTTGCTGCTTAAATTGCTTAGGATGTCGGCCATTTTTTCGATTTTTTTTTTATGAACAGTTCCTGCTTTGAATAAAATGTTAATAATAAAAATTGGATCAAACCACTGACTTTGGGCCAAAGGTAGTCGCTGACATATTTTAAAAAGTATTAGAACCTATATTATATGTATTATTGTAGTATGTAAATTGAACTTCTGAAGTTGTTTTAGCTAATTTTTTTTAATTTTAGACGTAAATTGTATTTAAAGAAGCAAGTGTCAAGAAAAAATGGCGCCTTTAATGCTTGTTTTACACGCTTTTAATTAAGAAAACAAAATTTAATTCCTGTGCTATAAGAAAAATATGATTAATCAGTATCCAACTATTTATTTTCATTAACATAATTTTGTGTAAAATGAGAAATAATATTAATAAAATTAACTTAAAGTTGATAAAAAATCTGTCAATTTTGGTCACTTTTAAAAGTCTATTTTTTAGAAATCTACTTAACAAATATTAACAAAAATTACCATAATTATTTATTTGTGCATTTAAATCATATTTTCACTAGAAAGAAGAAAAATATTTATTTTGTTATTGAATAATTTCATTTTCAAATTTCAAATTTAACCACAAAGCACACATTTTTGAACTTACACAACTGGATGGATATAAAAAATTAACACTTTCCACATAACTAAGTTTTTATAAAATCTACAACATATTAAATTTTCGCGAAGGTAAGTTGTCTAGTTAATGAATTATTCAAGTTTAAAATTTAATGAAAAAAATGGTTATTTTTTCAATTTTAAAATACACTCTTAAGTTTGACAACCGATTATTGATTTTAAATTCAAAACTATTATTTATATTTTGTCAGTTTATAACAATTAATATTAATAAGAAAACATTTTTAATTTGTAAATTTATATTTTTACAATTTTCTAAATTAGGTTCAAAGTGGTGTTAGAAAATATCAATAAAATATATAAAATTTACTGACTGGTGGATTGATATTTGTTAATTCTCAATTTATAATTAAGAAATGCAAATTGTACATATTTTTACTCTCTAATTTTATTACTTACTTATAGAGAAAATATTTAATTTTTATTAATTAATAATTTTCCATTTTAACTTCCACTTTATTACAATAATTATCAATAGTCAAACTTCAAAGTGTATTTTAAAATATAAAAAATAACTTTTTATCATTAAATTTTAAACTTGAATAATTTATAAACTGGACAAGTTACCTTAGCAAAAATTTAATATGTTGTAGATTTTATAAAAACTTAGATATGTGGAAACTGTTAATTTTTTATATCCATCTAGAAAAAAGTTGTGTAAGTATAAAAATGTGTTTTGTGGTTAAATTTGAAAATGAAATTATTCAATAACAAAATATATATTCGTCTTCTTTCTAGTGAAAACATGATTAAAGTGAACAAATAAATAATTATGGTGATTTTCGTTAATATTTGTTAACTAGATTTCTAAAAAATAAACTTTTAAAAGTGACCGCAAAATTGACAGATTTTTTATCAACTTGTAAGTTAATTTTATTACTATTATTTTTCATTTTTTACAAAATTATATTAATGAAAATAAATATTTGAATACTGATTAAGCGTATTTTCATTATAGCACAGGAATTAAATTTTTTTTTCTTAATTAAAAGCGTGTAATAAACACCCTGTCGATAGAAAGTGACTAGAAAATGACTGAAAAATGTCTAGTCAGTCATTTTTCAGTCATTTTTATTTTTAAATATATGGAAAATAATTTATTTAATAATAAATTTGTTGAATACTATTTAATGTGCTTTTAGGATTACATTCGCTTCATTCTTTTAGAATAATTAATAAAAATTTTTAATTTTTTTATTATTTATTTAAATTTTTTGTTAAATATTTTTTTTATTGTTTTAATGTTATGAACTATTTCTGAAGTGCACTTGAACACTTTTATAAAGAATCACGAAGCTCGGTGGCATTTAAAATGGTCTAAAAGCAATTTTAAAAAGAAAAAATCATTTGACATTTTCTAGAACGAAATCATTCAAATCGTACCTCAAAAATGACTGAATCCATTCAGTCATTTTGGCCAGTCATTTTTTAGGTATTCTCTATCGGCAGGGCATGCATTAAAAACGCCATTTTTCTGGACACTTGCTCCTTTAAATATAATTTACTGCTGAAAAATAAAAAATTTAGCTAAAACCAGGGATCACAGGACCTATTGCTATTGAAAAAGGTGAATAGGTGCAAATTTTTTCGAAAATAGGGGACAAAAAGGGGACAGAAAATTTGCTTCAACTTATGTACTTGAAGATTTTTTAGGACTTTTATTTACAAATTTTAAATATGGAAACATTATACAGGGCTGCCAGTGGACTTGCAGATTGAAAATAGTACAAAAAAGTAACTTTTTAATTTAAAAAGGTGAATAAATAGGGAGTTTTTAAGTGAAAAAAGTGAATAAACAATAATTTGCAATAAAACAAAATATTACTGATATTAATTTGGGGCCCTCCAGCAGGCAAATAATTAATCAGGGATCCCCAATATCAAATTTGAAAAAAAAATTTGTTAAATGAGAAAACTAATTGGAAAATTAATTAAAAATCAAGAAATGAAGACAAAAATTTTAAATTTTAAACAAAATAATTGAAATTTAAAGAATACTTGTAATTACAAGAAAATAATTAAAGAATGACAAAAATAACAAATAAAGAAAAATTTGACGAAAAATAATGATTCAAACTTAAAAGAAAATAATTTAAAAAATGATAAAAAAAATTTACATATGTAGAAAGAATGTTGAAAACAGTTGAAAAAATAAAAAAAAAACTATAATTTGGAAAAACAATTAATGAGAAATATAATTCAAAAACTGATTTAAAAATAAAAAATGTATTACATTAATTGAAAAATTAAGGACATAATTGAAACATGAAGAAATTAATTGAATAATGACATAAATAATTAAAAGTTAGTGTGAAAACTAAAAATTTACAGACAACAATAATAAAAAGATTGAAGAAAATGACATTTAAAGAAAATAATTCCAGAATGTCAAAAATACTTGAATAATGACAAAAATAATTGTAGTTTGAAAAAAAATTGAGAAAGGACAAAAATAATTGATAACTGATGTAAAGAATTGAAAATTTATAGACAATAATTATTGAAAAATTGAAAAAAATTATACAAGTTTGAGGAAAATAATTAAAAATTGAAGATATTAATTGACGTTTGAAGAAAATAATTGAAATTTAACGAGAATAATTCAAAAATGTCAAAAAAAAATTAAATATGAGGAAAGGAATTGAGATTTGTAGAAAATAATTGAAAAAAGTGTAAAAAGTTATAAATTTGAAGACAATACTTGAAAAATTGACGAAACAATTGAAATACTAAGAAACTAATTCAATAATGAGATAAATAATTGAAAGCTGGTTTAAAAATTAAAAATGTATAGATAATAATTGAACAATTAAAAGAAATATTGGAAGTTTGAGGAAAATAATTGAAAGTTTAAGAAATTAATTGAAGTCTGAAGAAAAAAATTGAAATTTAAAGACAATCATTCAAAAATGTCATAAAATTTAAATATAAGGAAAGTAATTGAAATTTGTAGAAATAATTGAAAAAATAATTGAAAAACTTGTAAAAAAAAGAATAAATTCATGAGAATAATAAGAAAGATGAAGAAAATGATTGAAATTTGAAGAAATTTATTTAAAACTGGTGTACAATTTTTTTAATTTCTTGACAATAAAAGAAATTGAAGAAAATAATTGAAATTTGTTAAAAATAATTTTAAAATGTCAAAAATAATAAAAATATGAAGAGAATAGTTAGAAAATGACAAAAATAGTTGAATAATGACAAAAGTAATTGAAATTTGAAGAAAATAATGAAAAAATAACAAAACTAAATTGAAATTTTTGTAGAAAATTTAAATATTTCTGACAATAAAATAAGGATTAAAAACTTAATTGAATTTTTAAGAAATTACTTGAAATATACTTGAAAAATAAAAAAAAAATTGTGTAATAAAGTTAAAAATTTGTGGCAATAATTTAAAGTGTAAAGAAAATAATTTAAATTTCAAGAAAGTAATTGCAGTTTAAAGAAAATAATTGTAATTTAATAGACTAATTAAAAAAAGTCAAAAAATTTAAGCATAAAGAAAGTAATTAAAGTTTCTAGAAAATAATTGAAATGTGTAGAAAATAATTGAAAAAGTTGTAAAAAATTAATAAATTCGTGACAATAATAAAAAAAATGAAGACAATTTTTAAAATTTGAAAAAAATAAATTAAAACTGGTGTAAAATTTAAAAATTCATGACAAAAAAAATTGAATATAATAACTGAAATTTGTAGAAAATAATTGTAAAATGACAAAAATAATAGAAAATGAAGAAAATATTTTGAAAATGACGAAAATACTAAGAAATATGACAAAAGTAATTGAAATTTTTAAGCAAATAATTAAAAAAATGACAAAAGTAAATTGTAACTTGTGTAGAAATTTTAAATATTCTTGGCAATAATTTATAAATTTTAGAATAAAATTGAAATTTTAAGAAAATAATTTAAAAATGACAAAAATAAATGAAAAACTGGGTAATAAATTTAAATATTCCTGACAATAATTTAAAGACTGAATAAAATAATTGATATTTGAAAAAATAAAATTTAAAATCTTAGAAATATTTTTAGCTTATAAATTAAAAAAGTTGGGAATTTTTTTTTAAAAGTTTATTTTTCCCCATGTATTTTTAATGGGGATTTTCTATCGATTGCTGATACAAGTTAATATAAATCAATTGGGCTGGGGTTTTATAAAAATTTTTTCTTTATATTGAACTGCTAAAATTTTTGGCTATAACTATAAACTTTAATAACTGAAAATTAGAAAAAGGGGAAATAGGGGACAATTCTTTCAAATAGGGGAAATAGGTGCAAAATTTTAAAATAGGGAAAAAAAGGTGAATAGGGGACAACCTGTGATCCCTGTAAAAAAACTTTAGAAGTTGAATTTAGATACTTCAATAATACAGATAATATAGGTTTTAATATTTTTTAAAATATGTCAACGACCACCTTTGGTCGAAAGTCATTGGTATATGACCCTTACAAGAGTATAACCGACGAAACTTAGGTAAATAATTTATATACATACCGCATAGTACAATAGCTTCCGTAGTGAATTATTACTACTTTTTGTCAAATTGAAAGACAATCAATATTAACAGATAAACTATAGATAAATGATGTAGGACCAAGTTTTGTCAAAATATCATGTTCAATCTGGTTTACTTGAGGCGCATGAATATTCCCTAAATCTCATTTAGCATAAATCCCATTAAGCCTAAAATCAAAAAGCCTAAAATGCATTCAGCCAAAATTCCATTTAACCTAAATTGAATTTAACCTAAATTTCATTTAACCTAAATCGCGTTTAACTTAAATTCCATTAAACCTAAATTTCATTTTACCTAAATCCCATTCAATCTAAATTCCATTTAACCTAAATCTCATTTAACCTAAATCTCATTTTACCGAAATTCCATTTAACCTAAATTCCATTTAACCTAAATTCCATTTAACCTAAATCCCATTTAACCTAAATCCCATTTAACCTAAATTCCGTTTAACCTAAATCTTATTTAACCTAAATTCCATTTAACCTAAATCCCATTTAACCTAAAACACATTTAGTATAAATTCCATTTAACCCAAAATGCATTCAGCCTAAATCTCACTACACCTAAATCCCATTTAACCTAAATCTCATTTAACCTAAATTCCACTTAACCGAAATCCCATTTAACCTAAAACGCATTTAGTCTAAATTCCATTTAACCTAAAATACATTCAGCCTAAATCCCATTTAACCTAAATTCCGTTTAACTTAAATCTCATTTAACCTAAATTCCACTTAACCTAAATCCCATTTAACCTAAAACGCATTTAGTCTAAATTCCATTTAACCTAAAATGCATTCAGCCTAAATCTCACTTCACCTAAATCCCATTTAACCTAAATCTCATTTAACATAAATTCCACTTAACCTAAATCCCATTGAACCTAAATTCCATTTAACCTAAATCCCATTTAACCTATATTCCATTTAACCTAAAAGGCATTCAGCCTAAATCTCACTTCACCTAAATCCCATTTAACCTAAGTCTCATTTAACCTAAATTCCATTTAACCTCAATCCCATTTAACCTAAAACGCATTTAGTCTAAATTCCATTTAACCTAAAATGCATTCAGCCTAAATCTCACTTCACCTAAATCCCATTTAACCTAAATCTCATTTAACCTAAATTCCACTTAATCTAAATCCCATTTAACCTAAAACGCATTTAGTCTAAATTCCATTTAATCTAAATACCATTTAACCTAAAACGCATTGAGCCTAAATCTCACTTCACCTAAATCCCATTGAACCTAAAAATTTTTTTAATTTAAGAATAAATATCGTTGAATCAAGTAAAGTTTTAGGTTCAATGGGATTTAGATGAAGTGAGATTTAGGCTCAATGCGTTTTAGGTTAAATGGAATTTAGGTTAAATGGAATTTAGACTAAATGCGTTTTAGGTTAAATGGGATTTAGATTAAGTAGAATTTAGGTTAAATGAGATTTAGGTTAAATGGGATTTATGTGAAGTGAGATTTAGGCTGAATGCATTTTAGGTTAAATGGAATTTAGACTAAATGCGTTTTAGGTTAAATGGGATTTAGGTTAAGTGGAATTTAGGTTAAATGGGATTTAGGTTAAGTGGAATTTATGTTAAATGAGATTTAGGTTAAATGGGATTTAGGTGAAGTGAGATTTAGGCTGAATGCATTTTAGGTTAAATGGAATTTAGACTAAATGCGTTTTAGGTTAAATGGGATTTAGGTTAAGTGTAATTTAGGTTAAATGAGATTTAGGTTAAACGGAATTTAGGTTAAATGGGATTTAGGTTTAATGAGATTTAGGTTAAATGGGATTTAGGTGAAGTGAGATTTAGGCTGAATGCGTTTTAGGTTAAATGGAATTTAGGTTAAATGGGATTTAGGTTAAATGCAATTTAGGTTAAATGGGATTTAGGTTAAGTGGAATTTATGTTAAATGAGATTTAGGTTAAATGGGATTTAGGTGAAGTGAGATTTAGGCTGAATGCATTTTAGGTTAAATGGAATTTAGACTAAATGCGTTTTAGGTTAAATGGGATTTAGGTTAAGTGTAATTTAGGTTAAATGAGATTTAGGTTAAACGGAATTTAGGTTAAATGGGATTTAGGCTGAATGCATTTTAGGTTAAATGGAATTTAGACTAAATGCGTTTTAGGTTAAATGGGATTTAGGTTAAGTGGAATTTAGGTTAAATGAGATTTAGGTTAAATGGGATTTAGGTGATGTGAGATTTAGGCTGAATGCATTTTAGGTTAAATGGAATTTATACTAAATGCGTTTTAGGTTAAATGGGATTTAGGTTAAATGGAATTTCGGTTAAATGAGATTTAGGTTAAACGGAATTTAGGTTAAATGGGATTTAGGTTAAATGGGATTTAGGTTAAATGGAATTTAGGTTAAATGGAATTTAGGTTAAATGGAATTTTGGTAAAATGAGATTTAGGTTAAATGAGATTTAGGTTAAATGGAATTTAGATTGAATGGGATTTAGGTAAAATGAAATTTAGGTTTAAAGGAATTTAGGTTAAACGCGATTTAGGTTAAATGAAATTTTGGTTAAATGCAATTTAGGTTAAATGGAATTTTGGCTGAATGCATTTTAGGCTTTTTGATTTTAGGCTTAATGGGATTTAAGCTAAATGAGATTTAGGGAATATTCATGCGCCTCGTTTACTTTTAGTTTTAGGTTTTAGGGCAGGGCAGGCTTTGCAGTTAAGCGTAAGAAGGCCTTAAAGCCCAAAACACAATGACTACGGTTACGGGAGCAGGGCATGAGATAATAAAGGACAGAGACTCTTTCTGTCCTTTTCTGTCTCTGGGTAAAATCCCATGTGAGCAAAAAGCATAAGGGCGCAATTACATGTCTGCGTCGAACGCTGCGTTCTTGCGTTCTATGTTGAGAGAGAGAAAGACAGAAATATAGTCACATCTTTGTCACTCTCAACATCCAACGCAAGAACGCAGCGTTCGACGCTGACATGTAATTGCGCCCTAAGGGCGCAATTACATTTCTGCGTCGAACGCTGCTTTTTTGCGTTGAATAGTAAGGGCGCAATTACATGTCTGCGTCGAACGCTGCGTTCTTGCGTTGTATGTTCAGAAAGAGAAGGACAGAAATATGGTCACATCTTTGTCACTCTCACCATTCAACGCAAAAACGCAACGTTCGACGCAGGCATGTAATTGCGCCCTAAGAGAGAGAAAGACAGAAATATAGTTACATCTTTGTCCCTCTCACCATTCAACGCAAAAACGCAACGTTCTACGCAGACATGTAATTGAGCCCTTAGGGTGCCGTCTCATGCTAGGGATTAATGGATCAGGGATTAGAATAGACCAATCAGAAAATGCTTTCCAATGTAACCAATTATCTGATTTGTCTATTCTAATCCTTAATCCATTAATCCCTAGCATGAGACGGCACCCTTAAACCGAAAGCAGAAATCATGAGAGTGAGAGAGGTAGGTAGTTATCACCGTCTCTCTCATTCTCGTGATTTTCTGCTTTCGGTTTTGCGCTTTCTGCTCAGATAGGATTTTACCCTCACCCCCTATCTACATGGAAGCTGATTCTGCGTCAAGCGTCAAAACGCGCAATAAAGCCAATGACCCCCTATCTATACATGGAAGCTGATTCTGCGGTTATGCGTAAATATACGGAAGCCCGTATGCGCCACCTACCCGAACCAAGGAAGAACACTAGTGTTCCGAGTCGATTTTCGGTTGAAAACAAGGGAACGTCTATGTTCCTTGTTTCTGTTTCTGGAAAATGAAAGCGAACGTACATGTTCCGCGTTTCAGATTCTTTCCTTTTACGCCAAAAGTCATTTAAGAAGAAGGAGAAGAAGAAGATTCTTTCCTTTCTCTTGTCTCTCTGTTAACATTTATTTGTCTGACTACTTAATCACGGTTGATTAACGGACAATGAATCGTAATCGCTAATCCTTAATCGTAAGAATGAGAGGAAATAGGACAGACATATATCTCTGTCCTGCTTCCTCTCATTCTTACGATTAAGGATTAGCGATTACGATTCATTGTGCTTTAGGCTGGTGATGTGATAAGTTTTTTAGGATTATTAGAAGTAGAATTATAAAACTGTCGAAGATTTTATTGAAAGGTAAGTTTATTTTCTGTTATAAATATAAAAAAAATATATTTTTATAAAGTAATAGATGTTTATTAATTGTGATTTTATTGAACGCCGGTAGAGACTTAACCTCAATTTTAAAATAACTATATTTAAACCTTTCTTAATATTGAAATTTTAATTGTTTATTAACATTAACTAGGAAATAAATATAGTTATTTTAAAATTTAGGTTAGGTTTCCTACCGGCGTTCAATAAAATCACAATTAATAAACATCTATTACTTTATAAAAATATATATTTTTTATATGTATAACAGAAAATAAACTTACCTTTCAATAAAATCTTCGACAGTCTTATAATTCTACTTCTAATAATCCTAAAAAACTTATCACATCACCGTGATTAAGTAGTCAAACAAATAAATGCCAACAGAGAGACAAGAGAAAGGAAAGAATCTGAAACGCGGAACATGTACGTTCGCCTTCATTTTCCAGAAACAGAAACAAGGAACATAGACGTTCCCTTGTTTTCAACCGAAAATCGACTCGGAACACTAGTGTTCTTCCTTGGTTCGGGTAGGTGGCGCATACGGGCTTCCGTATAAATACGAGAAACGTATAAACATAGAATTGTGAGAGAGAGACAAGGGCAGACAATGTTTGTTATTGTTGCCGTCCTTTTCTCTCTCATTGGCTTTATTGTGCGTTTTGCCGCTTGACGCAGAATCAGCTTCCATGTAGATAGGGGGTGAGAGAGAAAAGGACGGCAACAATAACAAACATTGTCTGTCCTTGTCTCTCTCACAATTCTGTGTTTATACGTTCCGCGTATTTACGCATAACCGCAGAATCAACTTCCATGTAGATAGGGGGTCAGGGCGCAATTACATGTCTGCGTCGAACGTTGCGTTCTTGCGTTGAATGGTGAGAGTGACGAAAACAGAAATATAAGTCACATCTTTGTCACTTTCACCGTTGGCAAAACGCAACTTTCGACGCAGACATGTAATTGCGCCCTTAGTATATAGGGGTTTTTGGATCGCTGATTACACATCTGATAATAACATTTTTAAAATGCAAAATGACGGATCCAATATGACAGCCCTGAAATGCGAAAGGAACTTAAATCTTTCTAAAAACGGTTTCTCAGGGGTTTTTGAGGTCACTGATTTTGAATTTGACATTTTTGGAAAAAATAAAATGTCGGATCCAATATTGCGGATATGAAATGCAAATATAAAGCTTAAATCATTACTCAGGTTTTTTTAAATCTCCTGCCGTACGGGATTCGCTATTTTGAATTGTGAAAAACGAACAGATTCGTAATCAGCAATCCCGAATACCACCGAGTAGCGAGTATCAAGCGAATCCAATTACTATTTTAAAAATTGTCCGCCTTATTGGATACGCCATTTTAAATTTTGAAAAATTATACATGTATTCGAAATTAGCAACACCAAAAATCCCTATGTAGGAAATTTGATTAATTTTAATATAAAACTTAAAGATTGGTCCAAAAGATACTAATTTTTTACAATATCTTTATTTTCATTAAATAAATAAATAAATATCCGACATTTTGACACCGCCATCTTGAATTTTATGTTGTAACTAATGCATATTTTTAATTCTCCAACAGTTTGTGCCGTATTGTGCCCATTCAAAAAATGTTTTTAATACGAAATATTGAATTGAAAAAAGAAATTATCGATTATTTGGTTTTTTTTTCAGAAAAGTCGCCATATTGGTTTTTAATATGTATATAAATAAAATCTGATTCCGGAATCTTGTAGAGCAACTGAAAAACGTATAAAGATACGCTATTCTCATATTTTACAACAAAATTTCCTACTTGTAGTACTATTCTAAAGTTAAACTCCCATAATTGCATTTTAACGCGCGTTTTGTAACTAGACCGTGAGTGCAAAAGAGATGCAGATATACTTTTGTCTCTTTCGCACTCATGGTCTAGTTAAAAAACGGACGTTAAAACGCAGCCATGGGACTTCACCCTAACGTAAGGCTAAGATTTTTGTGATTTCAGGCGTTAATGGGTTAATCATTGAAAAAACAAATCTTGAAAAATTGTAGTTTAGAATCAATTGAGTTTGTTTACTGTTCTTATTTACGACGTTTAATTCAAATTTACATCACCAGATAGCATCTCGCAGTCTAGCCATTCCCAAACGTCTGAACTGAGGGATTCCCCTGTTTTATGGTGAGTCCAGAATAGAGAAATCTACATGTAGGACCTACATGTAGGTCTGACGTCACATTGGGATTTTCAATGGGTGACGTCAGACCTGCATGTAGGTCCACATGTAGATTTCTCTATTCTGGACTCACCATCATGGTGAGTCCAGAATAGAGAAATCTACATGTAGGACCTACATGTAGGTCTGACGTCACAATGGGATTTTCAATGGGTGACGTCAGACCTGCATGTAGGTCCACATGTAGATTTCTCTATTCTGGACTCACCATTAGGGCGCAATTACATGCCTGCGTTGAATGCTGCGTTTTTGCGTCGTGCGTTGTATCCCTAGGGACTGAGAGTTCGTGTACCGTGCTTAATGTAGTTCCCTGGAGTTCAGGTTTTATTTAGAAGTATGTATTCTAGTGTTTTGTTTGCTTATGGCCATTTACAACCTGTCAGATTTATTGTCTGCTATTTTTATTTCATAAACCGCAAATATAAATTGTATTCTAATTTGCGAAAAATGAATAAAGCTGTTGAGAAAAATGTTGAAGTAAATTATAAATTTGATCTGTTAATGTAGTCAAGAAATATAACATTAGTATATTTAAATATATTGCAATGTGGAAAATTCCATTTTTCTTCAAAATTCCTTGCGTGTGAGAGACTCCCTTCTGTAGTTAAATGTGAAAATGATGTAGGTTTCAGTGCGACCCAAATAGCTGTGCACGTTTCTTTAACAATCTTTGATACCAAACTTGGACTCACGCGGAATTGATATGAAATTGAATGCATAGAATCTCCTGAAGCGAGATAACGTAAACAAATATGCAACCGTGTACGTGCTGCTACCGGTTCCCGAATCGCAAATTGTTTTTCAATGTGTGGTTGTACTTTCTTAAGTAATTTGTTAAACAATTTCTTATTCATTCGTAAACAATTAAAATATTTTTCTCTATCTCCTGTCTCCATTTCATAAATAAGATTCTCACTGGCACCTTGAGCACGTCGTCGATCCACTGAGAAAATTGGACGAACCCAAAACCTATTACGTACTTTAGATTCCTGTCGATCCAGTTCTAAATACAAGATGTATAGGTGCATAATATGCTGTTGACTTTCTGCTGCTTCAGAAGGTGTCTGAACCAAAGTATTGCAGTATTGCAATAACCAAAAAATATATAGAACATCAAGGGCTTTCATTGTCTTTTTCTTATTTCAATAAAGCTGAAACCGAGAATGAAAAATTATACCTTCAGATTTTATCGTTTTTATCAATTATTAGGGACAAATTATAAACCATTATTACTTCTATAAAGCTCGATTATTACGATTTAAAATCAAAACTTTCATCCCTAGCTTGCTTCGTTCATAAAGAACTTACTCTAATAAACACACATATATATATATATATTTGAATTTTTTATCACAAAATTCAATTAAAACTAGGATATCTTAATAACAAATTCAGATAGAGGCTCAAATCTGATTATTTTAGTCGATAATTTGGAAAAAAATGTTTCCATTTTTTAAATGGAAAATGGAAATTCAAAAGTATTAAATGGTTTATATGCGATAAAAAAAGATTTCGCTTTTTTATAAATTATACGTATCTCTTTAATTAATGCTTTTCCGTGTATGAAAAGCTATTGCAAAAAGTATCATAATATGTGCACTATACGTACGAAAGCGCATTTTCCGTCTTCGTGCAAATTTCTGCACTCGCTTTGCTCGAGCAGCAAACTTTGCACTCGTCGGAAAATAACAGCTTTCGATACTTGGTGCACAATGTACTGTTATGTTTTGTGGTATATATTTAACATTTTTTTAAACCTACGATACTATTCAATCAGTTTCTATCATAATGTAAAATTAATCCATTTCATTTCAATCCTAGAAATTGTAATTCTTTTAAATCCTACGTTATTTCATTCCGATACAATCCATTCCAATTCTAATTGGATTTTAAACGGATTAATTCGGAGTGAAGTAAAACAGGATACAATTAAAAGGATTGAAACTCATAGAATTGAAACGCATTAATTCGGAATGATTAAGAAAAGAATTAATTTTCAAGTGAGAATATCATATATGAAACGTGTAGTAAAGGAGGAGAGGACCTTGTTTTTTTAGATGTAAAAAACTATAGGTTATCTTTATAATCGTTTTATTTTAATTATTGGTTTCTTTTTTAATTTTAAAAATCAAATTTTATTCTTATAGAATACTTTAAACCTAATGAAAACTGAAATTTCATTAGTTTGCTTTCGAAGTTAATCCCTTTTTATTGTATTTTTCCTTTTTAAATAAAAAAACATAACCTAAAACCTTCCTTCGTTCTCTTAGATTCTATCGTTTTTGGAGCGTGTCACATATATAAATAATTAGTTACATAAATATATATGTATATTTATACATCGAGAGATAATTTATGCTAAAAATTCGATAATGTTATTAAAAAAATGTTTATGTTTACGATTGTATTTACTTCCTCCATATTAACTTTTATAAATTAACTTTTTATAAGAATGTTTTGTAGAGTGTCATTTATTAGCTATCGGACGTAGTTATTTTTTTTATTATATTATTAAAAAAATATATAAAACAACACTGTTAAACAAATATTTCAATTTCGTTTCACGCAAACAATTGCGTTTCCTTAAATCCTACCCTGTCGGCTTGGCGAGAGACAAGCAGAGACAAAGTTTGTCCCCGTTTGTCCCTCGTTTGTCTCCGTTTGTCCCTATTTCGAAATTCGTGTAGAAAAATAAAAAAAGAGTGAAAAGTGTTTTCGAGATTTCTTAATTAAGTCCTAGTGCACATTTGTACGTGTTTATTTATTGATAAAAAGTAAATTAATTGATTATTTCGATAAATGAGAGTTAAAGAGAATGTCGATAAATGTGTTTGCTAAAAGTAACTAGATTTTTTCATTATCATAAAATGCGAGAGATGGCGCGACATGGTACTTGTTATCGTTTTTGAAGAATAAAGTGACAGGTGAGAGTGAATAAGTTGTTTATCGTTATTTTCATTTAAGAAAAGATAAATAATAAACAAGTGTTATTAAAAGAAATGTATAAAAGAATATAATAAGGAAGTTGTGAAAAAGGTACGTATCGTGTGTGAGGTAAGTTTTGTTTATATATTTGCAAACGAACAGTTTTCAAATTTGTATTATTGTATAAAAACAAATAATATTTTTGTCATGAGCTGTTTTGTATTTAATTATTTAATTTATTATTTCATAAGTATATTAATATTTTTTTTTGTTTAAATCTTATCCTTTTTTCTCGATTTAATTTAAATAAGAAAAAGTAAACACTAAACACACTTTATATAACCTCAAAATGTCACAAAGTTTTATATATTTCTAACTATCATTAATAAAAGTTAATTTGAACAAATTAGTATCTTTCCAGTAAAATTAGGTTATACATGTGTCTTTCCGACTTGGGAAGAAAAAATCAATTTACAAAAAAATTATAAAAGTTTCAAATTTTTCTGGGAAAAATGAAACAAAATGTTTTTCAAAATTATTTAATTGTATCTTTTTTTGTATAATTAAGATAATTAGTTTTATTTTCTTGATTGTTGGTAGGTACTCTTATATTATACTCACTCTCACCTGTCACTTTATTCTTCAAAAACGATAACAAGTACCATGTCGCGCCATCTCTCGCATTTTATGATAATGAAAAAATCTAGTTACTTTTAGCAAACACATTTATCGACATTCTCTTTAACTCTCATTTATCGAAATAATCAATTAATTTACTTTTTATCAATAAATAAACACGTACAAATGTGCACTAGGACTTAATTAAGAAATCTCGAAAACACTTTTCACTCTTTTTTTATTTTTCTACACGAATTTCGAAATAGGGACAAACGGAGACAAACGAGGGACAAACGGGGACAAACTTTGTCTCTGCTTGTCTCTCGCCAAGCCGACAGGGTATGTTTACATGCATGCGTTTTAACGTGCGTTCTGACGTACTTTATTTTTAATCGCGAATTGAATACTAGGAAATCTGCTGGTGCCGAATAAAGAACTACGTTTATTGGTTGACAAATCACGGGACTATTCTGCTTTTCTGTTAAAACGCATGCATGTAAACATAGGACTTCTATTTCCGCAAAAACTATGCGTTGCGCGGGATTATTTAAACCCATCTAAAGACGTTTCACTTACAACATAAAACAATATTTATAAACTGCGACTCTTCATTGTACTCTCTAAGACATTCGTGTTGAGAAATCTTTTTTAAATCTTTGATGAAAAAGCCACAATAACCACATTTTCCTTCAGACTGCAATTAAAAAAATAAACATCAAATTTAATTTTTAAAATATAGATTTAAAAAATTTAGTTATTTATCATTGCATTGCTTTTAGGTTTACAAGTTACAATAAACATATCCTTAAATAAATGTTGCTCTTATATATTTAAATATACTAATGTTATATTTCTTGACTACATTAATAGATGAAATTTATAATTTACTTCAACATTTTTCTCAACAGCTTTATTCATTTTTCGCAAAATAGAATAATATTTATATTTGCGGTTTATGAAATAAAAATAGCAGACAATAAATCTGACAGGTTGTAAATGGCCATAAGCAAACAAAACACTAGAATACGTACTTCTAAATAAAACCTGAACTCCAGGGAACTACATTAAGCACGGTACACGAACTCTCAGTCCCTAGGGATACAACGCACAACGCAAAAACGCAGCATTCAACGCAGGTATGTAATTGCGCCCTTAGGGCGCAATTACATGTCTGCGTCGAACGTTGCGTTTTTGCGTTGAATGGTGAGAGGGAGAAAGATGTGACTATATTTCTGTCTTTCTCTCTTTTACTATTCAACGCAAAAACGCAGCGTTCGACGCAAACATGTAATTGCGCCCTTAGAAAGCTATCCTAGAGATCCTATAAAGAGAGTTGAGACACAGTTGGTTTCTGCGCATCGCGATTAAACCGGAACCAGATGTTCCAGTCAAAGGCGCGAAATATTTACATGGAAAAATTTGAATTGATTTAAATGGACGCGATTTGAGGTTATGTTGCAACATTACAAAATCACTTCTGGTTCCGGTTTAATCGCAACCAATCACGAACCATCACACTTGTGTCTCAACTCTGTTTATAGGATCTCTAAAGCTATCCCAGTCTGCATATTACCGACTCTTTCCATCTCTCAATTTGATATAAAAACAGAATAAAATTACGGAAGCGCCTATGTGCCAGCGCTGGGCACTAACAAAATTTGCAGGTGCATTCATTCGTTTGCCTTGCACGCATTTTTTTGTGCGTGCTGGTTGTCCTGCACGCATTTAAAAATGCGTGCTATCCATTTGAAACCAAAAGTGAGTTAGTGGTGTACGTGTGATGTGATCGTACCGTGTAAGACTGGCTTTTCGCTTTTCGTTGACTGTTTAAAGGTAAGATTAATAAACATTGATATAATTTGTTATTTATTGTTAATAGAAAATATGTTCAATAAAATAAGTGTATGATTAAAAAAGATTTTTGAAATATAAAGGTCATTATTGACAGAATTAATTATTTTTTGGTATAACCTTAAAATGTGTAGTAAATATAACCTTTTTTTTACGTTTAACAATAAGAAGGCAATACTATATGTCATTGAAGTAAAACTAATTTAAACAAATAATGAAATTATTTTTAGCTTTTTTGTTAACATAGTTTGTCTTTTATTAAGCTTTTTGGTGTGTTTTTGGCTTATTGTTTTTTGTCCAGCCGGCTTTATTCCATCAGAAAAATTATTAGTAACAAATGATTTAAAGATTAATAAACATTTATGTAACGAAAAACGTTTATTTTATAAAATAGGTATAAATTAAAAAGTATTTTTTTTTCTTTTGAGTATATAAGCTCATAATTGACAGTGTTTTTAAAACAATAAGCCAAAAACACACCAAAAAGCTTAATAAAAGACAAACTATGTTAACAAAAAAGCTAAAAATAATTTCATTATTTGTTTAAATTAGTTTTACTTCAATGACATATTGCCTTCTTATTGTTAAACGTAAAAAAAAAGGTTATATTTACTACACATTTTAAGGTTATACTAAAAAAATAATTAATTCTGTCAATAATGACCTTTATATTTCAAAAATCTTTTTTAATCATACACTTATTTTATTGAACATATTTTCTATTAACAATAAATAACAAATTATATAAATGTTTATTAATCTTACCTTTAAACAATCAACGAAAAGCGAAAAGCCAGTCTTACACGGTACCATCACATCACACGTACACCACTAACACACTTTTGGTTTCAAATGGATAGCACGCATTTTTAAATGCGTGCAGGACAACCAGCACGCACAAAAAAATTCGTGCAAGGCAAACGAATGAATGCACCTGCAAATTTTGTTAGTGCCCAGCGCTGGCACATAGGCGCTTCCGTAATAAAATAGTGATCTATATTTAAACTCTCGGTTGTAATTAAAAAGCGTGTTTATTTGGATTTAAATTGACACTTTTTACTGCTTTTTCGTTAATTGTTTCGGCATCTGTTGGTAAAAGATTTAAAAATGAATAATCACCAAACTCGAAGGCGATGCTGGAAATAACGGCTAATTTGAAAATGAAAGTTAATCATTTATATATATATATATTTTTTTTTTTTTTCTACACACTAAGACATTACAAAAGATAAAATCATGTACTAATACAAAATTTCGTTGTAGCAAAATTCAAACATTCATTTTTTAAGATGATAATCATTATCTTCGAACAATAACAGTAGTATTAAAATATTATAATATTTACTCACACTTGCAAAACCAGTATTTTTTGTTTTTAAAACAAGAATTATACCTAATTCTGAAAATAACTACTTTATATAAAAATAAGGTAATTTTGGTACATACTTTGTCCAAAATGAACCTTTATACCTTTTTGAGTTTAGGTACATCGAATCTATTTCCCTTCATACAGGTGATTTGTTTTAAAGTGTTGATAATAGTGACAACTTCACCACAATAAAAAGGAGCATAAAGCACTAATACTTCGATCATTTTTATCAAGTCATTGGTTGTAATATTTTCGTCTGCTGCTCCTCCCATTGCTACAAAAACCGAGTAATCGTAAAACTTAATCAGTGCCTTCTCTATTTTTTTTCTATCAGAATCTGACTTTACATACACCTGAAATTAATAAACCAGTTTCTTCATTGTATTCCGATCAGTCCATTACATTTTAAACAAGCCATAATATGTATAAAGAAGAAGAAGAAGAAGAAAAAGAAGACTCACAATCTTAACAGAACCCAAACTTTTCTGAAACTTGACATAACCTCACACGGCGAGGTTAGTAGGAACCTTGAATGTTGAAATACAAGTTTGTGTCGATGTTTAAATGATTACATTTGAATGTTCAACAAATATTCACGTGCAATATTCAGTCAATGTGTCAATATTCACCTATATATATACTATACATTTATATTAGTAAACGAAATTTTTATAGCTATAGGTGAAAATGTCATGTTATTATTGACACAATATTGACTGAAAATTGTACGTGAAAATTAGTTGAATATTTAAATGTAATATCAGGGACGTAACTACAAATGTCGAGGCCCCCCGCAAATTTTTTCAGGAGGCCCCCCTCTCCCCAAAATTTTTTTACATAATGTATAAATAATTTCAGGCAATATTTTCTATTTTTAATTTTATTTAAAATTTTTTTTTTTTGCATTAGGGTTATTGGGCTCGAGGCCCCCCGCAATGCGGGGGTTCGCTGTATGGCAGTTACGTCCCTGTGTAATATTTTCTCAAGGTTTCGTGCAAATATTCTATACGTACGGACATTCAAATATCGACACAAACTTGTATGAACTTCGACACTCTGCAGTTCTGACAGTCGGCTATGACATTATTCATTTATGAAGAAGAAGAACTTCGACACTTAAGGGTGTCGCAAGGAGAGAATTAACATAACCTTAAAAATATTTTTCCAGACAGCGTACAATTTCGATACTTAACTAATTTTTTCAGAAGCGAAAAATGTAATTAAAAATATGTCCATGTACCCATAATTAAAATTTTATGCAGATTCTAAAACTAATTTGACATTTTAGAAATATGTATGATTTGGGCTTCAGTTTCTGAACAAAATACTGAAAATTATGAACAAAAAAAAACCAATTTTCAATATGTTGTTCAGAAACTTAAGCCCAAATAAGACATATTTCTAAAATGTCAAATTAGTTTTAGAATCTGCATAAAATTTAAATTATAGGTACATGGTCATATTTTTAATTACATTTTTTGTTTCTGAAAAAATTGGCTAAGTGTCGAAATAGTACGCTGCCTAGAAAAGTATTTTTAAGGTTCTGTATGGGTTCAGTGGCGTAACTGGGAGGGCAAGGGCCCTGGGCCAAACAGAAAAATAGAGCTCCAATTATATACGATTTTTTAAATAGATATTTTTTTCTTTTAAAATTTTAAATCACACTTCACCTTTTTAAAATGTATTCAAAATTAAAAATTATGGCAATTTTCATTTCTTCAAATTTCAGTTAATGCAAACTTGCATTGATTAAAATTTCAATAATTCCACGTTTCAATTATATTAAATTTGAATTTTTAACTATTTTTATCATTTTTAAATTATATTCTGCAATTTTTAATTCTTTTAATTATCTTTAAATTGTTTCCCAAAATCTTAAATTTATCTTCCTCAAATTTGAATTATTTTGTTTAGTTTTTTCAATCACTTTTTCAATTTTAATTATTTTGTCCTTGACATTAAATCAATATAATTATTTATTCCTAAATTTTATATTATTCATCGCAAATTTAAATTAATTTTTTTAATTTACTATTATTTTTGTCATTTTGCAATTATTACCTTTAATTTTTAATCATTTTCATAATTTTTAAATTAATTTCCTCAACTTTCAAATATTTCAAATAATTATTTTGTTCAATTTTCATTTCTCTTTATTATTTTGCAATGATTTTCTCCATCTTTTAATATTTTCATTATTTTTTATTAATTTCTCAAATTTGCAGTAATTATCACAAATTTAGATTATTATCATTAATTTTCCATATTTTAAACGGGTTTTCAATTATTTTCTTTAGCTTAAAAATAAATTTTGCAATTTTTTTTATTATTTTCTTCAATTTGTAATTGAATTGTGAATTTCGAAAAGGACTCAACTCGGTTTTTTGAAATTTTACAAGAGACACAAAAAACTCTTTATTTTAAACAGCTTTAATTAAAAGAGTCCAGCTTTTTTTCATAGTAACTAGATGCTATGTTATATGAGAAAATGATAAAATAGTTGCCTTTAATAACAGTGGGTTGGAGAATATTGATATTATAGTTGTCAGAGTTAAGCCCTTTTCGAAATTCATGAAAAAAATTTAATCGTTTTAATCATATAAGTATATTAATAAAGCATCTTATTATCAAGAAACAATTTATTTGTTTATTTATTTTATTTTAAAATGTAATACATTTGTTCTTAACTCAAAAACAATTCAGCATTTTTCCATTCCAAATCCTTTTTTTTTCCGCTAAAAATACCTCGGATGAAGTTTTCCTTTTAAGAAAACGTCAATGAATAAGGAATAATGCAAAAAAGTGCAATTTAAAAAAAAAAACCCGAGTTGAGCCCTTTCCGAAATTAACAATTCAATTATTTATCTGAAATTTCAATTGTTTTCATCAATCATTCATTATTTCTGTGATTTTTTTAATAATTCTCTTTAATTAAAATTTTTGAAGTAGTTTTATTTTATTTCATTATTTTATTTCATAAAAATATATTTTATGATTTTTTCAATTATATTTCCATTAAATTTTATTTACTGCTATCAATTTTTTATATTTAAATTATTTTCATCATATTTCAATTTTTCTTCTGAATCTTAAGTTAGTCTCAGAATATTTCAATTACTTTTTTCAATTTTTAATTACTTTTCTCGATTGTTAATTATTATTCAGATTTTCTAAGATTTTTAAGTATTTTTCTAAAATTTTAATTTTTTTCATCTATTTTCGATTATTTGTGCGATTATTCAATAATTTTCTTTAATTAAAATTTTTTAAGGATGATTGACCTCATTTTCAAAATGAGCAGAATTTGTTCAAACTTTGAGAATTAACTAATAATAATTACAGAAATATGCCTGTAAAGTTTCATAGAGATTCTGAGCCTGGTTTAAAAGATATTAATATTAATATTTACAAGGCGTTCAATGGTAGTTGGAAGATTTGTCACATCCCGTTGTGCAATTTTCTTAATTTTAACGAGAAAAATGAGCAGATTTTTGTGCAATTTTAGTATGTCATTGTTTAATATTGAAAGTTCAACTGTGGTAAATTGTAATGCAATTCTGAGCCTAGTTTTTGAAAAAAATGTCATTGAAGTTGAAAAATAATAATTAACTTGATGAATTTGCAAATCTTAATGTAGAGATTTGACAACGTTGCTTGGATGCAAGATGTAGGCAGATTTTTTTCTTTCGGATATCCCTGCTTTGACGTAGTTCTAATTTTATGACAAATTATATAAAAAAAAAGAATGATTAAATATGCTATAAATAATGACAAATATAATGATATTATCGATATTATAAAGCGTACAAAGCTGATGTTTCAGGCATAACCTAAAAGTGCAAGCCATCATATTTGTTTACATACGTCACTAAAGCTATCAAGTACGCATGTTTTCAAAATACGCGCGTTATTTGAATTTTTTTAGAAATAAATTATTTTTTATCAACATATTATGCTTAAATAATTATATTTTAAGAAAAAAATAAACTTCATGAAATATATTTTATACAAATAATGCATAAATACATTTTTAGATAAGTTTAAAATGAACATTTAAAAACATTTCAAATCAACGCGCGTATTTCGACCAATCGCACTTATGCCTGTAATTTCTGTTGTCAGCAGTCAGGTTTGCCACTCAAGAAACAAAAAATTCTGCGTTGTAGTACCTTTTTTTGATTATTCATATTAGAAAAGAAATTATTTAAAAATATTTAAGTTTCTTTTTTTTTCGTAGAACAATATTTCTTGCGATTTTATATTTACTGTTCATAAAAAAATCTATTCTGGAGCAAGAAATACTGCGGCTAAAAGAGCATTATTTTATTTTGTTAAGTTGGTGTATAGTAACAGCCAAAAGCTTATTTATTTTACTAATTGTTTAAAATATATAATATATATATTTTATAATTATAAATTTTTTTGGGTAATAGTAAAAATTGTTCCTTCTTTAAGGAAAACGAATACCTAACCTTTTAAGATTACTCTTTATTAATGTTCTAAACCACTCGATGTCACTAACTTTTGTTTTTTTGATATGGGTCAATCATCCTTAAGTAATTTTTTAATTATTTTCTTTCTTTAAACATATATTCTACGGTTTTTTCAATAATTTCCCTCAAATTTTATTTACTGTTTTCAATTTTTTATATTCAGATTTTTTTTCTCAATCTTAAATTATTTTCAGCAGATTTCACTTAGTTTTTTTATTTTCGAATTAACTCTATCACCTTCGAATTATTTTTCTCGATTGTTAATTATTATTCTCATTTTCTAAAATTATTTTCTAAGATTTTTAAGTATTTTTCTAAAATTTCAATTATTTTATTCAATTTTGAATTATTTTCATTTGTTTTCATAATTTCAAGAATTTTCTGATTAATTATCTTAAATTTCAATTACTTTATCCTTTCTTTCTGTAATTCTTTCAATTATCTCACGTAAATGTCATCTATTTTTTACAGCTTATCATTGTCTGTATCATATTTCAATTATTTTCTTCAAATTTCAAAATTTAAAAACATTTTTCTATTATTTTCCAAAATTTAATTCCTTTAATTTTCAATTATTCTTTACATTTGTTTTGTATTATAATTTTTAAGAATTTAAATTATTTAACTGACATTTCAATTATTTGATTCAATTTTTAATTAATTATATTATTTTTTATATTATTTTCTTCAATTTTCAATTACTTTATTTCTTTTTCATAATTACCAAAAAGCTTTTACTTATTTCTCTTTAATTAAAACTTGTTCTCTTCAATTTTAAATTATTTTTATCTTTATTCATTTATTTTCTCTAATTTTTAATTATTTTCTTTTATTTCAAGGAACTTCTGAAAGTTTTAGGTATTTTTCTGAAAATTTCTTTAACATCACTTTTTTAAAATATTTTATGTAAGTATTTCAATTATTTTCTTAAATTTTAATTATTATTTTTGAATATTATAATTTATTTATCTGAATTTTGAATCTTTTTTTCAATTTTCAATTATTTTCTCTAATTTTTCATTATTTAATTGTTTTCAATTTACTTTTAAGATTTTCAAGTATTTTTCTCAAATTTAAATTATTTTCTTTATGTTTAAAATACTTCTATGATTGTTTTAATTACTTTCCTCAATTTTTAATTGATTTCATTATTTTTTTCAATTAATTTGAAAAATTTGCAACTATTTTGTTTAATTTAAATTAATTTTTGCAATTCTTTTTAATTCTAAAATATTATCAATGTTGTGGTAAATAAATATTTATTTTTAAATATTAAATTTTAATTATTTATAATTGTTGATAACACAAGATATAGAAATTATAAATTACTACAATTAGTAAGGTTTTTGGAATGTTTTTTTTAAAAAAGGGTCTATTAGGGTTGACCAAGGGACCCCTAAGCTCAAGGGCCCCAGGGCACTGTCCCATTTTGCCCCTTAACAGTTACGCCACTGTGTGGGTCTGTTATTTTTTATTATGATTGTTGTTAAATTACAATTTTTCATATTTCGTTTTTATATATAAAATATAAACTTTCTTGATAAGTTTTAAAAACTTGATCAATTCGCGTTTTATTAATAACTTACGTCATAAGAGGACAATTCAAAAAATGTTGGCCAGTTCTTTTGACAAGGGATGCATTCACAATTAAAATAATAATTATTGGCTAGCTTTGCTTGCCTCTCGTCTTTAGTTGCTCTCCAAAAACTATATCCATAGCTATCAATTACCTAAAATAAAAATATAATCATTTGATTACAAAGCAGGGAAGAATAAAGTGACGCGTCGCGAAGAAAAGCACCTAAGAAGCCAAACGGCATTTCTGACATTAGATAATGAAAAAGGAACGTTTAATTAACCTAAATTTATGAAAATCCAAAAATAAATTTTTTCCTTCTTAGGTGCCTTTCTTCGCAACGCGTCACAATATTTTGTTTTTCACAATATTTTATTGGTGAAAAGAGACGATTTTTTTATTGATATTACTTGAGTATCCTTTTCTATTGGATATAGAGCAAAAAGAATCATATGTTCCCCAGATCCATATCGTGACACATTACGATTACAGCTATGATTTAAAAAACTGAGAAATGCAAAAACTGCACTTCCACGTTCTGCAAAATCCAAATCACGTTTTTCTTCAAACTGAAACACACATATAATGCTTTGAAATTTTAATTTTTAAGTTGAGGTGCACTGAAAAAATGTTATTTTTACAGCTATGAAAAACAATTAAAATATTCATGAATTTCAATGATTAAATCTTATTTACAAACTTAAATTTGAATTTAAACAAATAAATCGATATTCAGGCAACTAACGTCATTTTTGTGAAATTATAGTTTTAAATAGGAATAAAACTGTAAAATAGCTCGAAATCTATCGGCAAAATTTAATGAGATGGAAAACAAGGTCTAACTTAAATATCAAGACCAAAATTAAATTTTTACATTTTACACAGGAGAAGTTACAAAAATTCAAAATCACCGAAAATCCTTGAAAGTTCCACATTCAAGGTAACATTTTTCATATTTTTACATAATTAAATTAAAAAGTCAACCCTTCATATGAAAGTAAATTGAAAGTACTTCAGATTAAGTAGTTAATAAATTTTTTAATATTCACAAAATTTCTAGAAAAATGTAATCAAAGTATTGTGAATTTATTTTAATGCCTTTTAATACTTTTTCAAGGAAAATTTGTTGAAAAGACGATTGCTATTAAATCCTTTTTGCTAATCTACTAATTCCAATACCTTTTAATTCCTTCTGCAGAAGTTAGTGTTAAAAAGGGAAATGATATTCAACGCTTTCTTTGAGCAAAATAATTTTAATGCCCTTTAATACAATTTAAGGGAAGGAAATGTTGGAAAGACGATTGCCAATCAATGTTTTTTATTGAAAAAAAAAAAGTTTAACTAACTACTATTTCTGCACTCATTTATATTTAACATAATATTTTAAAACCTAGTTTTCAATTATTAATTTCAATGCCAATTAATACGTTCATAGGTATTCAAAAGCATTCGTAAAATAGGAATGTTCACTCTTACACTACTTGAATAAAAAAATTTATAATGTCGATTTTTTGAAAAATAATATGATGACTCTTTAAGCCTCTTTAATGATATAATACTTACACAATATGAATAGCTTGGAAAAATTTGGTTATGACGTAAAATTAATCCTCCAATAAATAAAACTTCTTTACTTGCAAGTAAGGAATTAAAATCATTGCTTTGAAATATTTTACCAAAAAAATCAGTGCAAGTTGCCATGTAATACAAAATCACTGCTGATCTATAAGTTCTCAAAAATAGATCACTAAATGTCCTTTTTTCTGTGTGCGTAAGAAGACTGTAAATACTTCTATATTTATTACTTTCTAGCTTCCCATCTTGTGAAAATCCTTTACTTCTTGGATCTAAGGAAACATTAACTTTTAAGTATTTTTTAAAAAGAGACTAATATTTCTAGTTAATGACAATCAGTATTTCGGGAAATTTGTTTCATAATTATCAATAAATTTCACAAATTTAAAAATAAAATTAATCTAATTAATGAATTTAAAAAATAAACAAAAAAGCAAATATTAAATAAAGTAAAATTGAATTGAATTGGATTTTAATTTACATAAGTATTTGGTTCAACTTAGATCAATTAGGCTTACGTAAATAATAAAATATTTAAACATGTAAAATTTTAATAATACTGGAACATGAACATTTTTAATGTGATGTTAAAGATTTAAATAATTCTTATTCTCGGAAGATTTTGTCTTGCTGTTTATAACTTAAAAATTTTCTTCTTTTTTTTTGACTTATCGCGGAGTTTGCTAGCCTTTTTCTATTTTTGCAAGAAAATACTTTTTGTACGCGTCTAATTTAAATCTTTCTTTTTGAACCTAATTTCGTATTTATACATTCAGGATGTCTAGCGAATTATCACTTTTAAATTCCCGGCAAATTCTTGAATAATAACTTTGAATTTTCCGGAATTTATTCTTTTAATGATTCATAATTGCGTACTCTTTAAACATTATTAAATGGTTATAAAAAATTACAAGAGCAATATTAAATATTTGATATACTCATTCTGAATAAAATATGAAATCAATTGAAAAAAAAGCAACAAAAAAACTAGATAACCAATTAAAAGATTTAAAAAATTAGAAAGTCTATGAAAAACTAAATAAAATTTGTAAAGTGAAAAATACGGTTTATAAGGAACTAAAAGTCTTAAGGAGTAAAAAATAATTAAAAATGGAGAAAATCTTTAATCATAATCCAACTAAAAAAATAATTCAGAATACCAATGAAAAAACTTAAGAAAAATTAAAAAAAAATGTAAAGCATAATTATGTACAAAATCGAAGAAGAATATTAAGTTGTCAATTAAAAACTGAAGAAACTTATAGTAAAAATTTTAGGAAATAAATGAAAATTTATGAAATCAATTGAAAATTGAAGAAGATAATTAAAGAATTATATTGAAAGTTCAAAAAAATAATTGACAATTGAAAAAAGACGAGGATCATTGAACATTGATTAAAATAATTGAAAATTGAAGAAAATAATTAAGAATTGAAAAAAAGAATTAAAAGAAAAAAGAGAATAATTGTCAACGGAACAAAATATTAAAGAATAATTGTAAATTGAAAAATTTGTAGAAAATAATTGAAAATTGCGGAAAAAATTAATAGTTGAAAGAAATAATTAAAAAATGACGAGAATAATTGAAGAATTGAAGAAAATATCTGAAATATGATAAAAATAATAAACAATTGGAAACAAAATTCGAAAAATGGCTAGATTAATAGACAGAAAAACAAAAAAATTGAAAAAAAAGAATAATTATAAAATTTTACGTGAATAATTGAAAAAATTGTAGGAAATAATTATAAATTGTGAAAAATATTAAAAATTAAAGAAATTGGAAATTAAAGAATTAAATTAAATTTGTAAGAAAATAATTGATCATTAAAAGAAAAATTAATAAATTACTAAATTAATTAAATATTAAGAAAAATACTTAAAAATTGAAAAAAAAAAGTAAACTTAAAAAATTGTCTTCTTTTTTTCATTTATCGCGGAGTTTGCTAGCCATTTTCTATTAAAAAATAATGAAAATGGAGAAAACCTTTAATCAAAATCCAACTAATTAAGAAAATAATTCAGAATATCAATGAAAAAACATTACAAGTTTATTAACGAGGAAAAATTTTTAAAATAACAAAAAACTTAAGAAACTATTTTAAAAAATTAAAAAAACAAAAAAAAACAAATAACATTTTATTGTTTTTCTTCGAATCTAGTGGAAATATGTAATTTTTATTTAATCTTGACAAATAATAGCTCATTTTTCTCTTTAAATAATGTTATTTGTTGGCTTTTGTACATAACATTTCGTTTAAAAATATATATCAAAATCAAATTCTATTTATTCAATAATTTTTTAATGAAATATTTTAAAAAATCCAACTAATAAAATTGTAGAAAATGTTTCAGCAAGATGAGATATTATTTGTCAAAACAAGATGAGATTTTAACTATAGATTTAACAAAAAAAGACCAATTGTTAAATAAATATTATTTGACAACAAATTTTAGTTTAACCAAATTTTTTATGAAAAATGTACACTTGTGTCTTTTAAAATTTGGTGAAATTAATTAAAATAACATTTTTATTTTTTCCTTAAGCTAAAAATATCAAATTTTAAATATATAAACGCTTCTGATAAATGACACGTTTTCTAACAATAATTTGCTCATTTGCATTGAAAAAAAGACTGCAAAGTTTTCGAAAAATTAATATTTAATCGAATTTGGACGAAATTTATTGGAAAAATGGAAAATAGAGAGAAATATATTATAAAAAACTTTGTTTATATTTTTTGAAGAGGAACAACTTTTATTTAGAAAATTTGTTGATAACTATAGTGCATTATTTTAGAAAACTGAAATTCTCATTTAAAAAAATAAAAAATAATTTTTTTCTCTTCTACCAAAATCGGGCACAATTTAAATTCTCTCGGAAAATAATCTTTACTAAGACGACAATTTCCAAAAAAAAATTTAACCAAAAAAACGTTGGGGTTTTTGAGTAATTGCAATTCAAAATTTTTTAGTAAAACGGCAGCCATTTTGTTATTTTACAACATTTTTAAAAATTTTCAATCGATTTTTAAAGAAGACTAACAACTTTTACCAAGCCGTAGAAAAGGATAAGATACACGGAAAAAAATCTTCAACTGGAAAAGCAATAAGTTTCACTGAAACAACGATATGTTTAACTAGAATAGCAAAAGTTTTTGCTATTTTAGTGAAACATATCGCTGTTCCAGTGAAACTTATTACTATTCTAGTTAAAGATTTTTTTCCGTGTATCCCAATTATTTAAAAAGTTATTACACTTATAAGGTTTTTTTTCTTAAAATTTAAATAAACGAGAGTTCCGAATTTAAAAGTTAAAATCTTTATAACTTATTAATGAAAAAAAATTTTCCAGCTAAACAAAAAAATACGTGTCGTCTAAAATTCTTTGAAAAACAAGTTTTTGAAAATAAAATTGATTTTCAGTTCCGACCATGTCTAGCCTGCCTGAATTGAAATAAATTTGATCTCTGATAATTGGTGAAAGTAGTAAAATCAAAGACAAAGAATAGTTCCGTGTATTCTTAGTTAACTTAACTAAGATTTCATATTTAACGTAATTACAAAAAAATAGTTGAGGACTTATTGAACTAAGAATCTTAGTTGAAAAGTAGTCAAATCTACTAAGAATTTTTTTCAGTGTGACAAAAAAGATTTCTGATATATGCTTTTTTGGATAAATGAGATTACTAAAACATCCAATTTCTGACAAATTAGATTTCTGATCAATGAAATTTCGTATACTTTAAATGTCTGACAATCGGTCTTACTGATAAATAATATTTTCGATAAATGCAATTTTGGACAAATGAGGTTTCTGATAAATTCAATTTTGGATTACTGCGATTTCTGAAAAATGCTCTTTTGGTTTAATGAGATTTCTGATAATTGCAATTTCTGTCAAATTAGATTTTTGATAAATAGCATTTTGGTTCAATAAAATTCGGTTAAATGGATATTCTGACAATTGAGTTTTGGAGAAAATGCAGGCGGCCCAGTAGCGACCATCATCATTGATCTTGTTAATAATTTCAACAATATAATAAAATATTTACCTGTGGACGAATCGACTTCAGTTATCTCAGCTTTCAACTTTTCCAAACTACTAAATTCTCTAACAGCCAAAATCGTAACTCTCAAACTAAAAAAATCTTGTTCAGCCAGTTCAAGTTTTAACAATTCTGCAGTCACAGGACATTCAACATCATGATACTTTTTCCATGCAACATCTTTACAATCCTTCGAACAGTAAAGAACGTAAACGCAATTCTCACATGGAATACTCGCCCAAGCAACTCTCAAACAATAAGCACAATGCGTATACATATTTTCCTTTGAACGAAGCAATACATAAGATTTTTCAACAGCTAGAATTTCTCCTGGTTTTATTTGACGAGTAGCAACTACGTGTCTTCCAAACTTCTCATTATATTTTAGTGACAAAGCGTCACTACAGCAAGAAATTTCATTATTTTGCGGTACAATCTTAGGAAGTTCTACTGGATCGGAATCGTCTTCAACTTCATCTTTCTCAAGTTTACAAGCGTCTGTTAACTTATTTTTAAACGTTTCTTTAATCGAATCATCCACTGATATCTCGTCCAACAATAATAAAGTTCTTTCATAAACTTCGCTTAGTGCGAAACTTCCTAAACGAGCTAAACATTCGATTTTTCTAAGCAATAACTTAGGTTTGAGATGATTTGGATAATTCAAGTCCAAAGCTTTTTCAATATCTAAAACAGCCTCTGAATATTTTCGTAAATGAACCAGAACGGCTGATCTATTAGCGAAAGCAAGCGCCAGTTCTTCTGAATCATTTGGTGCGAATGCTATACTTTTGCAGTAAAGTTCCCAAGCTTTCACATATTCTTTTGCTTCGGATTTTGAGATAAAAATTTGATTTCCCTCTTTTCGGAATCTTGCGGACTCAATCGAGGTTTTAATCTCGGACGTCTCGAGTGGAGAAATATAATACGTTTTTAAAATGTCTAACATAAACGCGATTCGACACTCATCACTTTTAGCTGACATAAAGTTTTTCGTTATATCCTCTAACTCTTGGTCTGACACTTTGCTCCTTAAATGGCTTAGGATGTCGGCCATTTTTGCAATTTTTTCATCAACAGTGCCAGCCTTAAATTAAATGTTAATAATATAAAAACTCTGTGGCTATTGGGAACAGTGGTCGTGATGTCACAAGCCAAGATGACCGGAGGAAATAGGTCATTTTGACGAATTTTGCCGGCAAATAGTTAAAAAAAACTTAAAGTTTTTAGATTTAATGTTAAGAAATGGGTTTTTCTCCACATTAAATATACGTTCCCCCTTAGACGAACTCGACATCTTTCAGTATATATTTCATTGAAGGAAAGAAGCTTTTAAACGCTGAAAATGTTATTTTTTGTGGGAAAAATGATAGGTTATGAAAATTGATGTCAAAAGTTATATAAAAATTCATATGAAAAAGGACATAAAGACATGGTGTCAAAACTGATATGAAAAACCATATAAAAATTAACGTGAAATTTTATGTCAAAAATACCAAAAAAATTGACGTAAAAATTAATAAATCTTAAAACATTGAATAATATTAACAAAAAATGATAATACACCACTTTAAGAATTTTCATTAAACAATTCCAAAACATAACTTAAAATTTGTTCTTATAGAACCAACAAACTAGAGCATGTTAATTTTTTACCCATTATTAATACCCTTTCTAACAATAATTTCATGTCAATTTACAATCAAAAACTGATTAAAAATTTTGCTTTTACAGGGTGTCTACTAATTTCGTCCCACAATTATTTTTCCCGGTTTTTTCTCTTGTTAACTTAAAATTTATTTTAAGTATAAATAGACCTACAAATGGCTACAGAAATTGAAGATAACAGTTGATAATTGAAGCAAATAATCGAAATTCAAAGAAAATAATTGAGAATTGAAAAATTAAATATTAAACTTTACAAAAAATAATAATTAAGAATTAAAAGAAACAATTAATAATGAAAAGATATAATTAATAATGGAAAGAAATAATTGAACAATGACAAAGATATTTGTCAATTAGAAACAAAATTTAAAAAAAAAGGAAATATTAATCGACAATTGAACAATAATGGAAAAAATTTAACAATGGTTATTAAATTCAAAGAATATAATTGAAAATTGGTCAACTAGATAGAAAATCAAAAAAAATAATTTTAAATTAAGGTATTAGTCGCGTCGATTCGTTTTCGTCAGATAATTTTTAAACTTCACCTTATTCATCTCCAAGATTTTATCTATAAAATAAGACTAGTCCGATTAAAATTGACCGTTTCTAAGACCTAAAATGTGTCCTTAAAGTTGCTATATTTTACATGTCTGAAATAAGTTTACCATGTATTGACTACAGATTCAATTTTTTTACATCAATAATAATCGTCAGATTTTTAAAAAAAACTAATACATTATTAACCGAAGCAAGATGAACTTGCAGAAAAACTATGAATTTTTTTTACGGTACCGTTTTGGAAATAGATGAAATCAAAGTTGAAAAATTATTAAATTATTTGACGTCAGTGAGAGAGAAATCCGTAAACGTGGCAATAGCGCTTATGAAGCATATATATATGTGGCTTTACGATCAGTTTACACATGTGCGCGCTTTTTGCTATGAAATTTGAAATCAATGTGTAGATTTTAATGCTAAATCAAATAAATATTACATAATAGAGAATAAAGGGGAGGTATAATACAAAATAGATTATGACAATTTTTAAAATTTTAATTTCTCTGGATAAAGATATAGAAATAAACAAAAAATGTAAAAGAAAATACAATATAGCATTTTTTAAAATTTAATTCATAAGATTTGTGGGTAAAAAAGTATAAATAAGAAAACATATAAAAAATATAGTAAAACAGTTTTTTAATTTTAACTCCTAATTTTTTTGGCTGAAGATATCGAAATAAGCGAACATGTAAAAGAAAACAGAGTATAACTTTAGAGTATAAATTAACCTTCAAATTCTCTGGATAATGATAAGGAAGTAAGTATACAAATTTTATCATAATAATAACATAAATGATAATAAACTTAACAGTTTTTAAAATTTAACTTATAATTTTTCTGTGTAAAAATGTGGAAATAGATCAAAAATGTACTTATAATTACATAATAATTACAAACCTCCGAAAGTATGATTTATCTTTATTTGGTTATTACATAATAATTTGTTTTTACATAAATTTTGTAAATTTAGATATTTTAAATTGGTTTTAACATATTAATTATTTTTTGTTTATAAAATTTGAGAACACTTACAACATAACAATCTCTTTTTTATACATAAACCTCGTATATTTGGATTTTTTAATTGATTTGAACATATTAATACTTTTTTATTTATAAAATTTAATAACACTTATATCATAATATAGTATTTTTTATACATTAGCTTCGCATATTTGAATTTTTTATATTTGTTTGAGCATATTAATACTGTTTTGTTTATAAAATCAAAACAACAAAAATAAATTATATTTATAAATACGATTATCATTTTAAAGTATTAACAAAAGTATGACTGTTTCTTAAAGCTATAGTAATATAGTAATATTTAATGTATATAAAATTTCCATATTTAGATTTCTTTTATTTGGTTTGAACATATGAAAACTTTTTTGTTTATAAAATTTGAAAAAATTTACAACAAAAATAAATTGTACTTATAACACTTCAATTTTTTTAAGTACTAAAAATAAGTGACGTTAAATTTTTGCTCTTTATATAAAAATTCTGTAATCAAAATAAAGTTTGGTTTTTTATTGACAATAATTTTTGAAAAACGTTGTAATTTTGTCAATAATTTTCTTGTGTTTAGTAACTCTCGCTTTTTTTTCAGAATTTGGTGCAGTTAATAATTGTACTAAACCTACATTTCGTGAATTTTTATAAGTTGTTAATAACATTTCAAAATCTATGCCCGCATTAACCATTTTTTTAATTATTGTTCCGGAAACAATTCCTTTTAAACTGCTTAAAGATTTTAGTACCGTATTATTGTTACTTATGTTTGGAATATCGAAACCACAATTTGATTTATATTGTATTCCTTCGTTATTTTCATTTTGTTTTCGTAGATTTTCTTTTTCTTTGGCTACTTTGTTCCGTTTTGCTTTCGTTGTCGGTAACTTCTGTTTTCTCCTTCTTTCTAATCGGGCTTTATCTTTTCTTTCAGCAAAAGATTTCGTATGTTGACCAGGTGAAAGGTTTAACGTTTTATGAACATCTAATAAATGAATTTCTCCTTTATTTTTAGAGCATACAGAACTTGCAAAACGGTAATCTGCAGATTGACTTAGACTATAACATCGGTTTTTGGGAGCTTTGTGAGCCATAATATTATTTACACTCTCATTTGCCTGGCTGGAAGCAGCTATGGAGAACTTCTCTGCGTTATCTGCATATTTTTTGCAAAGAGTTTCCAATTCCCTTTTAAGTTCTAAGTCATGTAACAAAATTGTTTGTGATTTTGTAGCATTGGGAGACTTTCTGGAACACCAAGTTCCACAGTTAACGTGATTTCCATAAAAATGCTCTGGTATTTCTAGTATAGCAGTTGACAGTTTACCAGAATCTCCTTTATTTTGATCCACAGCGTACGAAAAGCATTTTTTTATATGTGCAATGACACCTTTCTTCTTCATTTCTTTATGCTTGGGTTGTAAGCCATATAAATCTTTGCCAAAATTCTTACGTAAATGGTTTTGGTCTGCGAGCTTAAAAACTTTTTTCTCATTCCCTTTACGGATATTTGCTATGGTCGAACTATCCTCGTCCCCAATAACAACGCGAACATCTACACCATTTTCTTTTAAAATTGAGCTATTGTTGACTAACTCAACTCCTAAGTCCGATTCCATCGCCTTGGCACTTCCGTCAAAATTTTGACGGCAATCGTGATCCTCTTTTTTTCGTCCATTTTCGCAAAGCTTACATTTGCGGTTTCGAGTCCCAAAGTCTAGTATTTTACCGCTCAAAAAACCAATTATGCAACCGTATCCGTTCAAACTATTGTAACTCCTTCCGTTGCCGCGTTTGCTCCAGCCCATATCGTAAGATATTATAATATTGACAATATTTCCTAATGCCGAATCAAATTCTTTTGGTGTAGTCTTCAAAATATTTCTGAGAGGATAAATCTCTTCAACGATTTCCGGTGGACTGAAAAAAAAATACAAATTGAAGATTTTTATTTTAAGGAAAAAAATAAAAGTATTTCATAATTCGATTTAACTTGTTTATTGTAGATTAAAAATCTTAAATACATGTGCCTAAAAATTCGTAAAACAATATTCAAACAATATTAGATTTTTAAGTCTTAAAACAAAAATATAATTTTTTGTTTTACATTTGAAATGATTCTATAAACGTGCTGACATTCATAATATGGCTTACATACATGAAATTTGTTTTGAAAAAGTGTCGTTATACAATTCGTCGTTATACTATAAAAATTTAAAAACTATGTAATTTAATTCAGTAGAAATCATTACTTAAATCTATTCATAATATATAAAAAATATCCAGTTAGATCAAACAAAAATTTATATTAATTTTATTCTAAAAATATTATCTACCGTAAAACAGGCTAATTTCGCTCAAATTTTCATGTTTTTTTGGAAAATGTATAGGATAAAGTTAATAATAACTTTTGATAATGAAAATATATAATCTCTGAGACTTCCTCTTTAATTTCACAAGATAAAAAAATTAATATATAATGCGTAAACCTATTTAATATACCTTTGTACTGTGAGCGAAACTACACCTCAATGTGGAGTAATTTTGCTCAACTTTAACGACTTTAATTTTTAACAACAAAAATATGTTAGTTTACAAGCTATAATCAATTTATAAAATCATTAGAAAGATAATAATATTATTTAAATAATATTTACAGTCATCAGAATAAATATTTAACCACGTTTTGTGTTTTATAATTTGATAAAATTTTAGAATTTTATCATGAGAAATAACCTTAGATATTTGATTAAAAAAATTGAATGATACATTGTATTCATGAACGAAATTATCCAACAAATATGAAATATTTTTTTAAATTGACTTTTCTCAAAATCTATTCAAATTTTCTGTAACTTTATTTTTTCTAAATCATGTCAGGGATATAGGAAATAAAATTATTACATGATTTTAACATAATACATTTTAAATATAGGTTTCTCAATCGACTTTTACACACTACTTGTTCAATGAGCAAAATAGACATATTTAAATAAATATTATTTTTATTAAAACTTGTCCGTAATTCTGCTTTAAAATACCCTTGTGACACAGTTCGATACTTTTCTTAACATTAGCAATTGCAAATTTTATATTTTTCTTCCCAGAAATAACAATAAATAAATTTTGAAAAAAAAAAGTTTCCAGTGAGCGAAGTTACACTACATGAGTGAAGTTAGCCTGTTTTACGGTATTAATAATAGGTTAATTAAATAAAATAATTCTTAAACAATTCGATTTAAAAATTTAAGAAATTTGTAAAATATTTAATTCAATAGAAGTCCGGTATACCAGAAAGCCTTACTTAATTTAATTCGTAATATAAATATATGTATACAATTAGATCAAATGAAAAGTTCTAAAAAAATGCAATTCGATTAAATCACTTACAAAAATATTATGTGTATGACAGTTTGCTAGTAAATTTGTACTTAGCTTTCAATTAAATAATAAATTATAAAACCAAAAATATCTTACAGTTCTTCGCACAGGGTATCAATATTATCAATTACTAATTGCCGTTCTTCCGCAGCTGCTTCCTTACAGCTATCTTTAGCAACTTTCTCTAGTGCAGGTCCAATTTCTCTTTCATATCTTTTATACAAATCCGGTGATATAGTGGGAATATTTAGGCAAGCTAATAGCTTATTCAGCGAACTGTTTCCCATTCCAGAATGTACAGCTCCTAATTAAAAAGTGAGGTTAGGTCAAAATTAATTTGACAGAATATCTTATGTAATAAAACTAAATAAATTAAATATCTTACCTAAAATTGCTTTGGTATTCACGTCAGAGTGGGTAATTGATTCATGCGTTTTGTAAATTTTACCGGTTGGAACAGCAGTGTAAATAGAACATTTTTGACAAACAATTGTTAAAACAGACTGCAGTCCAAAACGCTTCTCGTTTGTAATATCTTTTAAAAAAATTGCTTCTTTACAGTTTATGCATTTTAAGTTTTCAGCTAAAATGTCTAATTCGACAATCCGTCTTCCAGGACAAATTCTTTTAATATTTGACACATCCACATTTTCATCAATTAATTCAGAACAACGTCGTTTTTTTCCTTGAGCCATATCACGAACACAACTAAACTTTTTGTCCAAAACTTTTTTCTTAATAAATCTTCCTTTATGGCGCAACTGATTACTCATTTTAAAAATATAATATTGATTATTATAAAAGCACAAAACACCGATCTCACCGAGCCGAGCAAATGTAAATTTGTTTGAAAGCAGAAGACGCCATTTGTAGTAAAAATTTGCGACGTTGCCACGATCAACTTTTAAGCCGAGAGATGTGTGTGTGCTATGAACATATACTAAGCTGAAATAGTGGGAAACTGTACCTTCGCAAAAGTTTTCTTTGAATCTCGTATTCATAATCATGTCAAAAACATAGAGGTTAGAAAGAAACTTTTGTGTGTTACCAGTCACACGACAAATACCTTAATAATTCAAAATTGAAGAAATAAATTGAAAATTAAATAATGAAATTGAAATCAGAAAAACACAGAATTATTGAATATAAAAAAAAAAACAATTAAAAATTGAGAAATAAAATTGAAATTCGAATACAATAATTGAGAATTAAAGAAAATTACTGAACAATTGGATTGAAAAAAGAAGAAAATAATTTATAATTAAAAAAAAATGAAAAATGCCAGGAATTATTTAATTAATATTGAAGAAAACCTTAAAAATTAAAGAATAGAATTGTTATTTAAAAAAATTAATTGAAAATTGAAAAAAATAATTAAACAATTGAACAACTAAATTGAAAATAGAAAAAAATTATTGAAAATTGAAGGAGGTTTTGAAACATGTAATAAGTAACTAATAATTGAAAAACACTAATTGAAAAAAGTCGAGATTACTGAATATTAAAACAAACAATTGAAAATTTAACAAAATAATTAAAAATTAAAGAAAATAATTGAAAATTGAAGAAAGTACTTACAAATTGAAGACAATATTTGAAAACAGCAGCAAAATTTAGAAATCGACGGAAATAATTACGAATTGGTGAAAATAATTTAAAAATTATCAATTTAAATTAAAATTGAATGAAAAACATAATTTAAAAAAGCTGAGAATTGTTGAATATCAAGAAAATTGAGAAGAAATTGAAAATTGAAAGAAATTGAAAAATTAAAAGAAATTGAAAAATTAAAAGAAATATGAAAAAATAATTGGAAATTGAAGAATGTAATTGAATGTCGAAAATTATAATAGAGAATTAAAGAAAATAATTCAAGAAATGAACAACGGGATTGAAAGTAGAAGAAAATAAGTGATAATTGAAGAAAAAAGAAATTGAACAAGCCAGGAATTATAGAATTTGAAGATAACAATAAAGATGAAGAATGTAATTGTAATTTGAAGAAATTAATTAAAAATTGTAGAAAATAATTTGAAATTGAAGAAAATGTGATTTTATGAATATTGTTGAATAATAATTGATAAATTGAATTGAAGTTTCAAAAACATAATTGATAATTGAAAAAAAAATATTGAAAAAAGCCGAGAATTATTATTGATTATAGAAGAAAATAATTGAAAATTGGAGGAGTTATTGAGATGTGAAATAAATAAATGATAATTTAAAAAAATAGTTGAAAAAAGTCGAGAATTATTGAATATTAAATTAAATAATTAAAAATTAAAGAAAATAGTTGAGATCTGAAGAAAATAATTCAAAATTAATGAAAATAATTGAAAATTGAATCAAATAATTGGTAATTCAAAAAAAATAATTTATAGTTGAAGAAAATAATTAAAAATTGATTAAAATAATTGAAAATCGTAGAAAATATTTCAGAATTAAAGAAATTAATTAGAAATTGATGAAAATAACTGAAAATTGAAGAAAATAGTAGAAAATCGAAGAAAATAATTGAGAAAACTATAATAATAATCCGCAAGAGTCATTCATTCATTCATTCATTCATTCATTCATTCATTCATTCTTGTCTGTCCGCACCTGAAGTTTGTCACTTAGATATGTTTTTGTTTTATATCAGTTACGTTTGAAAAAATGTATCTTTAAATTAAAATTAGACTCTTCTTTCATAAGAGTTAATTTAACTGCATTTACAGAAAATAAATTAATTAAAATATAGTTTACTCTAAAATATTGAACTGAAATTTCCATACACTCAAATTTTTAGTAAATTAAAATTTAATTCTATCAATATAAATTAACTTGAAATGTTCTTGTAATTAAATTAATTGATATTTGGATCATTGGAAATTGTGATCATTAAAATTTTGAAATAATTATGTTTAATAAAAATCTAATTAGTAATTAAGAATCAATATATATTTAAGTTTTAATTTATTGAAGTTTGAATTAATCTAAATTTTTATTAGTTATTAGTCTTTAAATTATCTAAATTTTAATCAATTCTTGCGTTTTTATTATTCTAATTATTAATAACTAAACATTTAAACTTTTCACAATTTTAATTTTTCTTGTAAATATAAATTTCACTTAATTTCAAATTCCATTAGACCCAATTTTCATTGATTCAAATTATAGTCTGAATTATTATTTTCAAAATTTTGACTGATTAAAGCTTTAATATACAATGAAATTTTTTTGTATAATTAGAAGTTTTTATATAATGGTTAATGTTAAAAATAATTTACATATGCATTATTAGATTTTGAAAATATGTAAAGTTTATAACAGTTCAAATTTGAATTAATTAAAATTGTTATAGTTTAAAATTTAAAGGAATTTAAAAAAATTAAATTCAAGTCTTAAGACTTTAGCAAATAAAAATTTAAATTACTTGAAGTTTAAATAAATTTGAGTCAACATTTCGTTGAAACAGTTTTAAGTTTGGAACTATTTTAAATTTGGAAAAATTAAAACTTAAATTGTTAGAACTTTTGAAGAATAGAAATAATCCTCAATAGAAATTTGGAACTAAATTTTTTATTTATTTTTCTTATTATTTTTCTTTTCTTAATATAAAATTGGAAAATTCGTGCTCTTTTAAAACATTTTTTATTTACTTTCCCTATTTTGTTTATTTCTTGAACTCGGCAGCAATTTTAATTTGCATAGAATAAAAGTTATATTTATCTAGAATAATAAGTTTACATAAATTACCAATTTCATTAAATTATTCATCTTATTTGTACTTTCAAAAATGTATATTAGTTGTAAATGACCAGAAAAATTCAATGATTTTCAATGTTTATGTTGCTATAATTTTCAACAGTTTTCAATATACAATTATTCTCTTTAAATTTTATAATTATTTAAAATTTTTTTTAGATATTTTATTTTGTTGTCGATCATTATCGACAAACTTAAATTTTTTCTTTCGATTGTAAATTATTTTCCTTATTTCTAAATTATTGTCTATAATATTTAATTATTTTAGTCATTTTGGAAATTTTCTTTTAATGATCAATTATTATATTGAAATTTCAATGCAATTCTTCAATTTTAATTTATTCTCTGCAATTTTATCCATAATTTTCATCAGTTTTTAATTGACAATTTATTATTCTCCTTCAATTTTATAATTATTCATTAAATTAAAAGAAAAAAATTCCAATCCCGATTATTCTCACCATTCTTCGGTTTTTTTTTCAATTGTTAATTATTTTTTTTAATAGTTAATTATTTTCCTCTTTTTTTCAGTTATCAATTATTTTATTCAAATTTCAATACAATTATTCAATTTTCATTTATTTTCTACAATTTTATTTATAATTTTCATCAGTTTTTAATTTACAATTTATTATTCTCCTCCAATTTTATGATTATTCATTAATTAAAAAAAAAGAACATTTTCTAATCCCGATTATTCTTACCATCTTCAATTTTTTTTCAATTGTTAATTTTTTTTAAAATTAATTATTTTCGTTACCTTGTAATTTTTATTTTTAATTATCAATTACTTTCTTGATATTTTCATTTAATTCTTTAATTTTTAATCATTTTCTTTAATTCTCAAATATTTTCTTTAATTTTCAATTATTTTTATCGATTTTTCATTAATTCCTCAATGTTCAATAATTCTCGGATTTTTTCATTTACTTTTTTCACTCATCAAAATCGTTTTTAAATTTCAATTCAATTGTTGTTATTATTATTATTAGTATTATCGCTTATTTTTTATTATTATTTTCATTATTATTTTCATTATTATTAAAATTCTTTATGCAACTCAGGCGTTTTATGGTCACTTTACCTACCTATATAGGCGCATCCTAAGTTCTTTCTTATAGTCCAGCGGTCAATAAAGTGCCCATTATTACCCTAGGGCAATAATGGATACTTTATGGACCGCTCGCAGGTCAATAATGTGCCCATTATTACCCTAGGGCAATAATGGTCACATTATTGACCTGCTCGCGGGTCAATAAAGTATCCATTATTACCCTAGGGCAGTAATGGTTACTTTATTGACCTGCTGGGCTATATGGAAAAACTTAGCATGCACCGGCATAGGTAGCGTAGAGTGACCATAATACGCCTTTGTTGCATAAAGAATCGTATGTACCATGTGTCATAGGTGCATAATATACTATTAATTTTAAAGTTAATTGTTCAATTATTTTCTTTAATTGTTAATGCCATTCTTCAATTTTTAAGTATATTCCACAAATTTAATTTTAATTCTTCAATTTTTAATTGCTTTCATCAATTTTTTTCGATTTTTAATCCAGTTGTTAGATGTGCAATTATTTCCAACAATTATTCCTTCAATTTTCTTAATTTTTCAATTTGCAATTATTTTCTTCAAATTTAATATTTCTTGTTTAATTTTTTCAATTATTTTTTTCAATTGTCTATGAATCTAGTCATTTTTCAAATTTTGTTTTTAATTCACAGTTATTTTCGTTATTCTTCACATATTTTCATGGATTTTTTTAATTATTCTCGACATTTTTCAACTATTTCTTTCAATTATTAATTATTTTCCGCAATTTTTAATTATTTTCTCCAATTTTTTCAATGTTCAATTATTATCTTAAAATTTTATAATTATTCTTTGATAATTTAAATTATTTTGTTCGGTTGTATATTAATCTAGATAGTTTTTTAATTTTGTTTTCAATTGTTGAATATTTTCGTCATTTTGTAATTTTTGTTCCAGTTATCAAATATTTTTTTAAAATTTTAATTATATTCTTAAATTGTCAATTTATTTCCTCAACTTTTTATTATTTTTTTTTTTTCAATTTAAATTATTTTTTTCGTTTTTTAATCCAGTTGTTCAATTAATTTTTTAATTTTTTAAACTATTCATTTCAATTGTGTAATTATGTAGTCATTTTTCGAATTTTTTTTCAGCTCTCAATTGTTTTTGTCATTTTTCAGATATATTCTTCAATTTCGTAATTCTCATTATTTGTAAACAGTAAAAAACTTTGTGTTAAATTTAACATTTTTCACATGTCCCAAACGGTCCACTCAAAACTTATGTGTTAATTCAACACAAAAAAATATGTTGAATTTTGTACACAAATTTTAACCTCTTATTTTACGCATTATAATAATTTGAAGCGTGTATATTTTATGCAATTACTATTGTATTTTATCTTTTGCAAGTTAAAATAAATTTTCAATAAGGAATTTATGCTTTTGCAACAAAAAAATAAACATAAATTACAGAGTTACTACTAAAAAATTTGAGGTTATGTTCAAGAATCAAATGACATTTGAAGAATGTGTAAAATCAACACACGAAAAATGTTAAATTTTAACACAAAAAATTTAACAAGGACTGTTTTCTACACAAATACACAAAATTTTTAACTGTGTATTTGCAAAAATTTATACTTTTAAATGACCAACAACAATGGAAAGTTTGTCGCGCGCTTGGGCGCGCGTTAATGTTGCTAGTGAAGAAATAATTTGAAATTAATAAAAATAATTCCAAATGGAAGAAAAGAATTGAGAATTGTAGAAAATAATTGGAAATTGAAGAAAATAATTGAAAATTGAAAAGAATAACTATATATATAATAAATATACAACTATATAAACTATTATACAATGTACGGTCTAATAAAAAAACTGAAGTTCTATCTACATTTTTTCACAATAATTTGACTTTTTCATGTTTAATGTCTTTCATTGTTTCTGCGGTATTGTTAGCGTTAAGAAAAAAAGATAGTAGACAAACATCTATATTTCATGAGAATATATTATATTATATTTTAATTTTTAATGTATATTTTTTAATTGCATAATTGTCGCATAATTACACAAAATTTGAACGCATAATCAGATTGGTTCAAAATGCATAAAGTTAATATCTTTATTTATAAAACAAATTGATATATTAGTCAAATTTATTATCCCAGAAAGAAAATTCCCAGTTTGACGGAAAATTCCCGGTTAATTCCCGGTCAATTTAAATTCCCGGTTTTTCCGGTTAGTAGACACCCTATTTTAGTATTCGCAAACGTAAATTTTATTCCAGGCTCCATATTCGCTTTTAATATTTTTATTACTAGTGTTTAAACATACAAATAATAAATATTTTAATTAAATATGCACATTTGTGACATGTATTTGAATATCAACAACCTATTTCCTCTCATTCAAAGCTTTGCCACCAGGTGGTGTATCGCAGTTTAGCCGTTCCCAATTTGGCCAGCTTGTGGGCCAAATAAGCGACGGTTCTTATCCGCCTCGAAAAATAAAGGAATGTGGTGACGGGCCAAATAAAAACTGTCCTTTATTTGGACCGTCACATAATAAATTTATTAATTCAATGTTCTCTAATTTAAAAAGTATAAAATATTTTTTAATTATAAACTCAACTCAATAATTTAACCCTCAAAATACAGGTACCGAGATACCCAAATCCTTATTTATAATGCAATGAGTTTTAGGTCGTGGCATGAAATTGTCAGTGAATAGGAACCATTTTTTAATAAAAAAAAAACAACGTCACGTCACAATACGAGTCCGTTTTTTTTTTTTTTTTTTTTTTTTTTTTTTTTTTTTTTTTTTTAAATAAACTAAAGCGTACTTTCGATAATAATTTAATTATTTTAAACCTCAGGAATTAATTAATTAATACGTTTGTTTCTACTGTATTTTAATGTGAATTTACACGCAAATAGTATTGTTAAACTCAATAGGTACGCATCAATTGTATATAATATTAGTTTAAAACAAAAATTAATTTTTGTAATTAGCAAAGTATTTATGAAGTTGCTTTTTAATATTATTGTTATAAATATAAATAGTTTTTTCTTATTAACTTTATACAAAACGCAGAGATCGTAAAAAAAGGAATCCAACAAACAAGGCACGCTTATTTATGATATTTAAATTTTGAAAAATCAAAATAATTAATTTTTCTAATAGACCTTTTTATTTTTGTCTTTTGTCTTTTTCTAGTGCATTTAGTGGCGCATAAATTAGCAGAAGACAGAAAAATAAAATGATAAGGTCGGTTAAAGAAGAATCGGACACACAATGTAGCAAAAAGTTAATGACATTTTGAGAAAATCTCTATTTTCAGATTTACGTAGTTTAGGAAAGTTTAAATAGTGAGCAACAAAACATGGTAAACTAATTATGCCTAAAAACCATCAATTATATTAGAATAATAATGTTTTTAAAATTATTATTATTATCGTTTTTTATCATTGCAAAACAAAACTTTTAGAATTGACTGTACGAAATTGTAACCTAGGAAAAAAAAACGAATGAAAAATAATTTCTAATATAATAGTAAATATGATGTGATTATACTTAAAAAATATTTTATTATAATAAAATAAAATAAAAATTTTTAGTAAAACATTTTTTTATTATTGTAATTGTTTTATTTATTAAAGGTTTTAATCAGCTTAAAAACATGACAATGTTGTAAGGTAGTAAACTTTGTAGCAGTGTTATGTTCTCAAGGACATAACTACCACTGTTTGAGAAATTAATATTTTTAAATTTAGCGCGCTTTAATGCAAAGATTTGAAAAAGTAACGAACTTCTTTACCGACAATCTGCATTTTTTTCTACAACATCGCCATGTTTCCACAAACAAGTGTCAAAACACTTGTGTTTTTCTACCTATTTTAATTATTTTCTTCGAAACTAATCAGTAAGTGTATAAAAATGTAAACTTGAACTTTAATACATATTTTCGGCAAAAAAATTGACATGTAGAAATAGCATATTTGACTATAAAGATTTGAGAAATTTGATTCTCCATAAGAGGCACTGTTAAATTAATAAATGTTATAACTTTTAAACTATGTAGATGAAAATTATGAAACTTCGTGAACTGTTATATAATATCAATAGAAACTAAATCTCAAAATTTCAAGAATTTCTGACATGTTTTAATAAGTCCGATTCCTCCTTAAAATAAAGCTATAAAAAGAAGTTTGTGGTGTCACATTTTCAGAACCACCATCCAATTAATAAAAAAAAACACATGAAAAACGTTCTACTTGCTATATTTTTTACTGACAATGTCATGCCACGATTTAAAACTCATTGCAAAATAAATATCTAACGGATTTGGATACCTCGGCACCTGTATTTTGAGGTTAAATTATTGAGTTGAGTTATAATTAAAAAATATTTAATACTTTTTAAATTAGAGAACATTGAATTAATGAATTTATTATGTGACGGGTCAAATAAGGGGCAGTTTTTATTTGGCCAGTCACCCCACTTCTTTATTTTTCGAGGCGGGCCAAATAAAAAACTCGCTTATTTGGCCCGCATAAATTGCAAGAGTATAACCGATGAAACTTAGGTAACTAATTTATATACATACTGCACAGTACAACAGCTTCCTTGGTGAAATATTACTACTTTTTGTTTAATATTAACATCGAAACTAGATAAATGTCACTTTGATTTTGATAGGACCCGGTTTTGGCAAAATGCTCAATCTGGTTCACTGGTTCACTTTAGAGCAGACCAAGGTTGGGAAGTTACGCGGAAGGCTTTTAAGAAGATTGAATATCAGAGTTGGGAAGTTACGCGTGACTTCGAGTTTTTAACGTATACTACGTTTTTGACGCATATTACTTATTTAACGTATTATACAGTTAAAATTAAAAACCATTATAAAATGGTATATATTTTATATAAACTATAAAAAAGAGCTAAATATTATTTTTTTTTAATTTTTTAATAATTTCTCCAAATTTTGAAAATACTTTAAAAATAATATTTAGCTCCTTTTTATAGAAACAAAATTGAAGTTCCACCACTTGTGCCATTTTATTATTTCTAATAAATTAATATTAACTAATTTATTTTGTCTTTTAAGACGGAGAGACGTCAACATTGAAATCAAGTGAAAGCCTTTTTCTTCACAAGTTGGATCGGCCTTAAGTTATAAATAATTTGAAAGAAATATCTTAATTTATCTTTACTTTATTTAAGCATTAGTAACATTTTAAATAAATAATAATATGATACAAAATAATGAAAAAATACAGAAATATGCATAAATATGTACGATCACTTAGCATAGGCTCAAAATTTCTGAAGTGGGCCACGTTTTTTTTATGGTGATATTTTTTTATGTCTTATAACTTCTGACCTAATGAAGAATACTAACATTTTTTTTAAATTACTCGTAAGAAAACAGGAAATCTAAATTGCCTAGAAAATATACGGAATTCGGATGAGAAGTTTAATTTATTTTTAATTGTTTACAATAGTTGGTGCTTTTTTGAACAAATTTGGCACGACATCAAATTAATATTTTTATCCTAAAGTATGGTTACTGTGTACTACTCATACTAATTTTATCAAATTTCATCAAATAGAACGGTCAAAAAAAATTTATTAATAATTTGATATTTGAAAATTGTTTAAAAAATAACTCATGAAAAAATTAAAAATTTGCAAAACTACTTCAGGACAGTATTTCGGTTCGAAAATACTACAAAAATTGTTATAAGACATAAAAAAATATCACCATAAAAAAAAGTGTCCTACTTCAGAAATTTTAAGCCGAAAGCTTCAATTACAAAATAAAATAAAATAGATAAAGGCCTAAGCAGATAGAATACGGTTACGGGACCAGAGCATGAGACAGAAAAATACAGAAACAGTCTCTGTCCTTTATTGTCTCATGCCCTGCTCCCGTAACCGTATTCGTTGTGCTTTGGGCTAAAAGGTTGCAATCAAATGTAAGGAGAAAACGTAAAAACCGAAAGCAGAAAACCATGAGAGTGAGAAAGACATAGATATCATTTTATCTCTCTCATTCTTATAGTTTTCTGCTTTCTGTCGAAAGTTACGTTACGTAACTTACGTTTTCTGTCCACGTGGGATCTTAGCCTTAAGGTCCATTTACACATTCGATCAAAAAAAGTTTTATTTTGCTTCCTCATAGAGGAAGCGTTGTGATCGTTAAGATTTTCGATTTTCCAAAAATAGTGTAAATCGACTCAGTTTCATCTGAAAAGTTCAAATTTTCATTCCTGAGAAAATGTCCGGATGTGTGTGTGGGTGTGTGTGTGTGTGTGTGTGTGTGTATATGTGTGTGTGTATGTGGTAAATTTTTTGTCGCCAGGATATCTCGAAAACGCTTCAACGGATTTTAATAAAATTTGGATGACATATGAAGCTCACAAATATCTAAATTTGGACACAGGGATTTTTGAAAATACCCAATCAAATTTTTTTGAGCACCTTTTTTCATCGAAAATATCGTTTTTTGGCAAAAAATTTTTTCATGCTAAAAATTCAGACAAATTAATGGAAAAATCATATTCCTTGTTTCAAAATGAATCGAGTGACCTATATAACTTTTATATTTGACAAAAAACTCACGTATTAATTCATCATTTTTAATTTTTTTTTATTGAAAAATCTCGTGTTTTGCCAAAAAAAAATGTCTTGCTAAAAATTCAAACAAATGAATTAAAAGAATCATATTCCTTGTCTCAAAATGAATTGACTAAAAATAATTGACTAATAATTGACTTTATTTATTTATAATAAATAAATGAATAAAGTTTTGGATGATAGAAAAAATATATATATATTGATTTATTATTATTTTATTATTATTACTTATTTGCATAAAAATAAATAATAATTAATTTAAAATTAAATTATTATTTTTTATATTATAATAAATTTATTGCTTCCTCTATGAGGAAGCAAATTATCTTGCTTCCTTAGAAGCGAAGTGTCCATGAAATGGACAGAATTCACACCTAGTTTTGTTTACATTGGAGTAAAAAAGACATACACAGTCTGTCTTCTTTACTCCAATACAAAAAGAAATTAATTTTTTTTCCGAAGGTGTAAATGGACCTTTAGGACATAGTATGCGTACGTAAAATACGTCAAAATCCCCACGTAATTTACGTAAGATATATTACGTTCACAACCCTGCCTGTACGTGCTTTAGGGATGTAAAGGTAACAAACTTATCGCTAAAATTGAAGTCTCATCCGAAGGAGGGTATCAGTGGATTAGAATAGACTAATCAGATAATTTGTCACATTAGAAAATATTTTCTGATTGGTCTATTCTAATCCACTGATACCCTGGTCCTTCGTATAAGACTTCACCCTAATTCGCTTGTCTAGACTTTAGCCCCAGCAGCAGAGATCGGAAATTGACATGTCATTTTAGATTTTGAGGTAGAATACGTAAAATACGTAAAATACGTAGAAAACTGTAAACAACCTAGGTAATTTACAATTTCAACATGGCGGCAGTAGAAAGAAACTTTTTTTTATAATTTTTTGATTCTATGAATGACTTTTATTAATTTTGCTTCCTCATAGAGGAAGTGTTGTGATCGTTAAGATTTTCGATTTTCCAAAAATAGTGTAAATCGACTTAGTTTCATCTGAAAAGTTCAAATTTTCATTCCTGAGAAAATGTCCGGATGTGTGTGTGGGTGTGTGTGTGTGTATGTGTGTGTGTATGTGTGTGTGTATGTGGTAAATTTTTTGTCGCCAGGATATCTCGAGAACGCTTTAACGGATTTTAATAAAATTTGGATGACATATGAAGCTCACAAATATCTAAATTTGGACACAGGGATTTTTGAAAATACCCAATCAAATTTTTTTGAGCACCTTTTTTCATCGAAAATATCGTTTTTTGGCAAAAAATTTTTTCATGCTAAAAATTCAGACAAATGAATGAAAAAATCATATTCCTTGTTTCAAAGCGAATCGATTGACCTATATAAAGTATATAATTGACCAAAAACTCACGTAATAATTCATGATTTTTCAGTTTTTTTCATCAAAAAATATCGTTTTTGGAAATTTTTTTTTAAAAAAAATTTTTTTCATGCTAAAAATTCAACCAAACGAATTACAAAATCATATTCCTTGTCTCAAAACGAATCGATTGACCTTTATAAAGAATATAATTGACAAAAAACCCACGTAATAATTCATGATTTTTAATTTTTTTCAATAATAATTAATTTAAAATTAAATTATTATTTTTTATATTATAAATAAATTTATTGCTTCCTCTATGAGGAAGCAAATTATCTTGCTTCCTTGTTTAAAGGTGTTATTATATATTTCGACTAGTTTTAAAATAAATAATGTAATTATTTTGGTTTTAGATTTTACTTTTAGGTTATGTTGCATACGTATTTTTGTAGATCACGTGATACAGTACGCTTCCATTTAATTGACCTCGTCGGTACCGGATGAAACATTTTAATTGACCCTTCCCACTCTTTATGCAAATACCAAAAAGACTCTGCACGTGAGGGGAAATGTAATATTTCCCCTTACGTGCACATGAGTGTTAGGGATAATTTTGTTTATTTAAAATGTACGAAAAAGTTCAAATAAAATGGAAGTTCATTTAAAATGGAGGTCAATTAAATGGAAGCGTACTGTATTTATAAGGGATGTAAATTACGTAGAATACTTCTCCGGTAAATTACTAGGTAATTTGCATGTAAACAACCATGTAGATTACCTCCCGACTGTACGTACGTATTTTACGTGAGGTAAATTACCTTCACATCTCTGACCCCAAATCTATCAGGGCGCAAATACATGTCTGCGTCGAACGCTGCGTTCTTGCGTTGTATGGTGAGAGAGAGAAAGACAGAAATATAGTCACATCTTTGTCACTCTCACCATTCAACGCAAGAACGCAGCGCAATTACATGCCTGCGTTGAACGCTGCGTTCTTGCGTTGAATGGTGAGAGTGACAAAGATGTGACTATATTTCTGTCTTTCTCTCTCTCACCATACAACGCAAGAACGCATCGTTCGACGCAGACATGTATTTGCGCCCTTAAAGTTGTGTAGTCATATGCGGATGGATAATTTCTTAGGGGATAAGACCAATCATTTAATTGGTCCCATTGGAAGGCGTTTTCCTATTAGTCTATTCTATTCCCCTAAACTTCACATATCATATCATTTATTTTAAGAAGTATGCACAATGCACATCTTTGTCCACATAACATAGTTTGACATAGTTTATGTTTGTCTCATAGTACTTCTGCCACGTATTTTTGATCCAAAACTTGACGTTGAATTTAGAATTAACAGTCTTTTTTAATGTGTGCTAATTACTTGTGCCAAGGGGCTTAATCAGTCTTCCTTGTCCAAATATGGGATCATCACAAAGTGTTGAAATTCCTGGAGGCGGCACGGAAGGTTATCACGTTCTCCGGGTAAGATCCGTCAAAATCACTTAACCTAATTTCCAAAAATTGCTTCACCATCCTGAAACTATATTGACATTATCTTTCACAGGTTCAAGATAATTCTCCAGGGCATAAAGCCGGTCTCGAAGCTTTCTTTGATTTTATTGTAGCAATTGGCAACACTAGATTGGTAATTTAACCCAAAATACTAAATATTTTCTCTTAGCAGATGCGAACAATAAACAAATACTTGTTTCTGCTTCCGGTTCTTTTATTTATTATTATTATTCATATTTTTATCAATTTCTCTTACATTTTACTGACTTTATAATGAAATTCCCTGACAAAAAATTTTTTTATTCACAGCAAAGACAAAAATCTGCCAACAACTCAAAAATGAACCAATTTTAATGTTATTTTTTTAAAAATACTCATAAATGTTTGTACTATAACGCTTAAGTTGGTACTAAAAAATCAATACTCTTAATATTAACTAAGAAAAATTTTAATAACTTTTAAAAATATAAAAAATCATTTGTTTAGAGAGTGGTTTCAAGGTATTTCGATATAAAAAACTTTACATACTCAAAAGTAAATTATATAATTATTTTATACACAAAACTTATTTAAACTATTTTTAAATAATTCTAGTTACTAACCAACAATTTTAGTTAAACAAATAAATAACTTCAAAAGCTTTCCTTACTTAGATTCCATTCCTCTTGTGAAATTAATTAATTACTATTGGCCTAGAGTTATAATACAGTTTAGAATGTTTACAAACAATTTTTAAATTGTTTAAACAATCTTCATTTTTGTAAAATTATTCGATTATTATTGGCATAGAGTTTCATAGTAGTTTTGAATACTTAACAACTATTTTTAAATCGTTTAAACAATTTTAGTTAACAAATAAATAACCTTAAAAGATTTCTTAATTATTGTAGTAATTAATTAGTTAAATAATTTAAAAAAATGAAACGAAATCTAAGTAAGGAAAGCTATGAATAGAAGTTATGAATTTGTTTAACTAAGATTGTTTAAACAAATTAAAATTTTTGGTTAGTAACTACAACTATTTAAAAATAGTTTAGATAAGTATTGTGTATAAAATATATAATTTACTTTGGTGTAAATAGTTTCTGATATCAAAAAATCTTGAAATTACTTCTCAAAAAAAAAATTTTTATATTTTTAAAATTTATTAACGTTTTTTTATTTTTAAATAAGTCTTGATTTTTTAGTAGTTTTTTTTAGTCTTGATTAGAACACCGTGAATTAAAATTGAATATTATTTCTTTTCTCAGGACCAAGATAACGATACGTTAAAGGAACTTTTGAAAAATGGAGTGGATAAGGAATTACAAATTACTGTATATAGTAGCAAAACACAATCTGTTAGAGATACTGTTATTGTACCAAGTATGACTTGGGGAGGTCAAGGTTTACTAGGAGTTAGCATACGCTTTTGTTCATTTGAAGGAGCAAATGAAAACGTTTGGCATGTTCTTGTAAGTTATGAAAATATTATGGAAAAAGAATTTTAATCGGAAATTGTTAAAGACAATTGTTAAATTGTTAAACTTTTCAAATTTAAATTTCGTTTTTATGTTTATTGATTATGTATCACAGTTATTATTTATTTATTACGTTTATTTCTACAGATAATTTAAAATTGTAAGAAAAAGTGTTTAAATTTAATTTCCAATTTTGCTAAAATGTCCATTCTTTTTACAGGAAGTTCATCCGTCTTCGCCAGCAGAGTTGGCTGGTTTACAATCCTTTACAGATTATATAATTGGTGCTGATTCTGTTTTACACGAAAGTGAAGATTTGTACAGTTTAATCGAAGCTCATGAATCTCGACCGCTTAAACTTTATGTTTATAACACGGATTTAGATTCTTGCAGGGAAGTAACGATTACTCCCAATAATCATTGGGGAGGAGATGGAAGGTAATTTCTAAATAAGTATTTAAAAATCAATACTTTATATTCACTTTAATTCAGGGCTGCGATTGATTTAAATCATTGTGGAATTTGCATTAAAATCATGATTTAAGTAAAAAAAACTTCACAATTCTCAGGATGTTTAATACCTCACGTAAAAAATCGCAAACCATAAAAAAAAACTCAGAAATTTGTGGATAAATCTTGAAAAATTCAATATTTTATTCTTTATATAAAATATTTTGGTATGCAGATAGCAAAAAATAGTATTAAATTTGTATATCTTTAAGTCATTTAAATAAATTCTAAATGTTAATTAACTCATACTCCAATTTATTCAATTTGAATGGATTGAAATTCTTATAAATTTACGACTGGATTATTAGTAAATTTCAATCAAATGATATTTAAAGAGATAAAATAAAAGGGAAAAACAAACAAAGCAATAAATTGAAAAATGGGAGAAAATCTTTAAAAAAAAAAAGTTTAACGAACTATGAAAAAAATAGTAAAAAATAGTGAAAAATGAACTACAAAATAAATAATAGTAAGAATAAAATAAAAAAATGTAAAAATTGTATAAACTAGATTACAAATTTGTTTAAAAATGAAAAAATTTAGAAAAATATTCACAAATTGAAGAAAATTTTAAACAATTTTAACAAAAATTTTTTTAAAAAATCTTAGAATCGAAAAATGTTATGAAAGGGTAATTAAATTTACGAAAAAATAGACAAACTGTAAAGAAAATTGAAGAAATTTACATAAAAAACGAGTTAATTTAAAAATAATCAGAGAAATGATAAAAAGTTGTTCTTCCCTCTCCCCTTAAATTATCATATTAAATAACAAAAACGATAAAAAAATTAATAAATTTTTCGAAATGTTATAAAACCAATATTATATAAAATAACCTGAAATTTTTTCGTAAAATGAAGAAAATCTACAACACAAAAAAAATATTAGAAGCAAATAAAATATAAATCTTCAAAAAGTGATTAGCATTAAGAAATTGTATAAAAATACAAAAGAAGTGATAATAATAAAATACTGACATTTTTTTATGAATAAGAAATTATAAGGAAAATATTTAATTTTTTGATAAAATTAAATTTCAAAGAAATAGAAATATGATTATTAAATTAGAAAATTCATTATTAATAACTTTTTATACTGATTTTATATAATTTAAAAAAATCAATTTTTGATCTAAATTAAAACAAATCTTGATTTTTATCAACCCTGTTTTAATTATCTCATTTATCAGTTTTAGTACTAAAAAATTGTATTTTTTTTCTAGTTTGGGCTGTGGAATTGGATACGGATACCTTCATCGTATTCCAATTAGAAGTATTTCAGAAACTAAACCAGTTAATTCATACGTGGTATGTTTTTTCTTTAAAAATACTAACTTGTAAATCTGAAATTGCAAAACTTGAGATGTTATTTCTGAATTAGGTTATCAACTCTTAAAAAGCAAAAAAATTCTTTTGCAGGCAAATAAGGCAAATATTGTTTCGTCACTAGTTTCGAATCCAATAATTTCGCAAGTATCGAGCACAGCTGCAGGCAGTGCGGTGACGATTCCTCCTGGATTTACAATTTCTCCCAGCTATGTACAAACGCAGGCGTCTATAGGTTTACCAACAGAAGCTTTTGCTCCGCCTCAAGCTGCTTTTGCAGTTCCACCACCAAATCCTGGAGTTGCCCCGCCAAATCCTGGAGTTGCCCCGATTAGTTCCGTTTTAGTGGACATACCTGGCTCGACTAATTCAACGGCGCATTTGTTTTCTTCCCCACAGACTGTTCCTCCAGGTAAGCCAATTTTTCAGTTAAACAATCCCGTGAATTTTATTGCATTGAATAATGTCAAAAAATGTTGTAAAACAATCATTATTTAATATTTTTTTACATTATTACATGCTGATTACAGGCATCACAGGTATAATGTATCATGTTCCGAAAATTTTTAAGAAACTCTGGGAAGGTAGATAAATCCTAAAAACTTCAATTTCAATCTTGTATTCTTTAATAATAATAATAATAATAATAATATGAAAAATTGAATTTAAAATTATCAGAATTAATTCTAAAAACATTTTGATAACAAGAAAGTTGAATACTATAAAACTTAATTAATTCCAAGCCATTATTATTTATATAAATCCCAAACGTCAATTAACTGAAACTTTAATTTTTTCAAACCTAGAAGTTTCAATTAATCAAAATTTCAATTATTAATTAACAGCAACATTAATGAGAAACTTTACATTCTTGTTCGTCATTTAAGATATTTCTCTCGCAGTTATACTTGAAAAAATCGATTTTCTATGGATTTTCTTTAAATTGTTAGAAAACGTTATTTTATATGTGCCTTGTATCTGGTTAAAATTTCAGGAACATTTACCGTCTAAAATTTGAGATATTCATATTCGAAATTTCAATTTTCCATGCAAAATGATAAAAAATGAAATTTCGAATATAAATATCTCAAATTTTAGACGGTAAATGTTCCTGAAATTTTAACCAGATACAAGACACATATAAAATAACGTTTTCTAACAATTTAAAGAAAATCCATAGAAAATCGATTTTTTTAAGTATAACTGCGAGAGAAATACCTTAAAACTAAAAAATTTTTGGAAATGCAAATAATGAAAATTACAGAGAATAATTACAAAATGGAAAAGAATACGTGAAAAATGACGAAAATAATTTACAATTGAAAACAAAATTCGAAAAAGTTTAAACAAAAAAATTGAAAAATTAAGAAAATTACAGGAATAATTGCTGAAAATAATTGCAAATTGAACAACTGGATTGAAAATAAAAAAAAATTAATGAAACTGAAATTAAGGACGCTTATACCCTCAAGCGGTTCTCATTCTATCGGACCATGATAGTCAATATTTTTTTAATTTTATTTCGTTTTATAATTTGGTTTCTAAATAGTATTTTGTAGTTAAAATCATTACACAAACAAATTTTATTAAAAAAAAAATTTTCTGTTGAAAATTCCAACTTATTAAAATTTTTTCTTCCTGATTATTTCAAAAAAGTATAGGATTACTACCCTTAAATAACATTTTCTTAACAACGGAACGGTAAATTAATTAAATATTACTGTAAAAGTTGTATTCTATTACAGTTTAAAATATATTAGTTTTTTAAAAAAATTGTTAGAACCGTGTTTTTTTAATTAATTAAAACATAGTCATTTTGCGCGTTTTGTTACTGTTTCCATGTAAAAGTCCCAACTTTATAAATTTATATCTTAAAAACAGAACGGTAAAATTCAATAAAATTATAACAGTACATGTAAAGTAATGTATTAATTATGTCATTAAAATTTTATAAGAATCTGTAGAAATTGGTTTTTTGGATAAACCTCCTTAAAAAAAAAATTGATAATAATTTTATCTTTAAAGTACATTGTACGAAAAGGCTATTACGAGCCTGTTTATGTAAATAAATAAATAATAGAAAAAAAAATTACCTATAAAACGTGAAAATAATTGACAATTGAAAACAAAATTCGAAAAAGGCTAGATTAATACACAACCAAAAAAAAATAATTGTAAAACTCAAAGAATAATTATAAAATTTTAAGATACTAATTGAAAATTGAAAAAATTGTAGGAAATAATTTTAAATTGCAAAAAATAATTAATAATTAAAAGAAATAATTGAAAAATGAGGAGAATAATTGAAAAATTCAAGAAAATATGTATCTACAAAATGGCTAGATTAATAGACAACTAAAGAAAAAAACAATGATAAAATATAGCAAAAACTTTAATTTTAAAGAAAATAATTGCAAATGGAAAAATTAAGAAAATTATAGGAATAATTGTTGGAAATAACTGCACATTGAACGAATGGATTGAAATAATCGGGGGTAATTTAATTAAAACTCAGAATATGTTAGAATGAAAAAAAACCAGGAATATTCGAAAATTTAAGAAAAAATCGAAGTAACTGTAATAAAAAAAAATACAAAAAACAATGCGTGAATCTGCGAAAAAATGGTAAAATTAAGAGGAAATATATAGAAACATGATTAAGTCGTTTCGATATATTTCTAAAATAAAATAAAAAAATAAGTTAGTTAAAAAATTGTATGGAAAAAACGAAAAAAAAAATTATTTGTTAGATAATTTAAGAAAAAATGATTATATTACAAAAAATACGCCAAAAATTAAAAAAAAAAAATTATCTAGCTGTAAAAGAAATTAAAAATTTCTTTAAAAGTAAAAAAAGTATGAAAATATTATTTACGAAATGGAGAATTAAAAAGAAATATTAAAGAGCTTTGTACGTACATAAAAGTGTTAAAACGTTAGAACATTTAAGAAAAAAATTCAATAACTTTTTACAAAATTAAAAAATAAAAGTAAAAAAAATCTAATAGCGAAGTGAAAATAAATGTATTTATAAAAAGTCATCGAGAATGTTAAAAAAAATGTAAATATTTTTTTTGAGAAATGAAGAAATCCATTTAAGCTGTTAAGAAATAGATTTCTTTTTCAAAATTAGCATTATTTATGAATTTTATTGTTAGAATAAATTCCGAATTGGAATTAATTCTAAACTACAATTAAGAAGAAACACATTTTAGTTAATTTATTTTAGAATATACAATATATTTTTGAATCATTTTTTTTTTTTTTTAATAATAATTCCTTGACTTTCAATAAAAAAATGTTCGTTTCTTAGACATTTTTTCCCTTTTTTGAAACAATTAAATTATTTCATTTTTAAAATATTTGTTTTGTTTTCTTTTTATTTTTAAACATAGAAAAAACTATACCTGTTTCTTTCCCACATTTTAAAAAAGAAAGTTCTTTTAAAAATAATAAAAAATTAATAAAATTTTCAATTTTTCAATTAGTTTTCGTAATTTCTTTAAATAATTCTTAATTTTTTTAGAGTTAAATTACATTAAATTTCTTTAATTTTCTCTAATTTTTTTAAATTTAATAAGTTTTGTCCAAATGAGTGTTTTTTCATAAATATTTGTTTCTATTTCATTACAATACACATTTTTTGGTTTTAATTTTAATTTTGAAAAAGATGTTGAGATTTTTGCTTAAATTTTCTAATATTTTAGGATTTTATCTCTCTTTTAAAGTTTTTTTAATATTTTTTTTAAATTCCTTAATTTTTCAAAAAATTACTTTATTTTTAAAAATTTTTTTACTCATCCTTTTATGTTTTCTTATGTTATTTTTACATTTTTTATCTTTTCTCCAACTTTCTTATTTTTATATTCATTTATAAAATTTTCAATATATGCTTTTTTCCTTCAATATTCATTTTTTTGTACTTTTTCTATTTCTTTATTTTATTTTTACATTTTTTTTATTTTTAATAGTTTTCCCGATTTTCCTATTCTTGCACTCATTATTGCAAAATTTAAATATTTTTTTTATTCTTATCGGCATATCTTCATTTAAGAAGCCTAAATTTTCATTTTTAAGATTTTTTTTTTATTTTTACAAAAATTTTAATTTTCTCTTTTTTCATTATTTTAATCTTTTAAGTGTTCATGCAATGAACGAAAATTTCACGTAGTTTTAAAGGTTTTCACTTTCTTATTTTTGAAAATTGGTCAAAATTGAAAATGCCCTTTCTTAATCTTTTTTTTTTAAATTCCGTTATATCTTGAAGTAGGTTATATGTGACGCGATATAAGGAAGGAAAAAAAATTTTAAGTTATGTTTGTGATTTTTGGAATGAAAATACAGAAAATATACAAATAGAACCAATTCTCTATACCAAACATTCATCTTTTAATCTTCATTCTATCCAAAACATTCAATAAAAAGTGGTTTTGATCTTACGTAGTTAAAAATGAACTTTTAATCAAAGTAAAACTGTCACTAAACATAACCTAAAAATTTTCTCTTTCTTAGGTCCCTTTCTTTATATCGCGTCAACTATATATTAAAATTATTTATTATTATTTTAAAAAGTCGTGAATTTTGAATATATGGTAATTTGATATACAATCTAACGAAAAATACATAATTTTATTAATTGACGTAAACTCCGGATTTGTTACTTTAAATAAAATGATAATTTTATTTAAATTTATTTATTTTTTTCTAGGTGCAGAACACACAGCATATCAAAGTACACCAAATATTCCTGGAATGCCGCAAACTTCGCCTTTACCACCTCTTCCATTTGACATAAATACAAATAACGTGCCTAGTCTAAGCAGTCCAATTCAAAATTATAATCCAATACCAACTTCTACTGTACCATCGACCTTAAGTTTTGGTCTGCCACAATCGCCAATCGTCACTCCTATTTCACTGCCTGGAATGCCTCCAATTACTGTTAGCGCCACCGTGCCGCAAAATCCTTCCTTTTATCAACCCGTTAGACAACCTCAAGCACCCACGTCTAATTTCGTGCCTCCACCAACATCGACTTCGGCACAATAAGGACATTTTATTCCAGAAACAGTTTTTGTTTGCAGACTGCGTTATACCAATTTTATTTGTTTCCTATTTTATATGTGCATTTTGAATGGAAAACAAACTGCTGCGTAAGATACGATTGTAATTTTAAAAGTGGCTCATAATGAAACTTGAACACCTAATTTTTCCACTGTCATGAAAACGTAACAGAGGCGTACAAATATTCAGCAAAATTTGTTGAATAACATTTTTGTTAAGTGGATTTTCTATTGGATAGAATTTATTAAAATTTAATTATATAAATTGAATTTTGTTACATTGACAAAGTAAAATTCACAAAAAACATTAAGATTCTCAAAATCGTAATCTTTATCCAATTTTGTTTATCTTGTTCTTGACAATTCTGTTGCCTTAAATTTTGTTTTACAAGAAATTTTCGATTTATTTTCAAAATAAATCTCGTTTATTTTTTATTTTTATAAGACTTAACAGACAGAATTGTAAAGAATTAAAAAAAGACTATTAAAATTTGATTGTGTTATTAAAAAAGAAAAAAATTTAAACGTTTTCCACGTGACTTGGGGGGAAAAACCAGGTGTAGTTTAATTTTGAGCTCTAGTGTAAAGCATGGCAATTGTTTGTTTCATTATATTTTAATGATTTATGGGTATTTTATTGTCTCAGTCATTTCTAGCTATAAAAAATGTTGCTTTATATAGAATGAATTTCAAATTGATATAAGTTTTAGAAAATTGTAATAAATGTTTGATAAAAGAAACTTTGTGATTGTTTCTTTGACACAATTAGAAATATAAAACATTTCTTTTTTTTTTAAATTATTAACATCAGCTCGTACCAGCTACCATGCTTCATTGTAAATATGCAAAAAATAATTATAAAATTTATACAATAATTTTTGAAGTTTTTGATATTTGAAAGAGAATGGAACATTAGTTTGTGTTCTTGTAAAAAAAACATGTGCTGCGATTTCTTCGTACATAACTGGGTCATTGGCCGTGAAACTAAGCGTGAATTAAAAAAATTTTATGTAAATGTGTAATTGTATAACTGTTTATATAAACACATTGATAAGTATCGTAAAATGATCTCTTTAATGGATTTTTATGATTAGTATAATATATAATAAATTAATTTCTTTTATAATGTTTAAATTTATGGAAAATTTAAAAACTGTCCCTGATTTATTTTGTTTTTTTTAATCCGAAAATTTTAATTGAATGCTTTATTAGACACTTGAAAAAAGAGTCTCTAAATTTGAACTAGGTAAATTTCTTAAATTTTATTTTCTACACCTTTTTCGTTTTTATAAAAATATGATACAATTATGCTTCTTCAATTCCAAAAACCTTACTAATTGTAGTAATTTACTATTTCTACATCTTGTGTTATTTTAAGGCAAACTTTATAATATTTTAGAGTTAAAAAGAATTGCAAAAAACAATTTAAAATTAAACACAATAATTGCAAATTTGGCAAATTAATTCAAATAAAAATAATGAAATCGATTAAAAATTGGGGAAAGTTATTTAAATAACCGTAGAAGTGTTTTAAACATAAAGAAAATAATTTAAATTTGAGAAAAATACTTGAAAATCTTAAATTGCAAAAGATTGAATAATGAAAAATTAGAGAAAATTTCAAAAAAAAATTCAAAAATCAGATAAATAAATTAAAACTTGAGAAAATAATTGTAAAACTTACAAAAAATATTTTAAGAAAGGAAAGTTAAAGAAATTTTCAGAAAATACTTAAAACTTTCTTTTTCATTGAAATAAAAGAAAATAATAAAAAATTAGAGAAAATAAATGAAAGAAGATTAACATAATTTAAAATTGTAGAGAACAAGTTTTAATTAAGGGCATGTGATGGAGAATGACGTCACTAGTACAGTCAAAATTTGTCCGTAAAATTTCTCTTAAAATATTAAATATTTTGACATCAAACTTTGTGGAATTACTTACAATATTATTAAAAAGGTCTCTCTGACCCACGTTTGTTTAAAATTTGCCTTAAAATAAATTTTTTTTCATTTTCCAAAAATCAGCTTATTTTTTAAAAAGTTAACTTGAAAGCAAATTTTAAACAAACTTGGGTCAGAGAGACCTTAATAATATTTTAAGTAATTGCACAAAGTTTGGTGTCAAAATATTCATTATTTTAAGAGAAAGTTTACGGACAAATTTTTCCTATCCAAGTAACGTCATTCTCCACCACATGCCCTTAAAGAGAAAAAAGTAAAAACTTTTTTAAACTATGAAAAAGGACGAGAAAAAGCACGAAGGTAATTTAAAATTGAAAAAAATAATATAATTAGTTGAAAATTGAATAAAATAATTGAAACGTCAGATAAATAATTTAAAACCTTGAAAATGATAATATAAAACAAATTTAAAGAATTGAAAATTGAAGGAAATACATTTTGGAAAATAATTGAAAAATGTTTGTAAATTTTATAATTTAAAGAAAATAATTGAAATATGATACATACAATAATAAGTTGTAAAAAATAAATGACTTTTAAGTGAGAAAATTGAAAAAATTGCGGAATTTGTTTTAAATAAAGAAAAAATAATTGAAATTTGAGAAGAAAACGTGAAGATCTTACAAATCAATTAAAAATTGAAATATTCTGAAAATAACTTAAAATTCAGAAAACAATTGAAATATGATGAAAATAAGTTAAATATAAAAAAATGATAACAGTAAATAAAATTTGAGGAAAATAATTGAATAAATCATAAAATAAATATTTAAGAAATAAAATAATTACAAAATTACTTAAAATTTTTTAATTAAAGAGAATTATTAAAAAAGCACAGAAACAAAGGAAAATTGATGAAAACAATTGAAATTTCTGATAAATAATTGAAATTTTTAAAATTAATGCAAAAACAATTAAAATAATTAGAAATTAAAGAAAATAATTGAAATTTTAGAAAATTACTTAAAAATCTTAGAAAATAATTTTAGTAAATGAGAATAATAATTAACAATCGAGGAAAATAATTGAAAAATGATAATATTAATTAAAAATTGAAAAAAGTAATTGAAATATTCTGAAAATAACTGAAGATTTAGAAAAAAAATTGAAATATGGTAAAAATATTTCAAATACGCTAGAAATAGTTTAAAGATTGAGAAAAAATATTGAAGTATGATAAAAAAAATTCAAATATGAAAATTTGAAAACAGTAAATAAAATTTGAGGGAAATAATTGAAATAATCATAGAATATATGTTTAAAAAAAGGAAATAATTAAAAAATGAAATACAAAATTTAATTAATGAGAATTATTAAAAAATCGCAGAAATAATCGAAAATTGATTAAAATAATTAAAATTTTAGAAAAATACTTGAAAATCGTAGAAAATGTGAATAATAATTAACAATCAAGGAAAATAATTAAAAATTGAAAAAAATAATTGAAATATTCTGAAAATAACTTAAGATTTAAAAAAAAATTGAAATATGATGAAAATAAGTTAAATATGAAAAATTGATAACAGTAAATAAAATTTGAGGAAAATAATTGAATAAATCATAAAATATGTTTAAGAAATAAAATAATTACAAAATTACTTAAAAAATTTTAATTAAAGAGAATAATTAAAAAAATCGCAGAAATAAAGGAAAACTAATCTAAACGATTGAAATTTTTGAAAATAATTAAAAAATAATTAGAAATTGAAGAAAAGAATAAAAAAATTGCAAAATTTATTTTTAAGCAAAAGTAAATAATTAAAAATTGAAGGTAATAATTGCAAAATGACAAAAATGATGGTAAATTAAAAAAATTAATTTAAATTTACGATGAATAATATCAAGTTTAGGAATAAATAATTATATTGATTTAATGTCAAGGAAAAAATAATTAAAAATGAAAAAGTGATTGAAAAAACTAAACAAAAGAATTAAAATTTGAGGTAGGTAAGTTTAAGATTTTGGGAAATACTTTAAAGATAATTAAAAGAATTAAAAATTGCAGAAAATAATAAAAAAATGATAAAAATGGTTCAAAATTCAAATGTAGTATTTGAAACGTGAATTATTGAACTTCTAATCAATGCAAGTTCACTGCACTTTGAAGAAATTAAAATTGCCATAATTTTAAAATTTGAGAACATTTTAAAAAGGTGAAATATGATTTAAAATTTTAAAAGAAAAAAACATCTATTTAAAAAATCATATATAATTGGGGCCCCATTTTCCTGTTTGCCCCAGGGCCCTTGCCTTCCCAGTTACTCCACTGCTTGTAATCAAAGAAAATATTTTTAAAAACATGTTTAATTTATGCTTTTGACCTTTATTTAAAAATCCTACTCTTTAAATACTTTTTTATTTATAAAAATAATTGAAAAATTTTTCGAATTGCCATTTGGAAAAAAATACGAATAAATTTGTTTAATGACTATATTTTCACAATTCCTAAAAGTAAGAGATACAAAATGCATGTAACATTCTTTTTTGTACATTTTGGATCATTTTTTACAATCAAGTGAAATATCAAGGAATACAGAATTTTCTATGTACAATAAAATGTTAAATTATCTCAGCGAATGTGTAATGTATTTTTTGATAATTTCATCTTTTTTTTTTTAATTCGATTTTAAATACTTTTCACCTAAATCAGATACTCAAACAGAACTAGTGCTTGTGTTTTAAAAAACCATTGTAGTGGAGTTTACATTCTTTTTTTTTAAATACTACTGCACTTTCGGACGTTTGGAGCTTACAAAAAGTTTAAATAATAATTTCCGTATCACCTAGTTCTTCATCAGTTGGTATGGTTAATGCAGATTTATCAAAATAGTCTTCATCGATAGGAGGAAGACCAAGTTCCTCCCTTCTTCGAAGTTCGAGATAACCCTCTCGTTGTGCCCAATCTGCCATACTTGCATGAGGTAAGAATAATAAATAATATCCACCCAACACTAAGCAAAGTGTGACAGTAACAAAAAACGTTTGGTGTATGTGGTGACGATCGATTCTTTTATCCTCTTTATCGTAACCCCAGCTAACCCAGTTTTTTCTAATTGCATAGGTATCTGGGTCCACTTTATCTATCTTGGTTAGATCGGAATCATTGTTTTTAGACGATGTGCCAATTGTTCGGCAAAGATTTTGTTTTTTAGTCAGTAGATTCACGGTTCTGCTTAATCCTTGCAGAGCACGAAGACGTACCAGTCCAGCCATTTTAATTGTATTCTACAATAAGAAAATATTGTTTGTTAAATTAGAAACTCACTGGCGATTACGAAAAATTTCCTTGTCATAACCTTAAAATATAAATTATTGCAGATGTGTGTTAGAACAAAATTCTATAACAGGGATTACTTTAACTATAATTAAAAAAATAAAAAGTGATTATTTTGAAAATTTAAAAGTAGAATAAAAATAGATATGGTATAGAATTACCAAAATAAATGGCAAGACGTCACTTAGGTCACTTATTTATACTGATTTTTTATACGCAGGGTTGTACAGTCGGGGACATTGATGCCTTACCTCGTCTACGCTTGTCTTACGCATATGATCACGTGCATAAGACAAGCGTAGACGAGGGAAGGCATATATGGCCGCGACTGTACATGCACAGTTGTGATGGCAGCCTAACGTCGCGTAATGTTTCACTGCACTGAAAAAAATGATTCGTTAATTTTACCACTATGTCCACTATGGAAGTAGGAGCGATTTTTACCCACTTCTCTAGTGGGATTTTCACATTTGAAAGTAATAATACTATTTTTAATATGGAATATTTCCACTATCACTTCCGTAAAAAAAACAGATTTTTAATCAAAAATGTGTAAAATAACCTATATCAAAATGGTAAAATGAACAACCAAACTTGTGATTTTAATATCCTTGCCAAGGATGTAAAGTTACGTGTAACTTGGAGTTTTTTTACGTAAATTACGTAAAAAACATGTAAAAAATGTAGAAAAATATGTCGAACTACTGGTTTTTAACTTCTATTGCTGTTCATAGTCCTATTTCCTTTTTTTAGTACAGAGGAGAGTTTTTACCACTAATAGCCTATTTACACTTTCGAAAATTTTTTTTTTTTGCATGAGAGTAAAGAGGATAAATACACAGTCTGTCCTCTTCCCTCCAATGCGAAAAAATTTTTTTTTCGAAGGTGTAAACAGGCCATAAAAGTTCATTGGTCTTTCGTTTCTTGGTATTTTTAGAATAGTTTTCACAAACCGGAAATTATAAAATAAGGTACGTTTGTTTACTTAAACGTTACCGCCATCTTTAAAACGTAAATTACATTTTGTAAAAAATTAAGCATGTAAATTACCCACCTAATTTACATGATTGTAAAAAACTATGTAATTTACGTTCGGTAAATTACATTTACATCCCTGATCCTTGGTGAAATTGTTTGCGAATGTAAAATTCCTGTTACATAAGTAGGTGCTTTTATTACCTACTACCCAAAGTAGTACATTAAGGGCGCAATTACATGCCTGCGTCGAACGTTGCGTTTTTGCGTTTAATGGTGAGAGTGACAAAGATGTGACTATATGTCTGTCTTTCTCTCTCTCAAGATACAACGCAAGAACGCAGCGTTCGACGCAGACATGTAATTGCGCCCTCACAACCCTAATTCGAACAATAAACCGGAAGTTCAGCATTTATGTGCAGGATTGTAGATAGGGGGTTAGAATATTACCGTTTTAGTAACTCTTTACCGGTAATTACGGTCAGAATACCGGTCAGAATTTAAAAACTGGGTGTAAGGGCGGAAATACATGTCTGCGTCGAACGCTGCGTTCTTGCGTTGTATGGTGAGAGAGAGAAAGACAGAAATATAGTCACATCTTTGTCACTCTCATCATTCAACGCAAAAACGCAACGTTCGACGCAGGCATGTAATTGCGCCCTAAGGGTGCCGTCTCATGCTATGGATTAATAAATTAGGGATTAGAATTGACCAATCAGATAATTGGTCACATTAGGAAGCATTTTCTGATTGGTCTATTATAATCCCTGATCCATTAATCCCTAGCATAAGACGCCACCCTAATTTCTGACACAACACATCACTACGTAAGACGTAATATACGTTGGTAGTTTACTGTATTTTACTGTAAATTGCGGAATTCAACGTTTCAAACATAAACAGCAGTAAATGTCGTATTTACCATTATAACCTTCAACAAAATTTTTTTTAAAAATGTAATTTAATAAATCTTTATCACTATTATGTATTATCACATGATTTAACAAGACAATTATGACTTTTATTTTCTGAGTTTGTATTATTATTTACCATATTCATACCGGATTCTCTACGTTTGTTAATAAATTTTATTAATTTTATGAACATTAAAACCAATTCCTATATTAAAAAAAAATTAATTTTAAAGAAATTTTTCTAAATAATATATTTAATTTACCAACTATGGAAAAAGGAGAATTAAAACCATGTGCAGATTTAAATCTGTCAAAAGAGGAAATAAAAGCTCTTGTACAAAAAGCAAAGGATTGGGCACTTATGCATGGTAAATCATAAATTTCTTATTTTATTTATTAATTTTTTTTATGCACTGTTAAAATTAATTTTTACATTTTAGGCATAAGTATGAGGACAAAGGAACCCTTCAGTTTCAATAAAGTACAAATTGCTCCTTTTCTACTTTTACCATCTACATTTCCAAAAAAGGAATTTGAAAAGGCTAAGGAAATTCAAATTATTATAAATGAACTTATGCATAATGTTGCTCATGATCATCAATTCTTAACTGATGTTTTGAAAAGGTAAACAACTATAAATTACGAGCTTACAGGAATAATATATGTCAAAATTACAGATAAAAAATAAATTTCTTAATAAGAATGTGGATAAGTAAATTTACAATTCGAAGAAAATTATTAAAATTCAAAAAACAAAAATAATATTTTGCAAAAATAATTGAAAAATGACGAAAGAAATTGAAAATTAAGTAATTAATAAATAATGAAACTAATTTGATATTGAAGGAAATAATTAAAAATGAAAAACTTTTATTTGACAAAATAAATTAAATTTTTTAAAATGTTGTGGAAAAATTAAAAAATGATGAAAATAATTAGAATTTAAAAAAAAATTTTGAAAAATGATAGAAAAGAATTGTTACAAATTGGAGAAATTTATAAATAAATTTTTATTTATTATTCTCAAAGAATGGATTAATTAAATTTTTAATCAATGAAATTACAAATTAATTGAAGTTTGGAGAATTATAATATATAATTGTAATTGTAGTCTTTTTATCTTAAATATATTCTGCAATTCTTTCGATTATTTCTTTATAAATTTTTATTATTTTCTTCAATTAACAATTATTTCTATCAATTATTTTTGTATTAAATTTATTTTTCAATTAATTTTCAATTACATTTTGTCTTTTTCAATTAATTTTTTATTAATTTTCTATTTTTTTTTAAATTCATCTCAAATTGTAGTTAATTTTTCAATTTACAATTATTTTCACCATTCTGCAATGATTTTCTTTTATCACAAATATATGTTGTAATTTTTTCAATTATTTTTAAAAAACTAAAATTATTTTCTTCAATTGTTAAGTATTTTTATTACTTTGCAAACATTCTCTCGGATTTTTTTATTATTTTCATTACTCTTCAATTAATTTCCTAAATTTTGAAATATTTTTCTCAAATTTTAATCATTTTCTTCAATTTTCAATTATTGTTATTATTTGCAATAAATTTCTTCAATTTTTAATTATTTTTACTATTCCTCAATTCAATTCCTAAATTTTCAATTCTTTATCTCATTTTTAAATTATTATTTTCAATTTTAATTTTCTTTTATCTTTTTACAATCATTTTGTCCACCTTTTAATTATAGATATATTGATTATTTTTCAATTAATATAATAAATTTCCACTTATTATCTCAAATCTAAGTTAATGTATCCACTTTTTAATGTTTTAATCATTCTTCAATTATTTTTCAAGTAGTCTAGTTTATCTCAAAGAATATTCTGTAATTTTTACAATTATTTTTTTACATCGCCTAAAATTCTATTAATTTTTCTCGATTCTAGAAAACATAATAGATATTTTTTTTGTAATTTTATAATTTTTTTTCAAAAATACTATGTTTTAGTCTTTGTACATTTTTAACCATTTTTTCCATTTTCTTTTATTCCTTGAGACTTTTGAACTTATTCAAATAATTCGTTCATTTTTTCACAAATTTTCTAATATTTCAAAAATTTACTAGAAAATTTTTATTAGTTTTGACAATAGTTTATTTATTGTCCCATATATTAGTTATTTTTTATTAATTTTTTATTTTTTTAGTTTAAAATTTTTTTTTTCAGTACAATTGAAGCCGATGATTTTACAAAAAGGCTGTTCGAAATTTATGAGACAGTGTATGCTGAAGGCTTCAAGCAGGTGAATATTAATTGCTACTTTTGAAGAAAACTAAAGAAAATCTTTCCAGTAGTTGTTATATAAAATTTGGTTAAAAATATTTTTCAGAAAATTAGCCTTGGTTTGTTCAGATCTGATTACATGCTTCACAATGATGGTGACAATAAAATCCAACAAGTAGAAATAAATACCATAGCTTCAAGTTTTGCAGGCATGTCGAATGAAATCACAAAATTTCACAGGTGTCAATTTTTTTTATTTCAGTAAACATTCTAATCAATCATTCTTTCATTGAGAAAAGTTTTAAAACAATTTTATTTAGTTTAGTTTTATTTAATTTTTTGCTTTCAATGTAGCGGAAGTATAGATTATTTTAATAATTAGCTTTTAATTCCTTTTTTAACAGATTTATTTTGAAAGACTTGGGACATTCTGATAAATTAATAAACGTAAGTTATTGTTTATATAAATAAACTAAACATTAATTCTTTTAATAACACCAGATTTATTTTCCATGAATAAACAATAGTTCGAATGAATTTGAATAGATTTTGTATTTATCCATTAAAAAATTGTTTAATAAAGTAAATTTTTTATTGTTCAAGATTCCGGACAATAATTCAATATCTGGTTTTTGCACGGGATTAGTGTGTGCTTGGTCTTTGTATGGAAACCAAGAGTACGTTTTGAGAAAAAAACTCTTTTAGACTCGTTATTTTTTAAAAAAAAGTCCAGTTTCGAAATTTACGATATAATTATTAAAGTGGTATTTTTCAGGGCCAAGATTCTGTTTGTTGTTGAAGACATTACTTATAATATAAGTGATCAAAGATTTATTGAATTTGGAATTCAAGAAATGAATCCAAATATTAAAATCATGAGAAGAAATTTGTCTGAATTAATTACGCAAGCTAAATTGGGACCACAAAATGAATTAATTGTGTAAGTTTAATTTGGTTATGAATAACTTTAAAATACTACGTTTCAAGCTCCAACTGAAAATTTCACTTTTTTTTCAAAACCAAAACTATAAGACTATTACTATACTTTTTAGGAAAAATTTAAAACTATTGAAACGAAATTAAAACTATAACTTGTTTCAAACAGTTTAAAATTGTTTACTTTAACTACTTTAAACTTTTCAAAATTCTGTTTAGAACTATTTAAAATTGATTAAAACCTGAAACCTATTTGACCAGCTTCTTAACAGATTTAATAACTTTTAAACCATTTTTATTTTTTCGGTTTTAAATTAAAATTATAACATTTTTTTTATTCTCGGATTCGTTCATTAAACAAAACAAACAAATTATTATTTAAAGTTTTTATAAAATCAGAAATATTATGAAAAAAAAGAAAAAATCAACAAACAAATAAAGAAATTATAAAAATAGTCAAAAATACTGTATAAATGAAAAACAAGTGGATTTAATAAACAATGGAAACCTTTAAAAAAATCTAACAAATTATGAAAAAACGATAAAATTACAAAAACTATTAAAAATATTGTTAAAAATTCAAAAATAAAATTAAATGTTTAAAGACAATTGGGCGTAAAAAATAAACCAATTTTTCCAAAATGAAAAAGTTGAGAAAATTTTTAAGAAAATAGTCGGAAAATTAAAAAATATGGAAAATGGAAGAGAATTTAAGAAAAAATTCTGAAATTGTTTTTATTTTAAATCGAGACACCGCGAGATAATATACGAAAAATAATAAAATTTAAAAAATCAAAAAATAAAACTACAAAAGAAAAATAAAAAAATTTTGTCAAAAAATTAAAATATTTAGGGATATTTGTTTTTAAATTAAGAGAATCTATGATTTTTTATAAAATGGAAAATATTTTTTAAAATAGAAAAATTATGATAAAATAAGAAATTTATTATAAGATCAAGTTTGCGAAGAGCCTTTAAAAAATAAGGAAAAAAGTACAGAAAATTATACTAAATAAATATTTTGAAAAAATTATAAAATAAAAATTAATTTAAATTTTCAAAGTTCGAAAAGTGATTTAAAAAAATTATGTAAGAACAAATAAAGTAAAAGAACATTGAAGAAATTTAAGGATGTATTCAAAAAGTTGTAAGAAATGGAAAAATTAAGAACATCAAATGACAACTAATAAAGCAATATTTTGAAAAATGGAAAAAAATCTTTAAAAAATATTTAATAAGTTATAAAAAAATTAATAAATTAAGAAAAATATATAAATAATTATTTATGAAAGAGTAAACATTTGCGAAAAAATAAACAAAATGTAATGAAAATTAAATAAATTTACGAAAACCGAGTGAATTTAAAAAAAAATCATAAAAGAAAAATTGTATTTACCACCAAAGTATGAAAATAAATCAAATTCCCAAAGTGTTTTCAGAAAAAAATTGTAAAAACTAAACTGAAATAATTTACGTAAAAAAGAGAAATCAAAGAAAATCTGTAACACGAAAAAAATTTTTGAAAGAAGGAAACATTTCTGATAAATTGAGAAAATTAGAAAAAGTTGGAAATATGTGAAGTAAAACAAAATGAAATGTAAAAGAACTAATTTTTTAGTATTGCAATTTAAATTCATTGGAATTTTAAAGTTAGAATAAATTAAAGTTTGATTTAATTTACGTTTGAGATAACTTGGAATTATTAAAAATTTAATATTATTTTTTACTTTCTTTCTTCATTTTTAATTCAATGAAACTTAATTAATTTTTTTTCTTAATTTTTTTAAAATATTTGACAGTAATTGAAGTTTTTTTTACTAATTTTCAGAGACGAAACCATAATTTCCGTGGTATATTTTCGTTCCGGATATGGATTAGAAGCTTATCCAACAGAAAAAGAATGGGCTGTGAGATTATTAATGGAACGTTCTCTAGCCATTAAATGTCCCTCGATACAATATCATTTAGCAGGCACTAAAAAGGTACATTTATAATTTTTCAATTAGAGAAAATTAATAGTGCAATTTTTATTAACTGTAAAGAAAAAATTTTTTTAATTTTAATGTATTGATTTAACAGGTTCAACAAGCTCTTTCCATTCCCGGAACTGTTGAACGATTTCTCAGGGATTCTAGTTTAGCTACCAAAGTTACTGAAACTTTTACTGGTCTTTATTCCCTCGATCTTGTAAGTAATTTCTTTTTTAAATTGATTTTATTTTTAATTAGTTCTTGTCTAGTCACATTTTTTTAAAAAAAAAAAAAAAACTCCCTTTTCTCGCTTTATTAGTAAAATGTAAATGTTATAAAATGTTTTTAGTAAAATCTTCTGATATTGGGTGTCTGATTAATAATTTACCTTATAAAACTATTAGTTTGTTCATATTGGTCAATTTTTTAATTTCAGTCTACAAATATATAATTTCAATAACTCTTTTCAATAATTAAAGAAAAGAAAAGAAAATAATTAAATATTTAATACATAAAGCAAAAATAAATATTAGTTTTGCTATTTTTAAAGTACTTTTATAAACTTTAAAGTATTTTTGTCAATTTTCAAGTATTTTTGCGATTGTTGTTGGTCATTTAAAACTATGTCTAAATTTTTGCAAATTCATATAATGAAAATTACGAAATTGAAGAATATATCTGAAAATTCAACAACTGGATTGAAAATGGAAAAAAAATTGAAATTGAAGAAAATAATAAAAAAATTGAGGAAATAAATTGAAAATTTAAGAATTAAATTAAAATTTGAAAAAATAATTGATAATTGAAAAGCGAAAATTACAAAATGACGAAAATAATTGACAATTGAAAAAAAAATTCAAAAAATAGCTAGATTAAAATACAACCGAACAAAATAATTTTTTTGCTTATTCGGAAGCGAAATGTCCATGAAATGGACATAATTTTCAACTACAGGTTTTGTTATTTTTCAATTATTTTTTTCAAATTTCGATTACTTTTGTCATTATTCAAGTATTTTTGTGATTTTCCAACTATTTTCGTCATATTTCTATTATTTTTGCCATTTTAGAATTATTTTCTATTAATTTCAATTATTTTCTTAAATTTTTTTTATTGTCATGACTTTTAACATTTTTAAAACAGTTTTAAATTTTTTTCTTTAAATTTCAATCATTTTCTGCATTATTTTCATTATTGTCATGAATTTATTAGTTTTTTACACCTTTTTCAATTATTTTCTACAAATTCTAATTATTTTCTTCATATTTCTATTATTTTTGCCATTTTAGAATTATTTTGTTCAATTTTTTTTATTGGCATGGATTTTAAAATTTTTACAACAGTTTTAAATTGTTTTCTTTAAGTTTCAATTATTTTCTTCATTCTTTTCATTATTGTCATGAATTTATTAGTTTTTTTCACCTTTTTCAATTATTTTCTAAAGATTCTAATTATTTTCTTCAAACTTTAATTACTTTCTTGGCGTTTAAATTTTTATTTGACATTTTTGAATTATTCTCTTCAAACTTCAATTAATTTCTTCAACTTTGAATTCTTACCCTCAAACTTCTAATATTTTTTTTCAATTTTTAAATTATACTTCAATTATTTTTGTCAGTATTTAATAATGCAGAAACTAATTACTAGTATTTTAACATTTCAATTGTTTCGTCAATTTTTCAAGTATTGTCTTCAAATTTTTAATTCTTTACAACAGTTATCAATTATTTTTTTCATATTTTAATTAATTTTATCATTCTTTAATTATTTCTTTGTAATTTCAATTATTTTCTTTAAACCATAATACTTTTTTCATAGGCTTTTTTTGACATTTTTAAATTTCGCTTTTCAAATTTCAATTATTTTCTTCAAAATTTAATTAATTTCTTTAACTTTGAATTATTTTTCTCAAACTTCTAATATTTTTTTTGCAATTTTTTAATTTTTGTCTATATAGTTTTAATTTATACACCAACTTTCAATTATTTATGTCACTATTTAATTAGTTTCTTAGCATTCACATTGTTTCGTCAATTTTTTAAGTATTGTCTTCAAATTTTTAATTTTTTACACAAGTTATCAATTATTTTTGTCATTTCTCAAGTATATTTTTGAAGTTTTAATTATTTTTGTCATTCTTTAATTATTTTTTTGTAATTTCAAGTAATTTCTTCAATTTTCAATTATTTTCCTCAAACTTCTAATACTTTTTAAAACTTTTCAATTATTGTCTATAAATTTTTAATTTTTACACCAGCTTTAAATTATTTGTGTCATTATTCAATTAGTTTCTTCACATTTTAATTACTTCGTCAATATCTCAATTATTGTACCCAAAATTTATTTTTTTACACTAGTCACAAATTCATTTTTCTCAAATTTAAATTATTTTTTAAACTTTTCAATTATTTTTTTAATTTGTAATCAATTTTTCATTTAGTTTTGTCATTTTACAATTTTTTTTCCAAATTTCAATTACTTTAACACTTTTTAGTTATTTTCTTCAAGTTACAATTATTTTCTTAAAACTTCTATTATTTTTTTCAATTTTTTTACTATTGTCTAAAAAATATAATTTTTACATCAGCTTTCAATTATTTATGTCATTATTCAATTAGTTTTTTCACATTTTAACTAATTCGTCAATATCTCAATTATTGTACTCATAATTTTAATTTTTTTAATCAGTCTCATTTTTTTCAAATTTTAATTATTTTTGTCATTCTTCAATTAATAGATGGAATTTTTAAATTATTCTCTTGAAATTTCAATTACATTTGTGGTTATTGAAGCATTTTTGTCATTTTCCAATTATTTTCTTTATATTTTTATTAATTTTTCCATTTTAGAATTATTTTCTACAAATTTCAATTATTTTCTTCGCTTTTTTTTATTGTCGTGTATTTTAAAATTTGTACAACAGTTTTAAATTATTTTCTTCAAACATAAATCATTTTCTTCATTCTTTTTATTAGTGTCATGAATTTTTTATTTTTTTACATCTTTTTCAATTCTTTTTTACAAATTTCAATTATTTTCTTCAAACTTCAATTACTTTCTTCATATTTACAATTTTTTGCCATTTTCGAATTATTTTCTACAAATTTCAATTATTTTCTTCGCTTTTTTTTATTGTCGTGTATTTTAAAATTTGTACAACAGTTTTAAATTGTTTTCTTCAAATTTAAATCATTTTCTTCATTCTTGTCATTATTGTCTTCAATTTATTAATTTTTTACACCGTTTTCAATTATTTTCTACAAATTTCAATTATTTCCTTTAGTCTTTAAATTATTATAATGAATATTTAAATTTATTACACAAGTTTTCATTTATTTTTGGCATTTTTCAATTACTTTCTGAAAATTTCAATTATGTTGACAATCTTTAAATTATTGTCTAGAATATGTAAATGTTTACTACTCAAGTTTCAATTTCCTTCTGTTATTTTTCAATTATTTTCTTCAAATTTTAATTACTTGTGTCATTGTTCAAGCATTTTTGTCATTTTCCAATTATTTTCTTCATATTTCTATTATTTTTGACATTTTAGAATTATTTTCTACAAATTTCAATTATTGTCTTCAACTTTTTTTATTGTCATGAATTTTAAAAATTTTACAACAGTTATAATTTTTTTTCTTCAAATTTAAATAATTTTCTTCATTCTTTTTATTATTGTCCTGAATTTATTAGTTTTTTACACCTTTTTCAATTATTATATACAAATTTCAATTATTCTCTTCAAACTTCAATTAATTTCTTTAATTTTTAATTATTTCCTTTAAACATCTAACTATTAGATGTTTCAATTTTTCAATTATTTATGTCATTATTTAATTAGTTTCTTAACATTTCAATTATTTCGTCAGTTTTTCAAGTATTGTCTTCAAATTGTTAATTTTTTACTCTAGTTATCAATTATTTTTTTCAAATTTTTATTATTTTTGTCATTCTTCAATTATTTTTTTGTAATTTCAATTATATTCTTTAAACCTTAATTACTTTCTTCATATTAAATATTGTTTTGACATTCTTAAATTATTCTCTTCAAATTTCAATTATTTTCTTCAACTTTAAATTATTTTCTTCATACTTTTAATTTTTTTTCCAAATTTTCAAGTACTGTCTTCAAATTTTTATACCTGTTAGCAATTATTTTTGTCATTTCTCAATAATTTTTTTCAAATTTTAATTATTTTCTTTAAACATTAATTACTTTCTTCACATTCTAATTATTTCGTCAATATCTTAATTATTGTACTCAATATTTAAATTTTTTACACTGGTCACAAATTCATTTTTTTTTTCAAATTTTAATTATTTTTTTCATATTTCAATTATTTTTGCCATTTTCCAACTATTTTCTTTAAATTTGAATGGATTTTCCTGCTTATTTATTCTGCTATTTATTTTTTTACAGGACGAAAATGGTGATAATGCAGTTGCAAAAGGAATCAGTCAGCCTAATAAAATGGTTTTAAAGCCTCAACGCGAAGGAGGTGGTAATAACATTTATGATGAAAATGTAAGGGTACATTTAGAAAAGTTAAAAAATTCAAAGGACAGAACTGGATGGATACTTATGGATCGTATTTTTCCACCTCTTTTAAAAAATTACATAATTCGAGCCGATGACGAAGAAAGTATCAAACCACAGAATGTTTTATGTGAACTCGGAATTTACGGAATAATAATTGGGTACGCGTTTTATTTTATTGAAATTTGGTCAATTGTTAAATTTACAAATTGAACAATTTGCCGAGACAAGATATTTATTTTTTTTAGAATAAAAATGAATTTATTTTATATGAATAAAAAAAACCTTACATTGATCTTACATTGCTAAAAAGCACACATTTTTTTAAAACTATATTTTTAAAAAATATTTTACAGGAGCGAAAATGAAATAAAAGTCAACGAACAAGCTGGACATCTTTTACGTACGAAATTGTCATCTTCAAATGAGGGAGGAATTGTTGCTGGTCAGGGTGCAATTGATAGTCCTTATCTTGTTATTTAAGATGCTTTTTTTATAAAATTGGTTTCTGTAGAAATATTTTTACTTTTTGTTCTATTTTAAAAAATTCTGCTTTAGATAACCTGATAATAAACTTTTTTTTGACATTTTAAAGTGATTATATTAAATTAGTTGTTAAGTTAGAAACAAAAATTCTTCGAAAAAATTTTCATTTTAAATTAAATTTTTTAAGTTGATTTTTGTTTGCGATTTGTACCTTTTCTCGTGCGGCGTTATATATTGTTATAAATTATATTCGTTCTAAAAATGTTACCTGTAAATATTTCAAACCCGAAAGAGCTGGTCCAGTATATTTTCAAATAAATAAATAAAAATATGAATAGATAAAATGAGAAATAGAATTGAATCTGTGGAAAAGTGATGATTTCACCTTAAATTATAACAAATTTGTAAAATGTTTACTGACTTTTATTCATATTAATCTTGTTTAGAGGAACTAATTTGTCACATTACTAAAATGAGTGGAGTGGTTTTGTTAAAAACTTTATTAGTTCCTTGGTCCGTATCTAGACAGAAAATATTTATGCATGTCATTTAAATATAAAAAGTTATTGAGATTTTTAAATTACACAATTTTAAAAACGTACCTTTAATTAAAGGCAGTGTTATATTCTTAAAAAGTATTCTTTGTATTATATAAATTCCATTTCTCGTTCGATTCCTACGAATCTTAATTGTTCAGTTGGTCCATATCTAAATAAACAAACAAAAATACAAGTAAACTTTTAAACAAGTATAAAATAGTAAATAATTGTAAAAAGAGTGAAAATTTTAAAAAATACAATTTTTCTAGAACGTGCTTTATTTCCAAAACTTTAGTATTAATTTTGTTTAGTTAGTAAAAAAATATACAATATTTACCTATAATCGAAAAATAATTCCTCTCCAGGTTGAATGGCTCTCTTGGCAAAAATTCCAATTTTGTGATCACCATTTACCATCATAACTTTAGCGTAACAATTTGGGTTAATTGAGTGATTAGCAAATTTTATTTTATTTCCTTTTCTAGTTGCGTCAACAACAAATTCTGTAAAAATATATTTTTATTATAAAATGCTTTACCTAAATTTGTAAAATAATTGTTTAAACAAGACAAATTTAAACTCTAGAAAAAATAGACTTTTTTAAAAAAAAATTTATGTTTTAAGTAAAATTGAAGAACTATTCAAATTTTATAATGAATAAATGGAAAATTATTCTATGTTTAATAATGGTAGGAAACTTATAATTAAAAATAATAACTTACCACTGTTTAAATTAAATAAAAAGCTGCACATATATTTATCATAAACTTTGCCTCGTCTGTCCGCTTCATCTTGGCTAATAATTTCTCCACAATATTCCGAAATAAATTCATTTTTTACTGCAGATTCTTTCAGGAATATTCCCCAACCAGCAACATCAGATGGAGCCAGCAACAGATGTTTGTCTATCAAAAATAAATTTAATTTTAATCAACAATATTTTTTACTGCTATCAAAAAACAAGGTCGACAAAATAGAATCCTTTAGGAGACGATTAAGTAAAAAAAATATTTAGAATTTTTAATTTACAGAATTATATTAGTTTCATTAGATATTATTTTCTCTTTGGCAAATATTAATTTTTCGATTTTTTTTCAGTCGAATTTAAATAAATCCGAATTTTTACTTATAACAGAATTTATTTGTCACCAACTTTTTATTTAAAAGTATTCGAATTTTTATTTAACAGAATTTCAAGTGAGTAAAATTTTTAAATGTCAGAATATTCACTTGACCGAATCTTCATTTAATTCCCCTATTATAAAAATAGGGGACTTTTAGGATACTTTAAAAAGTTAATAAATAAAGATAAATAAATTATATATCCTAATTAATTTGCAAGACAAATACATTTTCTAGTCCAAATTTAAAAAGAGTTAATTTTAGTTAATTCTCAAAAGAATGAGATTTTGAATCGCCTAAGATTTGAAAGTGATAAAATTTGAATAGATTGAAATACTGATAAATTTACGACTGGATTATATGTACATATTATTAAATTTGAATCAAATAATATTTAAAACGATGAAATGAAAAAAGAGAAAAAGAAACAAAGAAATATTTTGAAAAATGGGAGAAAAGCGAAAAAAACAAAAAAGTTCAACAAACTATGAAAAAATAAGAAAAAATATAAAAATAGCGAAAAATGAACTACAAAATAAAAAATAGGACAACATAAGAAAATTTGAAAATTGTATAAACAGAATAACAAATTCCTTAAAATATGAACAATTTTGAAAATGATTCACAAATTGAAGAAAATTTAAAAAGAAATATGTAAATAAATTTAAAAAATAATAGAAACAAATTTTTAAACAATTTTAACAACGAAAATTTGTTTACAAAATCTAAAAATTGTATGAAAGGGTAAATAAATTTGCGAAAAATAATAATAGAAAAATCAACGATGTAATTAAAATGTGGAGAAACTAATTGAATAATGACATAAATAATTGAAAGCTGATGTAAAAATTAATTTTTTTGGACAATAGTTAAAACAATGGAAAAATATGAGGAAGCAATAATAGAAGTTTCCAGAAAATAATTAAAACTTAAAAAAAATAATAATAAATGTCAAAAATAACTGAAATTTAAAAAAAAATGAGTGAAGACCGGGAAATTTGTTACTAATATTTCTTTCAATTATCAACTATCTTTTTAAATTTTAAATTTAATTATTTAATTTTCAATTTAATTATTTAAGCTTCAACTTATTTATTTAGTTTTTAATTATTTTCTTCAATTTTCAATTGCTTTCTTCGTTTTTGAATTATTTTATTCAAAATTCAAAAATTCTCGCATTTTCTCAATTGAAATTTCATATTTTATATTGTCTTGAAACTTTAATACAATTCTTTAAATTTCAATTGATTATAATTATAATATTTATAATATAATATTTATAATTATATAATATTATATATAATATTTTCAATAATAATTATTATTCTCCTTCAATTTTATGATTATTATTAATTAATTTAAAAACAAAAAATTTGTTCGAATGCCGATTATTCTCACCAATTTTCAAAATTTTTTTCAATTGATAATAATTTTTTTTAATAGTTAATTAGTTTCGTCATATTAGAATTTTTCTTTTAAATATCAATTATTTTCTTGAAATTTCCATTAAATAATTTAATTTCCAATTGATTTCTTCAATTATTAATTATTTTCTTCAATTCTCAAATATTTTCTTTAATCTTCAATTCCACTTTTTAATTATCAATTATTTTCTTTAACATTAAAAAATTATCGCCTTTTTTCTATTTTTTTTTCGATTATCGATAAGTTTCCTTTAATTTTAAATACAATTGTTTAATTATTTTCTTTAATTTTTAATTCCATTCTTCAATTTTTATTTACATTCTTCGGTTTTCAATTGTTTTCTTCTATGTTAATTAATCTCCGCTTTCATGATTTTTTTTCAATTTTCAAGTATATTCTTAATTTTAATTCCATTCTTCAATTTTTAATTGCTTCTCCCAATTTTCAATTTTTTTTTCAATTTTCAATTCAGTATTTAAATGTGCAATTATTTCCAACAATTATTCCAATAATTTTCCTAATTATTCAATTTGCAATTAGTTTCTTTAAATTTAATATGTCTTGTTTAATTTTTTAAATTATTTTTTCAAATGTCTATTAATCTAGTCATTTTTCGAATTTTGTTTTCAATTGACAATTATTTTCCTCATTTTTCACATATTTTCTGCAATTTTTCAATTATTCTCTTTATGTTTCAACTATTTCCTTCAATTATTAATTATTTTCCGCAATTTTTAATTATTTCATACAATTTTTTCAATTTTTAATTTATAATTTTAAATGCAAATTGTAATAATAATTAAAGTTCATGTTGCTTTTAATAATAATAATCCTCAAGTTCTTTCATTCGTTCATTCATTTTTTGTCATTTTACACCTAAAGTTTGACATTATTATACAATTAATCTTTTTAAATTTTATGATTATTCTTAAATTTTTTTTAATTATTTCATTCTGTTGTCGAATATTCTTGATAGTTTTCAAATTTTTCATCCAATTGCCAATTATTTATTGTCTTCAATTTTCAATTGCATTTTTCTTTTTTAATTGTTTTATTCAAAATTCAATAATTTACGCATTTTCTCAATTATTAATTATTTTCTTGAAATATCAATACAATTCTTCAATTGACAATTTATTATTCTCTTTTAATTTTAAGATTATGCATTAATTTATAAAAAATATTCGATGCCGATTATTCTCATCATTTTTCGAATTTTTTTCCATTGTTAATTTTTCATTTAATTATCCATTATTTTCTTAAAATTTTCAATTTATTTCTTCAATTTTTAATTACTTTCTTCACCTCTCCAATATTTTCTTTAAATTTCAATTATATTTATCGATTCTCAATTAATTCCTCAATATTCAATAATTCTTGGATTTTTGCAATTATTTTCTTTACTCATAAAAATTGTAATTTTTCTTTCAATTATCAACTATTTTCTCAAAATTTCAATTAATTCTTCAATCTTCCATTTATTTCTTTAATTTTTAATTATTTTCTTCAATATTCAATAATTCACGCATTTTCTCAATTATTAATTATTTTCTTGAAATTTCAATAAAATTCATCAATTTTTATTTATTTTCTACAATTTTTTCCATAATTTTCATCGGCTTCAATTGGAAATTAATTATTCTCCTTCAATTTTATGATTATTGAATAATTAAAAAAAAATTCAAGTGCCGATTATTCTCACAATTATTGATATTTTTTGTTCAATTGTTAATTATTTTTTTTAATATTTAGTTATTTTCATCATATTCTAATTTTTCTTTTAATTATCAATTATTTTCTTAAAATTTCCATTTAATTCTTTAATTTCGAATTTATTTCTTCAATTTTTAATTATATTCTTAAATTCTTAATTATTTTCTTTAGTTTTTAATTATTTTTCTTCAATTCTAGAAATATTCTCTTCAATTTTTAGTTATTTTCTTCAAATTTAAATTCCACTTTTCAATTTTCAATTATTTTCGTTAATATTAAAAAATTATAGCCTTCTTTCTACTATTATTTTTCTTTAATTAAGTTTCTTTAATTTTAAATACAATTGTTCAATAATTTTCTTCAATTTTTAGTTGCTTTCTTCAGTTTTCAATTGTTTTCTTCAATATTAATTAATTCTCGTCTTTTTTCAATTACTTTTCTTTCAACTTTTAAGTATATTCTTTAAATTTTAATTCCCTTCTTCAATTTTTAATTGCTTTTATCAATTTTCAATTTTTTTTTTTTTCAATTTTAAGTATTTTTTTCGATTGTGCAATTATTTCCAACAATTATTCCTATAAATTTCTTAAATTTTCAATTTGCAATTATTTTCTTTAAATTTAATATTTTTTCTTCAATTTTTTCAATTATTTTTTTCAGTTATCTAGTACTCTCGTTATTTTTCGAATTTTCTTTTCAATTGACAATTAATTTTGTCCTTTTTCACATATTTTTTCAATTCTTGGATTATTCTCATCATAATTTATTAAAATTAAATATCAAGAAAATAACTGTCAACCTCATTTCTTTTGAAATCTTGAAAAGAACACAGGTAAGTTCATTTTAGCATTTGGGTCATTAAATTTTGTCTTGCTGCTTAAAAGTTATATAATTTTTATTTAATAACTTTTTTAATATTAAAATTATAAAAAGTTACCCTAAAACAGAAATATTCCTGATATTTTTCTGAGCATTTTAGAACGAAAAAAAACTCGATACGACTGATAGAACAGAAGATATTGCTATTTCAATTTTTTTTTCGAAATTTCAATTCTCGTAAACTAATTAATATTTTGACCTGAATATTAATTTATGTAAAGCATTAGTCATATTAAATATAATAAAATTTTAAAGTTTCATTGCCTGTCGTTAACCTGCCTGCAAATAACGTAAATTTCACTTGGAATCGCACTGTTAATAATCAGTTTAGACAAAATTTACTCACGCAGTCCTCTCTGAACACTGACATTTTTGCAAGATATTTTCGCCACGTCAAATTGATCTGCACCACATGCCTGACACAAATCCGGATCACATTCTCGCACAGCCAAATAGCATGGACACTGCTTTGTGTTGCATTGAGCTTTACACCTGCATCCGGGAAATCGATTTTGACAATCGCTACTGCACTGACAGAATTTCTCACAAAAATTTTGGTCCTTAATACAAGGACAAGATTTGTCGCACGGTCGACCAGCGTGGCTACAAGGAGAATAATTGTGAACGTGATTCGCACCTAAAAATAAAAACGAAATATAATATTTCATATAATTCACAAAATAAGACGAAAATAGAAACAGGGTGTCTACCGAAACATGATTTTCAAATTCCCGGCAAATTCCTGGTTTTCCCGGATCTAAAATCACATTTTTCCCAGATTTCTTTTATGTATGCTTAATAGCTATAATATTAAAATAGTGAAAAAATTAAGTGTGTAATATATAAGTTTTTAAGGTAAAATTGATCTTTGAAGAAAATAATTCCAAAATGGCAAAAATAATAGAAATTTGAAGAAACAAAATGAAAGATGACAAAACTAATTAAAAATTAAGTAAATAATTAAAAATTTGAAGAAAAGACTTGGAAAATGACAAAAATAATTGAAAAATGGAAAACAAAATTTGGAAATTTGAAAAAAAAATACTTGAAAAATGATAAAAATAATTAAAATTAAAAAAAAAATAATTGAAAATGACAAAAATAATAAAAAAATGGAACAAATAGTCGAGAAATGACAAAAATAATTGAACCTTGAAAAAAAATGAAAAATGATAAAACTAATTTAAAATTATGTAAAAAATTTATGATTTGAAAAAAAGACGTAAAACATGACATAAATAATTGAAAAATGGAGAAACAAAATAAAAATTAGAAATCAATAATTGAAAAATTGGAGATAAAAAATTGACGTTTAAAGAAAATAATTAAATAATGACAAAATAATTGCAAAATCCCAAAAAATTTGAAATTTGAAGAAAATACTTGAAAAATGATAAAAATAATTAAAAATAAAAAGCAATTTACAAATGACAAAAATAATTTAAAAAGTGAAAAAATTAAATGTAAATTAAAGTAAGAAATTAAAGAATCCATGACAATAATTTAAAGATATAAGAAAATAAGTTAAATTTGGAGAAAGTAATAAAAAAATGTCGAAAATATTGATAATACCTACTTGAGAAATAACTAAATTATTTGAAAATTTTAGAAGCAATAAAAAAAATGAGAAAAATAATTATAATAGGAAAAATAATCGATAAATAATAAAAAGAACATAAATTTGAAGAAAATAATTGAGAAATCACAAAAAATGCAAATTTGAAGGTAATATATGAAAAATAACAAACATAATAAAAATTTGAGACAAATAATTGAAAAGTGACAAAACTAATTAAAAATTAAGTAAAAAATAAAAAATTGGAAGAAAAGACTTGAAAAATGATAAAAATAATTAAAATTTGAAAAGAAATTGAGAATTGACAAAAATAATTAAAATTTGAAGAAAAAAAATTGAGAAATTACAAAAAATTTAAATTTTGAAGATAATACATGAAAAATTACAAAAATGATAAAAATTTGAGATAAATAATTGAAAAATGACATTAATGATTGATGACTGGTGTAAATAATTAAAAGAATGTTAAATTGAATAAAAAAATTGAAATTTGAAACAAAGTAATTGTCAATTGGTGTAAAGTATTTAAAAATTATTGATATATAATAATAAAATTATTGAAGAAAATTGCTAAAATTTGAAGAAAAAAATTGAAAACTGTGTAATAAATTGAGAAACTGATGACCATAAAAAAAAGATTGAAAATAATTATTGAAATTTGATAAAAATAATTTTTAAATGTTAAAACTAATAGAAATATGCAGAAAATAATTAAAAAATGATAAAAATAATTTAAATTTGATGGAAAAATTGAAAGACGACGAAAGTAATTGACAATACTGGTTTAAAAATTAAAAATTTGTATACATTAATTAAAAACTTGAAAAAGTAATTACAATTAGAAGAAACGAATTAAATAATGTCCAAATTTGTTGAAATTTAAAGAACATAATTGTATATAATAATAATAATAGATAATTATTATTTTACTAAGAAAGTGAGAAAGGTGATTTTTTTTAAAATGAGTAATAGTAAGTGATTTTAAAAAAAGTGAATAAAAATGAGAAAAGTAAGTCACTGGCAGCTCTGAAATTGCTCAAATTCGCTTGAAACTCGTTACACTTTTACTATTTTGAAAATCTAACTTCAGATTAGTAACCAGAAAGATGGATTACCACCGAGTAACAAGTTTGAAGTGAATTTGAGCAATTTTGCAAAATATGTCTGCCATATTGGATTCGCCATTTTGAATTTTGAAAAATTTGTAAATCTGATATCGTTTTCACAATCAGAGACTTCGAAAACGAGTAATAAGTTTCAAACGAATTTGAAGAGTTATGAAAACGAATTAGCTGAAATTTTTAGAAATTCCCGGATATAATTTTTTTTCCCGGCAAATTCCCGGTGAGTAGACACCCTGTAGAAAAGAAAATAAATACCAGAGTCTTTTTTCAACTGTATTTTTCTACAGTGCATTGACCAAAGACGATGCTTCTTCTTCTTTTTTCGCGGAGGTGTAAGATCTTCTGAACTTTCTACCGCAGGAATGTCTGACGCTTCTTTTTGTGAAAATTCATAAACCTCGGAGCAACTTTTCGTTAATATAATTTGCGCAAGAGCACAAGAATTTCCTGGAAAAATTTTGTGTACAGCTCGAAAGAAACTCTGCTCAGATCCAGTCCATACAACTTCAGTCTTAATCTTTTCACGCTTTTTGTCTAATAGAGAAAATGGCGTTAAATTCGCTAATTGTCGTCCTTCTTCTACCGTTTTGTCCATCTTTGAATTTCTATTGACGTTCTGCTTAAAATCTACAAAAAAATCAAATTTTATACATCCCTAAATTATTTTTTTCAATAATTCGTTAAAGAATTTAATTAATTGAAAGCACAAAAAAATTAACCAACTTTTAATAATGAAATTAAATAACACAATTTTTTTTTTATTTACTTTAATTAATATTTGCTTTATTACCTTGAGAACTACTTCGACTACTTTGTTTACTGTCGTTACTTTCATCACTATCTTCATTCCCCGAATCGACACTTACTTGTTTCTTCACTTTTCTAGGTTTCTTATTTTTAATGTCTTCTTCTTTAAAATCTACTACTTGAGCAGCGAGTTTCTCTTTGATTCCTTCCTAAAAAATTTTAATAAATTTAATTTTATTCTCACCAATTAATCTCGTACTAGCAAAATATAATGCGCGCAAGCGCGCGATTAGTTTTCCATTCTTTTTAAAAATTAAACTATAAAAATAAATAAAATACATCGATGAATAATATTTATCCAATAAGGAGGGCTGCAGTGGACTTGAAGATTGAAAATAGTGAAAAAAAGACATTTTAATTTAAAAAAGTGGGTAAATAATGAGTTTTTAAGTGAAAAAAAGTGAGTAAATAGTGAGCTTTTAAATAAAAAAAAGTGATTAAAAATCAAAAAATGATGACAAAAATTGAAACGAAATAATTCGAATTTGAAGTAAATAATTGAAAAGTTTCAAAAATAATTAAAGTTACAAAAAAATAATTAAAGAATGACGAAAATAATTAAAATTTAAAACAAAAGTTCAAGACGGGTGTAAAAAATTTTTATTTTCTCAAAATAATTGAGATATTGAAGAAATAAGTAAAATGTAAAGAAACAAATTAAATAATGACATAAATAATTATAAAAGCCGGTGTAAAAATTACACTTTTTATACAATATTTGAAAAAGTGAAAAAAAAATAATAGAATTTTCAAGAAAATAATTGAAACTTGAAAGAAATAATTAACAAATATCAAAAAAATGTATTGGTGCAGAAAAAGTTAAATAATGACAAAAATAACTGAAATTTAGAAAAAAATTAATAAAAAATGAGAAATAAATTCAAAAATGGAGTAAAAAAATGAAAAATTTAATACATTAATTGAAAAATTGTATAAAATAATTGAAAAATTAACGATATAATTAAAATGTGAAGAAACTAATTGAATAATGGTATAAATAATTGAAAACTGATCTTCAAAAGTTAATAAATTCACGACAATAATAAAAAGATTGAAGAAAAAGACATTTAAAGAAAATAATTCCAAAATGTCAAAAATATTTGAATATTGACAAAAATAGTTGTAACTTGAAAAAATATTTGAGAAATGACAAAAAAATTTAAAATTTAAAGAAAATACTTGAAAACTTGACAAAACAATTGAAATATTGAAATAAATAATTCAAAACTGGTTTAAAAATTAAATAATTATAGACAATAATTGTAAAGTTAAAAAAAATATTATAAGTTTGAGAAAAATAATTGAAAGTTGAAGAAATTAATTGAAATTTGAAGACAATAATTGAAATTTGAAGAGAATAATTCAAAAATGTCAAAAAAAATTCAAATATGAAAAAAATAATTAAAGTTTCAAGAAAATAATTAAAAAAGGTATAAAAAATTAATAAATTTGTGACAATAATAAAAATTATGATGAAAATAATTGAAAACAGGTGTAAGAAATTTAAAAGTTCATGGCAATAAAAAAAATTGAATTAAATAATTGTAATTTGTAAAAAGTAATTCTAAAATGGCAAAAATAACAAAAATATGGAAAAAATAATTGGAAAATGACAAAAGTAATTGAGATTTGAAGAAAATAATTGAAAAATAACGAAAGTGAATTGAACTTGTGTAAAAAATTTGGATATTCCTGACAATAATTTGAATATTAAGGAACACAATTGAAATTTAAAAAAAAATAATTGAAAAGTTTCAAAATTAATTGAAATTTCAAGAAGATTATTGAACAATAACAAAAATAATTGTAATTTGAATAAAATAATTGATAACTGGTGCATAAAATTAAAAATTTAATGACAGTACTTGAAAAATTGACCAAAAAATTGAAATTTTAAGAAACTGACTGAATAATGACATAAATAATTGAAAGATGGTGTATAAATAAAAAATTTATAGAGAATAATTCAAGTTTGAACAAAATAATTGAAATTTGTTGAAATTAATTTTAAAAACATGTACAAATTTAATAAAATCATGACAATAATAAAAATAATGAAAAAAATGATTGAAATTTGTAGAAAATAATTAAAAACTAATATAATAAATTTAAAAATTCATTGCAATAAAAAATATTGCATTTATTTATTTATTTATTTACGGGCAAAAGCCCATTACAATATAAAATTAAAAAATGTATTTCAAGTAACAATAAAATAAAAATTTTTGATATGACAATAATAACTACGATATTAAATATTAATATAGGTTGCATTCAATAATTTGAATAAAATAATAATTGATATTTGTAAAAAATAATTCTAAAATTGCAAAATAATAGAAATATGAAGAAAATAATCGTAAAATGACAAAAATACTTGAATAATGACAAAAGTAATTAAAATTTGAAGAAAATTATTAAAAATTAACAAAAGTAGAATAGAAACTGGTGTTAAAAATTTAAATGTTCCTTGCTCTAATTTAAAGATAGAAAAAAATAATTGAAATGTTGAAAAAATAATTGAAAAATGACAGAAGTAAATGAAACTTGAGAATAAATTTAAATATTCATAATAATAATGAATAGACATTTTACTGAAATATCTTCAAAAATGGTTTAAAAAGTTACAGAATAATTTAAACTGTATTTAATTTTTAATTTTAATTTTTTCCAATGAAGTAAAATATCGTCAATTGAATTTTTAATAAATTCGACTATTCGACATTTTAAATTAATCTAAATTATTAAAATTCATATAAGTGTGTAATATTAGGTATATAAATTATTGTTAGTTAGTCATAATCAATATCTCGTCATTAAGACTACCTCATCTGCATATTTTGTCTGTAAACTAAAACAATTTTAAAACTTCCTGATAAAGAGAATTAAAATTAATGAAAAAAAGGCAGGGACTAACTTTACTTTTGATTTTAAAACGTGGACAGAAAAAGATGAATAAATATAAAAACTAACCAACTTCACTTCAAGATTTAAAATGTGGACAGAAAAAATGAATAAATATAAATAGTAACTAACTTCAGGAGTTTACGGAGATTATTATTATTTAATAATTAATAATTGTTATAAAAGTGTATAAAAATTAATTATTCTTACTAAATGCATGAAACATTCAGAGCCACACGGCTCTGTAAATCTTTTCAAATCAGGACCTTTCCGTTTTTGAAGACTGAGCTCATGATGAGATTCTAAACCTGCACAACAATTACAGTTACATACTTCAGTTTAATAAAATTGAACAAAATTACAATTCTAAATTATTTTTAACATAATCTTAAGATATTACATTAAAATTTTGTGGAAAAGACATTTAGTAATATCAAAAAATACTTACGATGTAAATAACAATCGTATTTAAAACACCTTCGGCAAAACAAAGTATGAAAAGAATTCATAGTTTGCTCCCTTGGAACACTTTTGGCATTAAGACCATCCATGTTTGGTGTGCATTCTGGAGGCAATGCGTTTGGATTATTTCTCTGCGTCAGCTCTATATATTTTGCTTTTAATTCACTGGGTCTGCCTTTATCAGGAAATGCACTTGAAATTGCCTAAAAAAATTTAGATGTCAATGTACTAAATTAAATCATTTCCTAGATACAATTTCATCGGATTTATTCGCTTAATGATTAATAAAAACTGAAGCTTCACTTATTTTAACCCGGTCGACGCAAATCCATGACAAAAGTCGCATTTATTTTAACTTCCATTTACTTATAGAGAACTTCTGTGATTGGTTGATCCAATTCGCAGAAAAAAATGAAAATGTTAGTTTTCATTGGTCGACAAGTTAAAATAAGTGAGATTTTGAACTGTTAAAATAAATGCGACTTCAAATAAGCGAGACTTTAAATAAGTGAAGTTGCAGTGTACTATTAAAATATTAAGTGATTTGAATAAAATCAGGTTAGGGTTTTTCTATTATTTTTTCAGAGAATTCATCTGATTTCTTAATTTTAATGATATAAATAAACAAATTGAATAATCTGCATGAGGAAGCAATGTGTTAAAAAAATAAATACAAAAAAATAATTAATTAAAATAAATACTTGGAGTACAACTTGACAGCGGTTTTTTTTTTACTTTCTTTCTACCCAAGATTTTTAGATCGTATTTTGACAATTTTAAATTGAATTTTTAAAATCATTGAAGAATGCAAGATCTTATTAATTATAATTAAAGCTTAAAAAGTTTTATTATCACAAAATATTAAAAGCTACATTTTTGGACAATAATTTATATTAAATATTTAAAAAGAATTACATATTATAATTCCAATAAGCGCGCGACAAACTCTGCATTATTGTTGGTCTTTTAAAACTATAAATTTTTTAAATTCAAATAAATGTTGGAAATAATATTGCAAATTGAACAACTGGATTGATAATCGAAAAAAATGAATTTAAAGAAAAAAAAAAATAAATTGAGAAAATGAATTAAAAATTTAACAATTAAATCAAAATTTGGAAAAATAATTGGTAATTTTACAAAAAAATAACAAAATGACGAAAATAATTGACAAATTGAAAACAAAATTCAAAAAAAGGCTAGACTTATACACAATCGAACAAAATAATTTAAAAATCAAAGAAGAATTATAAAATTTTAAAATAATAATTGAAAATTGCAAAAAGTAATTAATAATTGAAGGAAATACTTGAAAAATTACGGAATAATTGAAAAATTGAAGAAAATATGTGAAAAATTACGAAAATAATTGTCAATTGAAAAGAAAATTCAAAAAATGACGAGATTACTATAGATAACCGAAAAAAAATAATTGAAAAAATTAAACAAGAATAAATATTAAATTTAAAGAAAATAATTGAAAATTGAAATATTTTGAAACTTGTAGGAATAATTGTTAGAAATAATTGCACATTTAACAACTGGATTAAAAATCGAAAAAAATTAATAAAATCGAAAAAAATAATTGAAAATTGAAGAAAGAAACTAAAAATTGAAGAATGGAATTGAAATTGAAAGAATATACTTAAAAATTGAAAAAACAGAAATTGAAAAAAGTCGAAAATTAATGAATATAGAAGAAAACAATTGAAAACCGAAGAAAGCAATTAAAAATTGAAGAAAATTATTAGACAATTGTATTTAAAATTAAAGAAACTTAATGATAATAGAAAAAAATGATAAAAAGCGATAATTTCTTAATATTAAAGAAAATAATTAAAAATTAAAAAGTGGAATTTAAATTTGAAGAAAATAACTGAGAATTGAAGAGAATAGTTCAAGAATTGAATAATTGAATTAAAATTTCAAAACAATTTTTATGAGTAAAGAAAATAATTTAAAAAATCCAAGAATGATTGATTATTGAGGAATTAATGAACAATCGATAAAAATAATTGAAAATTAAAGAAAATATTGGAGAGATAAAGAAAGTAATTAAAAATTGAAGAAATAAATTGAAAATTTCAAGAAAATAAATGATAATTAAAAGAAAAATTACAATATGACGTAAATAATTTAATATTAATAAGAATAATTAACAATTAAAAAAAATTCAAAAAATGGTGAGAATAATCGGCATTACATTTTTTTTAAATTAATGAATAATCATAAAATTACAAGAGAATAATAAATTGTCAATTGAAGCTGATGAAAATTATGGAAATAATTGTAGAAAATAAATGAAAATTGAATAAATCAATTGGAAATTGAAGAATTGTATTGAAATTTCAAGAAAATAATTAACAATTGAGAAAATGCGTAAATTATTGAATTTTGAATAAAACAATTAAAAAAGAAAAATGCAATTGAAAATTGAAGACAATAAATAATTAGACGTTGGATGAAAAATTTGAAAACTGTCAAGAATAATCGACAACAGAATAAAATAATTAAAAAAAATTTAAGAATAACCATAAAATTTAAAGAGATTAATTGTATAATAATGTCAAACTTTAGGTGTAAAATGACAAAAAATGAATGAAGTAATGAAAGACCTTGCGGATTATTATTATTAAAAGCAACATTAATTTTAATTATTATTACAATTTGCATTTAAAACTATAAATTAAAAATTGATAAATTGTATGAAATAATTGAAAATTGCGAAAAATAATTAATAATTGAAGAAAATACTTGAAAAATTACGGAATAATTGAAAAATTAAAGAAAATATGTGAAAAATGACGAAAATAATTGTCAATTGAAAAGAAAATTCGAAAAATGACTAGATTAATAGACATTAGAAACAAATAATTAAAAAAATTAAACAAGACATATTAAATTTAAAGAAACTAATTGCAAATTGAAAAATTAAAAAAATGATAGGAATAATTGTTGGAAATAATTGCGCATTTAACAACTGAATTGAAAATCAAAAAAAAAATTTTAAATTGAGAGAAGCAATTAAAAATTGAAGAATGGAATTAAAATTAAGAATATACTTAAAAATTGAAAAAAAATCATAAAAGCTGAGATTAATTAATATAGAAGAAAACAATTAAAACCCGAGGAATGTAAATAAAAATTGAAGAATGGAATTAAAAATTAAAGAAAATAATTAAACAATTGTATTTAAAATTAAAGAAACTTAATGATAATCGAAAAAAATACTAGAAAAAAGGCGATAATTTTTTAATATTAAAGAAAAAAATTGAAAATTGAAAAGTAGAATTGAAAATTAAAGAAAATATTTGAGAATTGAAGAAAATAATTAATAATTGAAGAAATTAATTGGAAATTAAATTATTTAATGGAAATTTCAAGAAAATAATTGATATTTAAAAGAAAAAGTCTAGTATGACGAAAATAATTAACTATTAAAAAAAATTATTATCAATTGAAAAAAAATCGAAAAATGGTGAGAATAATCGGCATTTGAACAAATTTTTTTTTAAAATTAATTAATAATAATCCAAAAATTGAAGGAGAATAATTAATTTTCAATTAAAAACTGATGAAAATTATGGAATAAATTGTAGAAAATATATGAAAATAAAGAAATCAATTGGAAATTGAAGAACTGTATTGAAATTTCAAGAAAAAATTTGATAATTGAGAAAATGCGAGAATTATTGAATTTTGAATAAAATAATTGAAAATCAAAGAATGCATTTGAGAATTGAAGAAAATAATTAAAAATTAAAGAAATAAATTGGGGATTAAAGAAATAAATTGAAGATTAAATAATTAAATTCAAATTTTAAAAAAATAGTTGATAATTGAGAGAAAAATTACAAAATGATTAAATTAAGTAAATATTAAAGAGAATAATTGAGAAATGAGGAAAATAATTGACAATTGAAAGAAAAATTCGAAAACTGGCGAGAATAATTGACAACGGAACAAAATAATTTAAAAAAATTAAAGAATAATTATAACATTTAAAAAGAATAATTGTTTGATGAAAACTGTTGAAAATTATTAAAAAAAAAAAGTTATAGATTAAATTTATTAATGAAATTAAAATTTTTTGCACTGATATTTATAAATTTTAATAAATTTAAATGCATTTTTTAAAAAGTATCTGATTTAAAACAAAAAATATCTATGTGCCAAACTTCAGGTGTGAACAGACAAAAAATTAATCAAGGAATTGAAGAACTTGCGGATTATTATTATTATTATGAATAGTATAGATTTGATATATATGAAAAAAAATTGATTTTCGATAAAATTCCTCAGAACTTTTAGATCCACGAAGAAATTTCCGGTTAAGTAACAAATTTCCCGGTCATCCTGGTCAATTTTTTAATTCACGATAATTTCCTGGTCAAGTGGCTACCCTGAAGATTGAAATTTTCACGATTTATCTACGAATTCTCGAAATTTCTTAAAAATTCCCGAACCGTTTTAAGAGTTTTCGGATTTTTTTCACAAATTCCCGGTCTTTTTTTTCAGGATGTAATTAATTCCTCGACATTTTCCTGGATTCTCCGGATCGCTATTGCTAAAATATTAAATTTCTGATTTATTTTCTTTGACTTACATTAAAAATTTGCATAGAAGGAAACTGAGCAGAGTCTTTAGAAGCAGTTTTCTGATCATTCTCACTTGGCTTATTCTCTTTGTCCTTTCCCTTTTTCCCTTCATGTTCCTCTTTATCCTCTTTTTCATAAGCCATTAAAGCATTCACTAAATCCAGAAAAATAGAGTCATCCATAAAATTTGACTCTCCATTTCCGTGAACCTTTGAAACCAAGTACAAGACATTAATTTTAAATTAAAAGGAAAAAGTCGAGGATTTATTTTTGTAATATATTATATAAAATACTCTCTTCTGTACCTTGCCATCATAATTTTTAATTAGCTCTTCAATAAATGTGTCACCTTTGTCTAGAATTTCGTCTCCCATATAAGGAATATTGTGTAACACAGTTTCATCTTCAACCATAAAATTTTGCTGAATTGGAGCCCACGTGTAGGCAGTCGGAATTGGCGTAACAGCATTTATTATTTTAATCGGCAGTGATTGAACATCACCTTCATCACTAGTGATACTAGCTTTTTTCTTGCTTAAGGATTGAACAGAAGTTTCCTGCATTGCAAACCACATTGCATTCCCTTCCGTCCATTGTTTACTTTCGCCATCCAGAAAATCTGGAAAATCAAATCAATCTTTTTTAATTCTCACAATCATAAAATTCTAATATTTCAGAAATCAGGGCTGATAAAAATAAAGATTTAAAAAAAAATCAAAAAATCCGATTTTTTTACGTAAATCAAAAATTGATTTTTTTTAAATATAAATAAAATCAGTATATGACATTTTCAAATGTTTATTTGTAAGTAGTTTATTTTTTAAACTAAGAACATTTAATAATAAATAATAAAGAATAAAGCATTTAATCAAAATCAAACAAATTATGTCGAATAAATGAGAAACTTTCAACAACAAAAATAACTTCAAGTTCATTTGATCGCAAAATTAAGAAAATTATAGGTAAAGGCAACGAAAAAATAATAAATTATAAAAAAATACATAAAAAAGTAAAACGATAAAAAAACAGGCCTATAAAAAAATGAGAAAATTCTTTTAAATAAAAAAAAGTCATGTACATTATTGAAGAAATAAAGAAAAATTAAAAAAGAACGCAAGAATGAAACAGGGACATCAAAATATAAAAAAAAATAGAAACTTTTTTCAAAAAATTAAACTATTTACGGACATTTTTTTAAATTAAAAAATAGATAAGAAGATAATTGAAAAAACGATAAAGTAGGTTATCAAAGAGAAAAATTTAAAAAAAAAATTAGAGAATTAATTTACAAATTGAAAAAAAAAGGAATGAATAAAATTTTGGAAAATTTAAAAAAAAAAGATTTTATGAAATAAATGAACGATGTTAAAATGAGGATATTTAGTACAAGATTAAATTCACATAGTACACTGAAAGAAAAACAATTTAAAATTTACTTGAGTTTTAAGTATTATTTACTTTTTTACTCAAGCAATGGAAACAAATTAAAAATTGCTGTGAAACCAGGTAATTTTTACTTTGTTTTCTAAGGATAAAAAAATGTCACTTTTCGAATCAAATTTGACGTTTTGTATTTGAAACGAATATTTGGAGTAATAAAAGAAAAATAAATAATAAATTAATGCATAAATTACTTTTCTACTTACTTTTATTTATACTTCCAATATTAAATCTTCCGGAATATAATTAAAATTTAACTTCCAAGAGTTTGACACAAAACGTCAAATTTGCTTCAAAAGTGTCATTTGTTTTTTTTTCTTTTTAGAAAACAATGTAAAAATTACCTGGATTCACAGCAATTTTTAATTTATTTGCATTGCTTAAGTGAAAAAAGTAAATATTGCCTAAAAATCAAGTAAATTTTAAATTGTTTTTTTTTCAGTGTATAAAATAAAAGAATAAAAGTCTTAAAAAAAGTAGAAAATTATTGAGAAATTTGAAAAATGTAGACAAAATCATCAAATAAATGTTTTCTAAAATTCGTAATAACAAGGTAAAAACTAAACAATTTAAAAGAAGGAAAAATGTTTATATGAAATAGAAAAATGATGATAAAAAATAAAGAAATTATAAAAATGCAAGGAAGAACCAAAAAAAGTGTGAAACAACCAGGAAATTAAATAACTAGGAAGAAAATGGAGAAATGTTTTTTTCTTAATGTAATAAACTGTAAAACAAAATGTGAAAAGTACAAAAAATATAAAAATTTGGTAAGAATCAACTAAAAAAATATAAAATTAAAAAAGTAGAAAGTCCTTTCAAAAAATTAAACTATTTACGGACACTTTTTTAAATTAAAAAAATAAATAAGAAGATAATTAAAAAAACGATAAAGTTATTACCAAAGAGAAAAATGTTTAAAAAAATTTAAATTACAAAAATTAGAGAATTAATTTACAAATTGAAGAAAAAAAGAATGAATCCAATTTTGGAAAATTAAAAAAAAAGATTTTATGAAATAGAAGAACGATGTTAAAATGAGAATATTTAGTGCAAGATTAAATTCACATAATATAAAATAAAAGAATAAAAGTAGAAAATTGAGAAATTAAAAAATGTAGACAAATCATCGAATAAATGTTTTCAAAAATTTGTAATAACAAGGTAAAAACTAAACAACTTAAAAGAAAGAAAAAAGTTTTCTGTGAAATAGAAAAATGATAATAAAAAATAAAGAAATTATTAAAATGTAAGGAAGAACTAAAAAAAGTGTGAAACTGCAAAAAAATTAAATAAATAGGAAGAAAATGGAGAAATGTTTTTTTTCTTAATCTAACAAACTGTAAATAATCTAAAAAGTACAAAAAATAATTTTTTTTTAATTATCTAGTTGTACATTTCTTTTAGAAAAAATTGGATTAAACCAAAATTTGTTGTCAAATAATAATTAATTAACATTTCATGTTTTGTTCTTAAAATCTAGTTAAAGTCTGTAATTTTTATCCAATTTTGACAAATAATAGCTCATTTATTTTTTTCAAACATTCTCGACAATTTTATTTGTTAGATTTTGTTAAAATAATATTTGGTTTAAAAATATATAAAAACCCAATTTTATTTATTAGATACTTTTTAGATAAAATATTATTTTAAAAAATCAAACAAATAAAATTTTACAAAATGTTTCAAAGAGCAAAATAAACTAATAGTTGTCAAAATTTTTACTAGATTTAAAGAAAAAACACTAATAATAATAATCCTTATTTAACAACAAATTTTTACTCAATCCACTTTTTTTTAAAAAAAGGTACAACGTGATCTTTTACAATTTTATAAAATCAGTTTTAATAACATTTTCTGTGTTTGTGTGAAAAACCAAATTGTTTGAGGTTATTTCAATGGAGAGAACCTCCTTAAAAATATAAAAGTTAAGTAAATTAAAACAAAAATATTTTTATAATACACTTAAAACAACTCCAACACTAAATTTAGAAAAATAAAGAAAATTTAAAAATTTTATGGAAGAATAAGTAAGTTGTCAAAAAATCTCGCAAAAAATAGATAAGATATGAAAATAAATTGAATAAATTTACAAAAAATATTTATTTTTAAAAATATGGAAATAATTATAGAAATCGACGAAATAATATGTTTAGTGAATGTTATAATAACAAAATTGTATAAAATAATATTAAATAATTTGCATAAAATGATGAAAATTAAAGAAAATCCTAAAATACAAGGCAAATACAGAAAAAAAAACAAAAGGAAAAGAATAAAAAAATCTTTAAATTTTGTTAACATAAGAAATTATTAGATAAAAATTAAACAGTTTCGTAAAAGTGAAATCTCTTATAAGAATTGAAATGTATTTAATTTTGAATTAATTGAAATTTAAAAATTTTATTAAATTGTAATGAGTTAATTTGTCCGTAAACTTTCTTAAAAAATAATAAACACTTTGACACCAAACTTTGTAGAATTACTTAAAATATCATTAGAAAGATCTCTCTGACCCAAAGTTTAAATTTCGCTTAGTTCGCTTTTTTAAAAAACTCTTTGATTTTTTGACATTTTTAAAAATTAATTTTAACAAATTTGAGTCAGACAGACGTTCTTGATGATATTGTAAGTAATTTTACAAATTTGAGTGTCAAAATTATAGGGTACGTTCAAAAAACACGTAACGCTTATAGGGGGAGGGGGGGGGTCAAAATAGATCCATGAAAATGTTACGTATTTTTTGAACGGCCTCTTAGCACAATTTTTAAAATTTTAAAAAGAATAAAATACTAAAACTGAAATTTTCAGAATTTATCTACAAATTTCTGGGTTTTTTTATGGTCTGCGATTTTTCACATGCAATTTAAATGGAAGTAGTCTAATAATTTTGTATTTTTGTGCAAATTTATGATATTTCTTGATCTGCATCTCTTCGCCGAATAAGAATATTTTGCTAATTTTACAAATGTATTGGTAAACGATTAATACTATGACTTTTTTTGGATAAATTTTTACTTAAAATTCTCCATGCTGCTTCTACTGGACCGGGTCGGGGACATTTCCACCAAAACCCAATTGACCAAATTTGTAATTGGCCGAAATTTAATTGTCCGAATTTGTAATTCTACAAACTTGCATTTGTCAGAATTTGCAATTCCCCGAACTTGCGTTTGTCTGAGCTATTAACTTCCCGAATTTGTATTTGTCATAACTTTCAAATCATCAAACTGACATTTGCCAAAACATTTAAATCGACGAAATTGCATTTGTTAAAATTTTTAACTCCTCGAACTCGTATTCGTCTGAACTTTTAAATCCACGAACTTGCATTTGCCCGAACTTTGAAATCACCGAACTTGCATTTGTCAAAATATTCAATTACCAGAATTTGCATTTGTCCGAACTTTGAAATCACCAAATTTGCATTTTTCCGAACTTTGAAATCACCGAACTCGCATTTAGCAGAATATTCAACTCTCCAAATTTGCAACTGTCAGAACTTCTAAATCCCTGAATTTGCATTTGTCCAAACTTTAAAATCACCGAACTTACATTCGCCCGAATTTTGAAATCTCCGAATTTGTAATTGTCCGAACTTTGAAATCACCGACCTCACGTTTGGCCGAACTCTTAAGTCTCCGAATTTGCATTTGGCCGAACTTTTAAATTACCGAATTTGCATTTTTCCGAACTTTTAAATCACCGAACTTGCTTTTGTCAAACTCCTTAAGTCACCGACTACTCGTGTCCCCGAATTTGCATTTGTCCGACCATCGGAAAGTATGTTTTCTAAAGGAGTCTTATGATTGGATGGTAAATTTCCCGGTAACATTACCAGCCAATCAAAAGACTCCTTTAGAAAACCTACTTTCCGATGGTCGGACAAATGCAAATTCGGGGACACGAGTAATCGGTGACTTAAGGAGTTTGACAAATGCAAGTTCGGTGATTTAAAAATTCGGAAAAATGCAAATTCGGTAATTTAAAAGTTCGGCCAAATGCAAATTCGGAGACTTAAGAGTTCGGCCAAACGTGAGGTCGGTGATTTCAAAGTTCGGACAATTACAAATTCGGAGATTTCAAAATTCGGGCGAATGTAAGTTCGGTGATTTTAAAGTTTGGACAAATGCAAATTCAGGGATTTAGAAGTTCTGACAGTTGCAAATTTGGAGAGTTGAATATTCTGCTAAATGCGAGTTCGGTGATTTCAAAGTTCGGAAAAATGCAAATTTGGTGATTTCAAAGTTCGGACAAATGCAAATTCTGGTAATTGAATATTTTGACAAATGCAAGTTCGGTGATTTCAAAGTTCGGGCAAATGCAAGTTCGTGGATTTAAAAGTTCAGACGAATACGAGTTCGAGGAGTTAAAAATTTTAACAAATGCAATTTCGTCGATTTAAATGTTTTGGCAAATGTCAGTTTGATGATTTGAAAGTTATGACAAATACAAATTCGGGAAGTTAATAGCTCAGACAAACGCAAGTTCGGGGAATTGCAAATTCTGACAAATGCAAGTTTGTAGAATTACAAATTCGGACAATTAAATTTCGGCCAATTACAAATTTGGTCAATTGGGTTTTGGTGGAAATGTCCCCGACCCACTGGACCAACATATATGTATTCTTGATAATGATTGATTTCATTATGATTTATAGTAGCTTCAACATAACTATTTGTAGTAATTAATACTATGATTAATAGTAGATTCAACATTACTATTAAAATTCTCCATGCTGTTTCTACTGCACCAACATATATATATATATTCTTTATGATTGATTTCATTATGATTAATAGTAGCTTCAACATTACTATTTGTAGTAATTAATACTATGATTAATAATAGCTTCAACATTACTATTTGTAGTAATTAATACTATGATTAATAGTAGCTTCAACATTACTATTTGTAGTAATAAATATTATGCTTAATAGTAGCTTCAACATTACTATTTGTATATTACAAATTCGGAGAATTGTGAAGTTTCTTTGATTAAAATCATGATTTTAATGCAAATGCTCCAATGATTTAAATTAAAGTGATTTAAATACCCAATTTTGATTGGCCATTTTCAAAAATCCTTGTGTCAAAATTTAGGTATTCATGAGCTTAATAAGCCTCCAAAATTTTAGTAAAATCTGTTGAAACGTTCTCGAGATATCTTGGCGACAAAAAAAGTTAACACACACGTAAATCCGCACATAGTGGTATTTTTTTGTCGCTTAGATATCTCGAGAACGTCTTTACGGATTTTAATAAAATTTGGATGACGAATTAAGCTCATAAATATCTAAATTTGGACACAGCGATTTTTGAAAATACTCAACCAAATTTTTTGAAGCACGATTTTTCACCAAATATTTTTTTTACACTAGAAATACAATTTAACAAATAAAAAATCATATTCCTTGTCTCAAAGCGAATCACTTCACCTATAGAAAGTTTATAATTAATCAAAAATTAGCATAATTCATTATTTTTCATTTTTTCTTACATTTAAAATTCTGTTTCTTCTTATAACTTTTTATTTTATAGTTATAGATCCTTTGAATGAAATATTCTATATAAAAAAATGGTTTAATTTAATTATATAAAGCATAAATTTTATCCTAAATTTGATGATATAATGGAGACTCTTAATTTTTAAGTAAATTTTAATTTTAATTTCTTTAATATGTATACAACTTCTCCAATTGTGATTTTTATGTAATGATTCCTTTGTGAAAAATATTTTAGAATTAAAAACGTATTGATTGATATTTATATAGTATATATTTCCCCATAAATTACTATAATTTATGAAAATATTTCGTTTTAAGAAATTTAAATTTAATTTCTAGTTTTATTTCTTCACTTCTTCTATGCAGATCCTACACAATATTTTATTGCATTTTACACCAAAAATACATTTTAATTAATTTATTTATTTGATTTAAACAGATTTAAATTTAATTTACAAAATAATATTTATGTAAACAAACTACTCCAAAAACCACATTTATTTGAATTTTAAAAAGTTTCTACACCTAATCAATCTTTATTAATTTTTTTATTCCCCTCAATTATCTTTCTTTTTCTAATTCGCCACATGCTTTTATTTTTTTCATCAATTTCCGTTTCTTTCTGACTTGTAACAAAAAAAAAACTTGACACATCCCAACAATCAATTCGCATTTACATTTTTCACGTCGACTTTAAAATCCCTTCCAAAGTAAAACTATCTCAGAGAATTATTTTTGTTCCCAAATTTACTAAATTCAGCTTTCAGTTTGCTACGTGTCCCGTTTATTTAACAAAACTCATTTAAAAACAAACATTGGCGGTCAAACTGTTTTGTCACAAACCTTTGAGAACTTTTCGATTTTGATTCCAGGACACTTTAACTTCGTCCGCGCGTTTATAACGTTTCATTAATCGAAGTCGCATATATTCCGATTTTATTCGCTTTTTCCATTCCGCGGGCACAACCACCTTTTTCGACATTTTTAACAAAATAAATATAGTTGAATTTATCACAAAAAGTTCTGCTTTTGGCGTCCAGTGTTAAATTGTTTTAAAGGTTATGTTTTCTACCGGGTTTTTCTGCGCGTCAACTTGCGCATATAAACGATTTGACGAGTTTTTGTATGGGTTGCGTCCAAATACGCACTTTCTGTGCGCCAAAATTGTTTTTCTTGTCTGTCGCACAATAAATCGCCACAAAACAGACAGAGAAGAAAACAATTTTTGCACCCAGTTTGGCACTCGGAACTTAACCTTGACCGCAGTAGTCAAATAACGCGAATAACAAACTAAAAAATATGTAGTGCGTTCAATCCGCCATGATTGAATGCACGTCCTTTGTTTATTTTATTCCTGAGAAAAAATATGGTTTCGACGCGAGGACCAAAATATAAATTTTCCGACGGTGAAAAAGTGTTGTGTTACGAACCGGATCCTACAAAAGCTAAAGTGCTGTATGACTCAAAGGTAATTGTCAGTTTTACAAAACATAACCAAATTTGTGGAAATTTCACTTTTATTCAGTTTTTTAAAGTTCTATAATAAATGTAACATTAAATTCAAGTAATATATTACATTTCTCATACTTATTGTCCTTAGTTTTTAAATAAAATTTAAAAAAAGCGTTATTTTGATGAAAATTTTTGGGAAGACTTAACAGTGGCGTTTTAGACAATTTTAATGCGAAAAAGTGATTAAAATAGCTTTATTTATGAAAAAGAAATATATCATTGGTATTATAAAACGGGGTTTTCGTTTTGAGAAGTTGTTTTGAAATTGTTTAATTTAAAAATCGGATTTTTTGAGATTTTTTAAATTGACAGGAGTTTGAATAACGGAAATTGGCAACAATGGATTTTTGTTTATTGTATTGTGTTAATTGTTTGCATCCGATGCGGTAATTTAAAGAAAAAGATTGCTATTTAATAACGCGTTGATAACTATAAAAATATAGTCGTATTAACAATAATAATACTTTTTTATCTTTTCCAATTTTTATCCATCTAATTTCCAATCATTTTCAATTTTGTTTAATTCAAATTTCAATTGGTTTAAACTTAAAATTAATGAAATAATTGTATTCACTATTAAATTTTTATCAATTAAAATTTTTATAGATTCAAAAATTAATTCAATTTTTATTTAATCTATAAAAATTGTTATTCAAATTATTTAAAATAGATCCTATTTTTAATTAATCGAATAACAAATTTATTTGATTAAAATTTCCGAGGATTTAAAATTATAAAAATCTAAATTTTATCCAGTTTTCAATTTATTCAAATTTTAATAATTTTAATTTAATTCGATCCAATCTCAATTTGACAAAATTTTATTTCAGTATTTCTTTCCTTTTAATTAGATTTTTCTTTAAATTTTCTATTTTTTAAGAAAAACTAACCATAATTTTATTCAAATTAAAAAATGTTTTTAATAAATAAAATAATGTAAAAGTTAAATCAAGAAATAGTAGAAATTTAGAATTATATTAATTTAAATAATAAATAATAGATAAAAGTATATTTAATAAATTTTATATTCAGCTTTTGTAGAATTATTTATTTTTATTATTTAGTAGATGGTTTGTGTAGTTAGATAATTCAATTCTAATTTAAAATTATATGATTAAAAATTATTTTTTCAGGTTTTGGATGTAATTGTAAATAAAGATCAAAGGGGAAGAAAAGCTGTCGAGTACTTAATTCATTTTCAGGTATGAAATAAAAATTTAATAAAAAATTTGTTTAGCATTCTTTTTTTTGTGTAAAAAGCTTTACAGGGTAGCCATTTTTTTTATGAATTTAAATTCCCAATTTTTCCCGGTCACAAATTTTTAAAACAAATAAAACAGTATTTTTAATTTAGCAAAATTATTATTATTATTATTTGTATTAAATTTAAACAAAATATTTGAAAAATTATAGAAATAGCTGTTGGAAATAATTGCAAATTGAACAACTGGATTGAAAATCGGAAAAAATAATATAAAAATTCAGGAAATAAATTGAAAATTTAAGAATTAAATTAAAATTTGAAAAAGTTATTGTTAATTCAAACAAAAATTGAAAAATTACGAAAATAATTGACAATTGTAAAAAAAAAATTACCATATGACGAAAATAATAAATTGATAATTGGAAAAAAAAATTCAAAAAATGGCTAGATTAATACAAAACCGAACAAAATAATTTACAAAATCAATGAATAATTATAAACTTTTAAGATAATAATTTAAAATTGAAAACATTGTAGGAAATAATTGAAAATTGCAGAGAATAATTGAAAAATTGAAGAAAATATGTGAAAAAATACGAAAATAATTGTCAATTGAAAACAAAATTCGAAAAAAAAACATATGAAAATTATAGAAAAAATTGAAGAATGGAATTGAAATTTAAACAATGTACTTAAAAATTGAAAAAAAGTTATTGAAAAAAGTCGAGAAATAATGAATATAGAAGAAAAGAATTGAAATAAAAATTGTAGAATGAAATTAAAAATTAAAGAAACTTAATGATAATCGAAAAAAATGATAGAAAAAAAGAGATAATTTTTTAATATTAAAGAAAATAATTAAAAAATGGAATTTAAATTTGAAGAAAATAACCGGAAATTGAATAATTGAATTGACACTTTTAAACAATTTTTATGAGTGAAAAAAAAGAATTGAAAACATCAGAGAATTATTGTAAATTGAGAAATTAATTGAAAATAAATCGTTCGAAATAATTGAAAATTAAAGAAAATAATTGATAATTAGGAGAAAAATTATAATTTGGCAAAAATAATTAAATATTGAAGTACATGGATAATTAACTGTATATATACACTTTAATTAATTAATTTCTTAATTTTGTAAATCTAAAAAATATCAAATACATAAAATTAGTTTTTTATGTTTTTTTTATGTATTTTTTAATAATATTAAATAAAATGTAAATCAAAATATAACAAATAAAATTGTAGAGATCCGAATTTTACTGAATAATGTACAACTGGATTTTTTAAAATTTTTGTAAAATTATTTTTAATATAATATTTTTATTTTCCGTGAAAATTTTCCTTCTTTGCATTTTAATTAATTCTTTAATTTTTGTCATTAATATTCTTTTTCTAATTCTATTTCTATATTCTATTTTAATTCTGTTTCTGTTTAATTTTTATCTTGTAATTACGAATTTTTGAAAACATATTTTAATCGATGCTTTTATCTACATTTTTTAAATTTCTCAATTTTCTACTTTTTTGAAGACTTTAATTCTTTAATTTAGATTATGTAAATTGAATCTTGTACTAAATATTCTCATTTTAACATCGTTCTTCTATTTCATAGAATTTTTTTCCTTTTTTTTTTTTTTTTTTTAATTTATAAAACAATTCTCTAAATTTTTTACTTTAAATTTTTTTTTCGCTTTAGTAATGTAGGTATTTAAACGTTTTTTTAATCATTTTCTTTTTTATTTTTTTGTTTTAAAAAAAAGGTCGTAAATAGTTTAATTTTTTAAAAAGAGTTTCGACTTTTTTTTAATATTTTTATGTCACTATTTCATTCTTGATTTCAGGGTTGGAATTCGTCTTGGGATCGCTGTGTAACTGAAGAATATGTTTTAAAGGACACAGAAGAAAATAGACAACTGCAAAGAGATTTGGCACAAAAAGCACAACTTCAGTTGTAAGATTATTAACAAATTATTATATATTTTTAAATTTTTATTTCATGAAATTGTATAAAAATAAATGTAACTTTTTGTTTTTTAGCAAAAAATTCAATTTTTTTCTAATCACAACAAACAAAACATTTTGTTTTCTAACTAAAATTTATATTTACGAAAGTGACTTTTAAAAAAAGTTTTTGGTAATATTCTTTATTTTTTTTTCTTTTTTCATAAATACTTTTTACTTTTTTTTTTTATTTATTCACTGTTTTTTACTCTTTCTGTAATTTCTTTATTTTCTTGTTGATTTTTATTTTTTTTATATTACAGTTCTGAAGGTTTTAAATTTTTAAATTTTTAAATAATTTTTTTGTAGTTATTTTTTAAACTAATCTTAATATTACATTCAAACCACTTAATATATATATGAAAATTATTGTTTTTAATCATTAAGCGAAAAAATCAAATTATTTTTATAATTAATAAAAATCATTTAATTTCTGTTTATTTAGAGGCGCGTATTTGTACAGAAGAGAAAGAAAGAAAAGAAGCCATAAATATTCGGAACCTTTAGTTGAGTCAGAAACAGAATCTAAAAGGCAGGCGAGAAGTTCTGGAAGTCGCGCTACTTCCGCTACTACTGGATCTTCTGAAGATGGAAGTTCCGGTCAACAAGACGAATACGATACAGAGGTAAAAATTTAGGCGGCTTCCATAAATGATGTCACGTTTTTTTTTTTTTTTTTTTTGAGAATTTTTACTCCCCTCCCCCTTACTATGTTAGATTATTTACCTGATGATGAAAATAAAAAATTGGGTCGCCTGCCTTTTTTTCAAAACTCAATTGTCAGAATATCCGTTTGATCGAATTCTAATTAACCTAAAGGCTATTTATCAAAAATTTAATTTGACAGAAATTTTAATTATCAGAAATCGCATTAATTCAAAAGTCCATTTATAAGAAATTTCATCAATCAAAAACTGCATTTATCAGTATAATCTTATTTATATGCAAAAGTGCATTTATTAGAAGTAATTTGTGAGAATTTTCAATTATCAGAAATGTTATTCATCCAAACTTGCATTTAACAGAAATGTAATTTGTCAGAATATTTAATTATCAGAAATCTCATTTAATAAAAATTGCATTTAACAGAAAACTAATTTGTCAGATATTGCATTTATCAGCAAACTTCTATCTGAAATTGCAGTTAGCAGAAACCTCATTTATCTGAAATTGCATTTATCAGAAATATCATTTGTTCAGAAGTGCATTTTATAAAAAAAATATCAATTATCAAAAATTGCATTTATCAGAAATTGATTTGACCAACATTGCATTTATCCGAAATATAATTTTGTCAGAATTTTCAATTATCAGAAATCTTATTTTTTTAAAAATTTATCCAAATTTCATTTAACAGAAAAATAATTTGTCAGAAATTGCATTTATCAGTAACCTTATTTATTATAAAAACCGATTATTAGTAATCTAATTTATACGAAATTTCATTTTTATCAGAAATCAAGTTTGTCTAAAACTATTGCATTATCTGATAAATACAATTTTGGATAAATTTTATTTCTGGTAAATTCGATTTCTGACAAATAACATTTCTTATAAATGGAATATTGTGAAATATATATATATATTTATTATAATGAATCTTCCTGATAATTAAGATTTTTGATAAATGCAATTTTAAACAAATGAGCATTCTGATAAATACAATTTCTGATAAATGCATTTTCTGACAAATGAGATTTCTGCTAATTGCAATTTCTGACTAATAAGATTTCTAATATTTTTGATAAATGAGATTTTTGATAAATGAAAATTCTAACAAAGTAGATTTCTGTTAAATGCAATATTGGATAAATGAGATTTCTGATAAATTCGATTTCTGACAAACAACATTTCTAATAAACGGAATAATGTGAAATTTATATTTCTGAAAATGAATCTTCCTGATCATTAAGATTTTTAATAAATGCAATTTTAAACAAATGAACTTTCTGATAAATACAATTTCTGATAACTGCATTTTTTGACAAATTAGATTTCTGTTAAATGCAATATTAGATTAATGAGATTTCTGATAAAAGAAAATTCTGATAAATTCGGTATATTTCTGTTAAATGCAAGTTTGGATTAATGAGATTTCTGAGAATAAAATTTTTTACAAATTTGATTTCTGATAAGTTCATTATCGGGCAAATGAAATTTCTGATAAATGCTATTTTTGATAAATGAGATTCCTCATAAATACACTTTTGGACAAATGAGATTTCTGATAAATGCAATTTCAGACATGTGAGATCTCTGATAAATGCAATTTTGGATAAATGAAATTTCTGATAATTAAAATTTCTAATAAACTAAATTTCTGATAAACGAACTTTCGTATAAATTAGATTTCTTGCAATTGGCTTTTATGGTAAATAAGGTTATAAATCAATGCATTTTCTGGCAGAAGAGATTTCTGATAAATTAGATTTCTGATAATTGCAATTTCGGTCAAATGTAATTTCTGATAAATGTTATTTCGGGCAGTGTAAATTTCTGATAAATGAGATTTCTCATAAATATCTACACTTTTGGACAAATGAGATTTTCTGATAAATGCAATATCTGACAAATTAAATTTCTGACAAAAGAATTTTCTGATAATTGAAATTTCTGATAAATGCAATTTCTGACAAAAGAATTTTCTGATAAATGAGATTTCTGATAAATGCAATTTCGGACAAATTAGATTTCTGACAGGAGAATTTTCCGATAAATGAGATTTCTGATAAATTCAATTTCTGATATATGCATTTTCTGACAAATGCAATTTGTGACAAAGTTGATTTTTGATAAATGCAATTTCTGGCAAATCAGATTTATTGATAAATGAAATTTCGGGCAAATGAGATTTCTGATAAATGCATTTTTCGATAAATGAGATTTCTGACAATTGAAATTTCTGACTTTTTAGATTTTTTATAAATAGCCTTTTGATTAAATAAAATTCGGTCAAATGGAATTTCTGACAATTGAGTTTTGTAAAAGAAGCAGGTGATCCAAAAAATTTACATTAGTTGAAACAGATTTATAGAAGCCCCCCCCCCCCCTCCTAAGTGTGTGATAACATTTATGGAAGCCGCTTTACTGTTTTTTTTTACACTAAAAGTAAATATTTTTATCAAAACATACAAAGAATTACGTCAAAAAAATTAATTTCTAGATTTAATTTACAAAATAAATGCGTATTATGTTAAAGTAAATATTATTTGTGTTTTAATTTTAAAAAATGACAAATTATGTCAATTTTATAATTAAGGAGGAATTGGACACCTACTCGAGAAGAGGTTATGTTTGAAGACTTAAATTTGCTTTTTGAAATAGAAAAACTGACTTTTAATCTCTAATTTTATTTACACAAAATGTTTTAAATTTAATTTAAAACAAAATGAACCTTCAAAACTCATAATTGAATAAATATTAAGGATTTTTGATTTTCAGAAACGTTTTAGAGAAATGAGAAAAACTCTAAATTTGTTTCTAAATGGGAAAAATCATTAATTTTTATCAAATTATGAATTTTGATGGTTTATTTTGTTTTAACTTGATTTTGTCACATTTTGTCTAAATAAAATTAAATTAAAATTTAATTTTTCTTCTTCAAAAAGCAAAATAATTATTCAAACATAACCTCTTTTCGATTAAGTGTCCAATTCTTCCTTAAATTGCACATTTATGGTTTTTAAGCTATATAATATATTAAAAAACAATTTAGGATTTTTAAAAATTTGTTTATAAAAAGAACATTAAAAAATATCAAGAATCTATTATTTATTACAATAAATTCCATATTTTAGTAAAATTGTATGTGAAGTTAAAAAAAATTTTTTTTTTTAATTCTAACATATAAATATATCGTAAATTCGTATTTTTAGCTGTTTAAAAAATGATGGATCATTCACTGAAAAAACATTATTTGAGACAAGTAAATTAGATTCTTTGACAATCTATTATCATATAAATATTATTTAATAAGTAATAATTAAATGATGCTTTAAAAAAGAAATAATATAAGAAAATCTAATTTGAGAATTTTAGTTTTTTAGGCTATAATTATATCTTTTTTTTAAATATTTCTTAAAAATTGTAATTACTTTTCACTATTTTAATTCATTTTTAGTTATTTATTTGTAAATATAGTTATTTATTTTATTACCAGAGTTTCTTCTTTATTTTTTTGTAAATCATTTAAATTTTTTAAAATTAATTTTTAGTTATTTCTTCACTAGGGTTTTTTTTATTTTTTAGTTATTTTTCTTTATTTTTTTTAAAGATAATTGTCTCTATGTAGGGTTTTTAATTTTTAAAACTAAGATTTAATTATTTTCTACAATCAGGCAATTTTTTTCTAGTTTTTCCTAATTATCATTTTTTAAACTTTTTTCTATTTTTTCTAGTTATTTATTTAGATTTCTAGTTATTTCTTTACTTATCAGTGATTTTTATTTATTTTCATTAATTTCCTTCAATTTCAATTTTTTTTTTTAAATCAGTTTGTTGATTTTTATTTATTTTTCATTAATTTCCTTCAATTTCAATTTTTTTTTTAAATCAGTTTGTTGATTTTTATTTATTATTCATTAATTCCCTTCAATTTCAATTTTTTTTTTTAAATCAGTATGTTGTTATTTTATCCAGTTTCTAATTATTTTGTAATTACTTTTTTTACCTACTAGTAAATTAGAAAAGTTTGTCTTACCTGAATTTCTTAAATTTCTAAGTATTTTTCACTTTCTAATAATTTTATAATTTTTTTTATTTTTATTTCGAATTTTACTTTCACTTTTAAGTGAAAACCTCTAGTTATTTGTTCATCTTCTAGTAATTTTTTTTTTATTTTTAAGTTGCCCTCTTTTAATATCAAGATCTTTTACTTTACATTTAATTTTTCAAAGTTAGTTTATTTTTTTCCTCATTTTCTTGTTTATTTTCAAGTTTTTTTATAACTTTTTTTTACTTTTTATAAGTTTCTTTTTGTTGTTTTCAATTTCTAGCTCTTTTCTCACATTCCTATAATTTTTCCTTTTTATTAGTTCTTTCTTTTATTTGCTTTTTATTTTTTAACTTGTAATTTTTTCAATTTCTTGCAACAATCTTCAATTATATTTTCTTTACAGATTTTTATTAATCTTCATTTTCTAGTAATTTGTTTTTCTGTCATCATTTTCTAGTTCTTTTTACTTTCTTTTATTTTTATAACTTTTTTTCCCTTCAACTATGATAATCAAAGAAAGAAAATTTTGTTGTCAATTAATCTGTTACTATATTTGTCTGAGATAATTTTTTGCCAAGTGTTGTTCCAAGAAAATTAATAACCTCTCTGAATCAAAATTGATAACGTAAACACTCTCACGTAATTTCTGTTTATTTTTATTCTACAATTTGCTCTGCGCAAACATTAGACAATATTCAGTTAAAATTGTATAATATTATTTTTGTCATCGTTTATTAGCATTTATTGTTCTCTTTTTAATAATAATTATAATAATAATAATAACAACAAAAAGAATAAAGGCCGCAAAATGCAAGACACAAAAGTGATTATCGACAAATTAGAATCCGAAATTACTATTACAAATCCGGATATTCAAAATTCAAATCGGAATATTCCCAAAAGAAGAAAGCGTCGATTTATGTTTACCATTAGAAAATCTAGAAGCAATTTGCTTGGCTTAAACAATAAAGGAAGAGTGGAATTTTCTTCTGCGTCAAAAGATAAAGAGAACAAAGTTTCGAATGGGTCGAGAAAAAAATTGAAAATCGCGCAAAGTGAAGAGAAACAGTTGACGAATGATTCGAAGCAGAATGGAGGAGCGAGAAAAATTTCTAAACTTTTAGAAGGAAGTAAAGTGGAAAGATTTAAACAAATGCCCCGTGTTCAGGATGCTGTTACGGAAGAAGATACCGAAAGTAGTTCCGAATACGATGAGGAATCAACTGACGACAGCTGCGGAGGAAGTCAATCTGGAGCAAGTCTCAGACCTGGAGTTGATCTTGACATAGGAAGCACTTTACGTCGAATTCTGGAAGAAGATTATCAATACATTAATGCAAAAAATAAGGTATTTTCATTTTCTGTAATATTATTAATTAAATAATCATCAAATTTCAATAATTCAGATCTAGGCAGTATGTCAAATTTGAAAGGTACAAATTCGTCAAAAATGTAAACATTGAAGTAGCAGATTTTTTTTTGTTTTTACGATTTTTGGACAAGGTTACTTTTTTAGTACTAACTAGCAAAATAAAACGCGCGATTAGTTTTTCATGCATTTTAGAAATTATAAAATACAATAATAAATATAACAAATTGGTAAATAATATTCATCTAATAAGAAGAAATAAATATTATTATTATTAATTATTATTAATTATTATTATTATTAATTATTAATTATTAATTATTAAATAATAATAATCTCCGTAAACTCCTGAAGTTAGTTACTATTTATAATTATTCATTTTTTCTGTCCACGTTTTAAAGTCTGAAGTGAAGTTAGTTAGTATTAATATTTATTCATCTTTTCTGTCCATGTTTTAAAAACTGAAGTGAAGTTTGTCCCTGTTATTTTATTTTATTATCTCAAATTTAGATTATTGTCATCAATTTTCCATTATATAACGATTTTTTAATTATTTTCTTTTGCTTAAAAATAAATTCTGCAATTCTTCTTGATTGTCATCAATTTATAATTATATTCATTATTTTGGCATTACCTTTAAAAATCTCAATTATTTATCCGATATTGCAATTATTTTTATCAATTTTCGTTATTTCTGCGATTTTTTAATTATTCTCTGTAATTAAAATTTTCAAGTAATTTTGTAATTACTTTTTTTTTTAAACATATATTCTATGATTTTTTCAATTATTTTTCTCAAATTTTATTGAATGTTTTCAATTTTTAATATTTAAATTATTTTCATCATAATTCAATTTTCTTTCTCAATCTTAAATTATTTTCAGCATATTTCAATTATTTTTTTCCATTTTGAAATAATTTTATCATTTTTCAATTATTTTCCTCGATTGTTAATTATTATTCTTATTTACTAAAATTATTTTTTTTTAAGATTTTTCAGTAATTTTCTGGAAATTCAAATATTTTCTTCAATTTTTAATTATTTTCATTTGTTATCAGAATTTAAAATTTTTTTTTTATTAATTATCGTAAATTTCAATTATTTTGAGCTTTTTTTCTCCAATTTTTAAGTTTTCTCATTTTAAAAAATTAATTTCTAAAACTTTAAAGTATTTTTCTCAAATTTCTATTATTTTCTTCAATTTTTAATTATTTTTATTTGCTTTCATAATTTCCAAAAAAATTTATTAATTATCGTAAATTTCAATTATTTTTAGCATTCTTAAAGTCTTTTCTCAAATTTTTAGTTATTCTCATTTTCTAAAATTAATTTTTAAGACTTTTAAGAATTTTTCTAAAATTTCAATTGTTTTCTTCAATTTTTAATTATTTTCATTTGTTTTCATAATTACCAATTTTTTTTATTAATTATCGTAAATTTCAATTACTTTTAGCTTATTTCTTAAATTCTTTTTTCCAATTTTTAGTTATTTTCTTTTTTTTTAATTGATTTCTAAGATCTTCATGTATTTTTTTCAAATTTCAATTATTTTTTCTTATTTCTTTAATTCTTTTCTCCAATTTTAAGTTATTTTCTTTTTTTTTTCACATTTCAATTATTTTTTCTTTATTTAAAAAAATTCTGTAATTTTTTCAATTATCACACTTAAATGTCATTTATTTTTTACAACTTATCTTTGTTTGTATCATATTTTAATTATTTTCCAAAATTTATTTCCCTCAATTTACAATTCATTATATTTGTTTCATAATTTCAAATAATTTTAACTATTTATCTGACTTTTCAATTATTTCATTATTTAGATTATTTTCTTCAATTTTCAATTACTTTCGTTCTATTTCTTGTTCTTTTTCATAATTATCAAAAAGTTTTTACTTATTTCTCTTTAATTACAACTTGTTGTGTTCAATTTATTTCATTTATTTTCTCTAATTTTTCATTATTTTCTCTTATTTCAATGAACTTCTGAAAGTTTTAAGTATTTTTCTTAAATTTTGTTTAACTTTCCTTTATTTAAAATCTTTTATATAATTTGTTTAATTATTTTCTCAAATTTTAATTATTTTTTTTTTAATTTTAATTTATTTATTTCAATTTTTAATCATGTTTTTTAAATTTTCAATTATTTTCTCTAATTTTTCATTACTCAATTTTGTTTTAATTTACTTTTAAGATTCTTAAGTATTTTTCTCAAATTAAAATTATTTTCTTTATTGATTTAATGAATTGAATTTAATGATTTATTTTCGTCATATTTAAAACATTTTTATGATTGTTTAAATTACTTTCCCCAATTTTTAATTGATTTCATTATTTTTTTTCAATTAATTTGCCAAATTTGCAATTATATATTTTGTTTAATTTAAATTTTTTTTTGCAATTCTTTTTAATTCTAAAATATTATAAATTTTGTCCTAAATAAATATTTATTTTATTTATATTAATTGATTTTTAAACATTATATTTAAAATATTTATTTCTTTTTATTAGATAAATATTATTTACCGATTTTTTATATTTATTATTGTATTTTATAATTTCTAAAATGCATGCAAAACTAATCGCGCGCTTGCACGCGTTCTATTTTGCTAGTTTTAAATATAATATTTAAAAATCAATTAATATAAATAAAATAAATATTTATTTAGGACAAAATTTATAATATTTTAGAATTAAAAAGAAATGCAAAAAATAATTGAAATTAAACAAAGCAATTGCAAATTTTGCAAATTAATTTTTAAAAAAGGACATCAATTAAAAATTGGGTAAAGTAATTTAAACAATCATAAAAATGTTTTAAACATGAAGAAAATAATTTAAATTTGAAAAAAATACTTGAGAATCTTAAAAGTAAATTAAAACAAAATTGAATAATCAGGGTGTCTACTAACCGGGAAAACCGGGAATTAACCGGGAATTTTTTTTCTGGGATAATAAATTCTTTGCAATTTTCAATTATTTTCTTCAATTTCCAATTATTTTCATCAATTTCTAAATTCTTTATTTAATTCTGAAATATTTCCTTCGATTTTCAATTATTTTAATCAATTTTTAATTATTTTAATCAATTTTTAATTATTTTAATCAATTTTTAATTATTTTCTTCAATTTTTAATTATTTTCTTTAGATTTCAACTATTTCCTTCAATTTTTAATTCTTAAATTTAATATTCAATAATTCTCGACTTTTTTCAACTATTTTTTTCAATTATCATTTATTTATTTCACATCTCTATAACTCCTTCATTTTTCAATTATTTTCTTCTATAATCAATAATATTCGTCTTTTTTCAATATTTTTTTTTCAATTATCAATAATGTTTTTGAAACTTGAATTCAATTCATCAATTATTATTCAACAATTTTCATAAAATCACATTTTCGTCAATTTCAAATTGTATTCTACAATTTTTAATTAATTTCTTCAAATTACAATTACATTCCTCAATTTTTATTGTTTTTTTTAAATTCTATAATTCCTGGGTTCTTCAATTTATTTTTTCTTCAATTATCACTTATTTTCTTCTACTTTCAATTCCATTGTTCAATTCTTGAATTATTTTCTTTAATTCTCAATTATAATTTTTGACATTCAATTCCATTCTTTAATTTTCAATTTTTTTTTTAATATTCAATAACTCTAAGCTTTTTACAACGATTTTTTTTTAAATTCTCAATTATTTTCTTCAATTTCCAATTATTTTTTCATATTTCTTTCAATTTCTCAATTTCTTCTCAATTTTCTTCAATATTTAACAATTCTCAGCTTTTTTAAATTATGCTTTTCTTTCAATTTTTATTTAAATTGAGAATTTTTAAATTATTTTCATCAATTCGCAATTATTTCCGTCGATTTCTAAATTTTTCTGCTGTTTCCAAATATTGTATTTAATTTTTTAGTACTTTCTTCAATTTTTAGTTATTTTCTTCAATTTTCAATTATTTTCTGTAATTTTTAATTATTTTGTTCAATTTCCAATTGTTTGTTTCAATATTCAGTAATCTCGACTTTTTTCTATTATTTTTTTTTTTCAATTATCAGTTATTATTTCACGTTTTAAATCCTCCTTTAATTTTCAATAATTTTCTTCTATTTTCAATTTAATTGTTCAAGTGTTCAATTATGTTTTTCAATTCTCAATTAATTTCTTTAAATAACAAATCTATTCTTCAATTTTTAATGTTGTCTTCAATATTTAATCATTTCTGTCATTTTCCCTTTTTTTTAATTATAAATTATTTTCTTTTTTTTTCAGTCCAATTGTTCAGCAATTTTCTTTAATTTTCAATTATTGTATTCGAATTTCAATTTTATTTCTCAATTTTCAATTGTTTTTTTTTTTAATATTCAATAATTCTGTGTTTTTCTGATTTCAATTTGATTATTTAATTTCCAAATTATTTATTTAATTTTGAATTATTAACTTAAATTTTAAATTATTTTTTTGAATTTTCTATCTAGTTGACCAATTTCCAATTATATTCTTTGAATTTAATAACCATTGTTCAATTTTTTCAATTATTGTTCAATTGTAGATTAATATTTACTTTTTTTTTAAATTTTGTTTCTAATTGTCAAATATCTTTGTCATTGTTCAATTATTTCTTTCCATTATTAATTATTTCTTTTCATTATTAATTGTTTCTTTTAATTCTTAATTATTATTTTTTGTAAAGTTTAATATTTAATTCTTCAATTCTCAATTATTTTCTTTGAATTTCAATTATTTGCTTCAATTATCAACTGTTATCTTCAATTTTTGTAGCTATTTGTTGGTCTATTTATACTTAAAATAAATTTTAAGTTAACAAGAGAAAAAACCGGGAAAAATAGGAACAAAAACCGGGAAATGACCGGGAATTTTGTGGGACGAAATTAGTAGACACCCTGATAATAAAAAATTAGAGAAAATAATTGGAAATTAAAAAAACATGATTAAAAATTGAGATGAATAAATTAAAATTAAAAAAAATAATTATAATTTGAGAAAATAATTAAACAAATTACATAAAATATTTTAAATAAAGGAAAGTTAAACAAATTTTTAGAAAAAATACTTAAAACTTTCAGAAGTTCAATAAAATAAAAGAAAATAATTAAAAATTAGAGTGCCCTCGAACCCGTTAAAGGGAGAGTAAATAAAGTATATAATTAAGACTTAGAGAAAATAAATGAAAAGAGATAAACATAATTTAAAATTGAATAGAACTAGTTTTAATTAAAGAGAAATAAGTAAAACCTTTTTGGCAATTATGAAAAAGAACGAGAAAAAGAACGAAAGTAATTGAAAATTGAAGAAAATAATACAAATAATGAAATAATTGAAAAGTCAGATAAATAGTTAGAATTTTTTGAAATTATGAAACAAATGTAAAGAATTAAAAATTGAAGGAAATAAATTTTGGAAAATAATTTAAAAATGTTTTTAAATTTTAAAACTTGACGAAAATAATTAAAATATGATACAAACAATGATAGGTTGCAAAAAATAAATGACATTTAAGTGTGATAATTAAAAAATAACAGAATTTTTTTAAATAAAGAAAAAATAATTGAAATTTGAAAAAAATACATGAAGATCTCAGAAATCAATTTAAAAAAAAAGAAATAACTAAAAGTTGGAGAAAAGAATTGAAGAAATAAGCTAAAACAAATTAAAATAACTAAAACTTGAAGAAACCAATTGAAATTTTAGAACAATTCTTAAAAATCTTAGAAAATAATTTTATAAAATGAGAATAACTTAAAATTGGAGAAAAGACTGGAAGAATGCTAAAAATAATTAAAATTTACGATAATTAATAAAAATTTTTGGAAATTATGAAAACAAATAAAAATAGTTAAAAATTGAAGAAAATAATAAAAATTTTAGAAAAATACTTTAAAATTTTAAAAATTAATTTTATAAAATGAAAAAAACTAAAAATTGGAGAAAAGTCTGGAAGAAAGATAAAAATAATTGAAATTTACGATAATTTATTAATAAAAAAAATTTGAAATTCTGATAACAAATGAAAATAATTAAAAATTGATGAAAATATTTGAATTTTCAGAAAAATACTTAAAAATCTTAGAAAATAATTTTAGAAAATGAGAATAATAATTAACTATCGAGGAAAATAATTGAAAAATAATAAAATTAATTCAAAGTTGAAAAAATAATTGAAATACGCTGAAAATAATGTAAGATTGAGATAGAAAATTTAATTATGATGAAAATAATTTAAATATTAAAAATTGAAAACATTCAATAAAATTTGTGAGAAGTAACTGAAAAAATCATAGAATATATGTTTAAAAAAAAATAATTACAAAATTACTTATAAATATTTAATTAAAGAGAATAATTAAAAAATCGCAGAAATAACGAAAATTGATGAAAATAATTGCAATATCGGATAAATAATTGAAATTTTTTAAAAGTAATGCCAAAATAATGAATATAATATTATAAATTGATGGAAATCAAGAAGAATTGCATAATTTATGTTTAAGCAAAAGAAAATAATTAAAAAATCGTTATATAATTTGAAAACTGATGACAATAATCTAAATTTGAGATAACTGAAAATTTAGGAAATTAATAGCATGTGTATATATTTTAAACTTCTTCAAAAACCATAATACGTTTTTACAGCATTTTTCGAAACTTATAATCAATAAAATAACATGGACTAACTTTCCTTCAGTTTTTAAAACGTGGACAGAAAAAGATGAATAAATATTAATACTAACTAACTTCACTTCAGACTTTGAAAAGTGGACAGAAAAAGATGAATAAATATAAATACATACTAACTTCAGGAGTTTACGGAGATTATTATTTTTCAATTAATTAATAATTATTAATTAATTTTGCTCAAAAGGAAAATCATACTTTTTTTTTGAAAAAAATGTAAAATAAATGACAGGATGTAAATTTTTTTTTTTGTTTTTTAGTTAATTTATTGAATTTAAAATTTCTCAAAATCTGTCTTCTTCTGTGATAATAATCCACGAAAGATTCATTCATTATAATTAAAAATTGAAGAAAACAATTTTAATTTGTGAATAATAATTGAAAAAATTACAAAATATATTTGAAATAAAAGTAAATAATTACAGAATGATAAAAATAATTATGTATTGAAAAAATAAATGGAATTTGAGATAAATAATAGAAAAATTAGAAAATTCATTAAATAATTTAATTGAAAATGACAAAAAGTAATTGAAAAATAATAGAAGAAAATAATAAAAATTTGTAGAAAATTACAGAATAATATGTTTGTGATAAACAAAACTACTTGAAGAATTATAAAATTAATTGATAAAATTAAGGCAATTATTGCAATTTTAGAAAAATAATTGAATAAAAACAAAATTTATTTGAGATAAAAGAAACTGATTATTGAATAAATTAATTGTAATTTGAAGAAAAAAATTACAATTTAAAAAACAAAAATCATATTTTGTAAAAATAATTGAAAAATTACGAAAGAAATGGAAAATTAATTAATAAATAATTAAATTAATTTGATATTGAACTAAACAATAGAAACTAAAAAAGTTTTCTTGGAAACAATTAAAGAAAATAATTGAAATTTGCTGAAATTGAATTTAAAATTTAGGGAGAAAATTGAAAAATAATGAAAATAATTAGAAATTGAAGAAAATTGTTGAAAAATGATAAAAATAGTTGTAAATTGTAGCAAATAATTGAAATCATAATAGAATTGTTGTTATTTAAAAAAAAACCTACTAAATTAAGTTTATTTAAATGAATGTTGTATTTTAGATCTCAAGATACTTTTTTTTTTGCATGAAAAAATTATTACTAAACTTGTGTAAATTAAAAATTTAATTTCCTAATTAAAAATTAGATGAAACGATTGAATTGAAATTAGAGTCTATTTTGATAAGAATCAATTTGACTGCATTTACAGAAAATAAGATTAATAAAAAATATATATTTTACTTAATACGAGATACCTGGAAATTAAAAAATAAAATCTTCTCTTTTTTCAGCTTGTTGTTTTGCCCGCACAACCAACAGTCGCAACCATTCTGGAGTCATGGGTGCAGCATTTTACGGAAACCGAGTTAAAAAGCATTCCAGATAAAACGCAACGAAATAAAGGCAACAATATTGTCGAAAAAACCCTGACAGAAATAAATCTCTGTCGGGAAGTCGCCGATGGCCTAAGAGTTTATTTTGATTTCACTTTGCAAAAATTGCTCCTGTACAGGGAGGAAAGAGAGCAAAATAATGCCATTATGGCTGCTTCTTTAAATATGGACGATATTCAAATTAAAGAAGAAACGATTGAGTGAGTATTTCGACGTTTTATTTTAAAGTTTCCTTACTATTTCGCACAAGTTTAATCATCTTTAATATTAAATTGAGCCGCCTCGTGCAATTTTTTGCAATCAATTCATTTTAATTTTAATTAAACTGAAATTTATTGCAACTACAAATGTCTATTTCCTCAGATTGAAACAAATTATTAACAATTTTGTTTAATTTAAATTTAAATATTATATTTTTTAAAATATTTTCAATTCTTTATAACAGAGACTGTAAAAATTGATCTGGTGATAAATAATAATAATAGTCAGTATTTTCTTATAAAAAATAGTATTTTTCAGAATTTCAGAAGTGATCGTGAAAGAAGAAATCGAAGATACCGAATATGCTCACTTACCTCCTTTCCAGGAACAAGAACCGGATTTGGAAAATTTAAATAAACCTGTGTCTCAGGTGAAACGGAAATTGAGGTCCTGTCGAGTCAGTTCTGTTGAGGAACCTAGACAATTGAGGAGTCACGAGGAAACGAAACAAGAACAAGGAAATTTGTCGAGGTTTTTATTTTATTTTTTCATTTCATTCAACATTTTTTAAAATTAAAATTTCACAATTTCACAATGATTTTATGTTTGAAAATGAGGCTGACGAAAATTATGATTTAAACAAAATAAAAAAAAAATAAAAATCCGATGTTTATGATTTAAATCGATTTTTTTTTTAAATATATACAATTTTCAAATGTTTATATATTTAAGTAGTTTATTTTCTAAACTGAGAATATTAAATTAGAAATAATGAAGAATAAAACGTTTAATCAAAATCAAACAAATTATGTAAAATAAAAGGCAAAATTTTAAAACAATTTCTTTAAATTCACATGTTGGTAAAATAAGGAAAATTAGGTAAAAGCACGAAGATATAATAAATAAAAAAAAGTAAAAAGATAAGAAAACAGTCTATTAAAAAAAATAAGAAAATTCTTTTAAATAAAAAAAAGTCATGGATATTATAAGGATAAGGAGGTTTTCTCAATTAACATAATCTCAAACTAAAAAATAACTGTTCCCATCAAATAAAGATTTATTAAAATTAATTTAATTAAATTTTAAAATATCCAGTTGTACATTTTCAACAAAAAAAATTAGTTTCAGCTAAAATATGTTGTCAAATAATAATTATTTAACATTTTATGTTTTTTCTTTCAATTTAATGAACAACTGCAATTTTTGTCCAATTCTAAACAATAATAGCTCATTTTTCTAATTGAGACTTTTTCTACAATTTTCTTTGTTGGGTTTTATTAAATAATATTTTGTTTAAGAGTTATTAAACAAAAAAAATTTGTTTTTTACGTATCTTTCAAACAGAATAAAAACATAGAATGTTAAATATTTATTATTTGACAACAGATTTTACCTCAACCTATTTTTTTTGGCATTATTTAATTATTTTCTTAAAACTTCTATTATTTTTTTTCAATTTTTCAACTATTGTCTAAAAAGTTTAATTTTCACACCAGTTTTAAATTGTTTATGTCATTATTCAATTAGTTTCTTCATATTTTAATTATTTAATTGATATCTCAATTATTGTACTCAAAATTTTAATTTTTTACACCAGTCCCAAGTAATTTTTTTCAAATTTTAATTATCTTTATCATTTTTTAATTATTTTCTTGTAATTTCTATTATTTTTAAAACTTTCAATCATTTTCTTCAAGTTTCAATTATTTTGTTTCGAATTTTGTAGTCATTATTTTTATTTTTAATCAATTTTTCAACTATTTGCTACATATTTCTGTTATTATTTTTGCCATTTTTTAATTGTTTTCCACAAATTCCAATTATTTTTTTTCAAATTTCAATCATTTTCTTCCTTCTTTTTACTATTGTCATTAATTTTTAATTTTTTACACATTTTACAGTCATTTTCTACTAATTTCAAATATTTTCTTCAAACTTTAAATACTTTCATCATAGTTAATTTTTTTTTACATTTTTGAATTATTTTCTTCAAACTTCTAGTATTTTTCAATTATTATAAATGTATTATTTTTACACCAGCTTTCAATTATTTATATCATTATTCAATTAGTTTCTTCACTTTTTAATAATTTCATCAATATCTCAATTATTGTACTTAAACTTTTAATTATTTACAACAGTCTCGAAAATATTTTTTTCAAATTTAATTATTTTTGTCATTCTTCAATTATTTTTTTGTAATTTCAATTATTTCATTTCAAATCTTTCATTTTTGTCTTCGTTCTTTGATTTTTAATAAAATTTTCAATTTGTTTTGCCATTTTTCTATTATTTTCTTAAAATTTCAATTATGTTCTTCAATCTTTAAATTATTGTCAGAAATCTTTAAATTTTCTACACAAGTTTCAGTTTACTTTTGTCATTTATCAATTATTTTCATCAAAATTTAACTACTTTTGTCATTATTCATAATTTCAATTATTGCTTTGATTTTTTTTTTATATTGTTATGAATTTTTAAATTGTTTACACCAGTTTCTGATTATTTTTTCAAATTTAAATTATTTTCTTAAAACTTCAATTAATTTTTTCAATTTTCCAATTATTGTCTTTAAATTTTTAATTTTTACACCAGCTTTCAATTATTTTTGTCATTATTCATTTAGTTTCTTCACATTTAAAACATACCGTTAATTTTTAAATTAGTTTATACAATTTTTCAATTAATGTAATAAAGATTTTATTTTTTACTCCATTTTTTAAATTTATTTCTCATTTTTCATTCATTTTGTTCAAAATTTCATGTATTTTTGTCATTTTTCAACTATTTTCTACATATATAAATTTTTTTGCAATTTTTTAAATTATTTTCTTGAAACTTCTATTATTTTTTTCAATATTTCAACTATTATCTAAATAGTCAATTATTTTGGATTACTTAATATGCATTTAAATTCGAATTAATTGAAATTTAAAAGTTTGAATAAATTGGAATGTGAGTTAACGTTTGGAATTTATTTTATTTATAATGCCAAAAATTTAATAAACTATTATTTGCTATCCTCATACCAAAAATTTGTAGATTAATCCTAAGTATTTTGATCATCTATATTAGTACAATTTTTTAAATTTTATAAATAATAATATATTAAAATCTGCTTTATTTGTTAAACATAAAAAAAATCACTTTTTTTTCTTTTCTACATAATTTTTTAATTTTTAACAGCATGGCCAGCACTAGTTCACGTTGCTCTAGTCCGAGAGGTGTCACTTTAAGATTGCCCGTCGTTGTACCTGCTCAAATCAGTACTTTACTTCAAGAATCTAAAAGCTGGAGATTAATACCACAATCTGCAAAATTTAAAGGCATTCAAAATCCTTGTCTTATTTATGGCGCTATTCACTTTGTTCGACTGTTTGGTAAGTTAAAAAAAAAAACAAATTCTTTTAATCTAAACAATCTGTTGAAACGAAGAAAAACTTTCATGTTTTTTTTTTGTCAAGGATTAAAAATAATAATTACTTTTTTCTTTTTTTAGTCAAATTACCGGAACTGTTGCAGAGCTCTGATATAAGTGATAAAAAGTTGAAGGTGGTTTTAAAATATTTAGATATGGTTCTAAGGTAATTGTTTTTTAATCAATTTATTAAATATTTAATTAATTAATTAAAATTCAATTAAATTAAAAAACTTGGTTAAACGAAAATTAGTTTAACTAATAAATTAGATAAATAAAAATAAGTTTAAAGTTTCGTGATAAAAAGGTTATGTTATGTGACATATTTTCAAAAAGAAAATTAGAGCTAATGAATTAAATTAAATTAATTAAAACAAAATTTAATGAATAACTACCTAAATATATTATTTATTATATTATTCATATTACACTCATATATTATAGAATTATTATTTTATTTTGTAGCTACTTGGAATTGCATCGAGAATGGTTTGGAGAGCAATTTTACACAGGGGTCGAGCCACAATCTTCTGATCAGGTTGAAAATCCCTGATTTTTAGCGAATAACTAGATGGTGAATTTATTTTTATATCAGGAATATATGGCTACGTGAATGATCTAATTTCATAAACTTTTTACTTGCGATTCCGCACAAGACATTGTCACTCACTTAAAGTGTGTTTTTATTTAATTGATTTTTAAGAATTGATGAGAAAGGTTTTTTTTTCTTTTTTTTTTTATAAGAAACCACCAAAAAATTGATTTTACGTTACTTGATCTCGTTAAGTTGTTTTCTGCAACGTACACTCTCAGGACTAATAAAAAATACTCTGTTTCTTACCAAACTGAGTTTTATTTATTTTTAAATTAAACATTATTTTCTATCAGAAACACCCCTTCCTCTTAAATTTTCTAATATCCATTAAATTTCTAAATAATTCGATCTTGAAGTAACTTAATAATAATTTAAATAATCGTAGACTTTTTTTTCATAGTAACACTTTATTTCGTAGCTGAAAATGTTACAGATTAGTGTATAAAATTCGAAGATCTCGTGAGTGCAAAAAATATATTCTTCTACGTATTACATCAGTTATAGTATAATAAAATTTCTCTCATAATTACAAAAAGTCTCATTTACAGTTTTAATAAAAATATAAAATCTTAGATTATATTAATATATTAGGACGGATTGCCGAATACTATTTGTTCTAATTTATTGTCGACTCATTAAAGCTTAATTTTTAAGTGCACCAACGTATCGACAAATTAATAAGTTTTCTTTTTAGAAATTTGCAAGCTTTCTTGCAAAATAAGTCTATTAAATAATTATTTTCTCTGTTAATTGCAATACGCTTGTAGCTCTTATTTAATTAATTAAGTACCTTATTCTTAAAACTAATTAAAAAATATCAATAATTTGTTGAATTAAAAAATATCAATGTTTCGTTCCTTGAACATACAAATTAAAATTAAAATCTATAAGTTACATAATTATCTTTTGTCTCTGTTAATTTATGCACACTTTTCATAATTAAGTACATTCAATTTTTAATTAAACCTTTTGTTATCTAACCAAAACAATAATAGACTATTCTTGGGTAAAGTTTTTAATCTATAATTTAAATTCACGTCTAAAGCTAGACAAAGATTTTAACAAAAAGATTATCAACATTTTTCAATAAATACGCATTCAATTTTTCTTCAAAGTGAGAATTGAAAATAAAATTGATATGTTGTTAAAATAAATACGATCGTTTTAGAATCAATAATGTTTAAGTGAATTTTTTCATTTAGAAATTTAAAAATACGAAACAATAATTTTTCTTTTTTTTTTTAATAAACGACGATCAATGTGGTAATGATTATTATACTTATACAGTAATTTTTCGCGATTAACGTGACTTCTAAAAAGGTAACTGTGGAGTTATTAATATTAGAGTTATAAATAATTAAATTATAAATTGCCAATTAGAAAGTAATATATAAAATCTAGTTTCGTTTGCTTGAATTAATGAGGTACTTGCAGCAATGAGTGAGTAAATGCTTTTCGCCAGACACTTCATGATGAGATGGACTAGCGGATTCCCTAGTGTAAATATCAAGCCCATATTGACCTTCCTCCGGAAAGTTAATGGAGAAAGTCACTACATCATCGTCTGTCACAGAATGTGTGACATACTTGGACAGACGCTTCTCCTCAATACCGTTTTTGTGCAGGGTCGCCATAAAGTCCGTCAACGGCCGAGACATTCGAAATTGAATTTCCAGCTCTCGACCAGCAAACACCAGCGCTTCCTAAAATAATAAAATTCATCAAAATTAATACGGATAATGAAAAATCGTATTTTTACTAAAATTAACAATACACTAGCAACATTAACGCGCGCCCAAGCGCGCGACAAAATTTCCATTGTTTTTGGTCATTTAAAACTATAAATATTTGCAAATACAAATTAATGGAAATTACAAAATTAAAAAATATATCTAAAAAATGACAAAAATAATTGACAGCTGAAAAAAATTCGAAAAATGACTACATAATTACACAATTGAAATGAATAGTTTAAAAAATTAAAAAATGAATATTAAATTTAAACAAAATAGTTGAAAAAAATATATGGAATAACTGTTGGAAATAATTGCAAATTGAACAACTGGATTGGAAATCGAATAAAATAATTAAAATTGAAAAAAATAAAATAAAAAGTCGAGGAAGTATTATTTTGTTATTAAATTATTTATTCTTAAAAAATTAAATTATTCTTTGATTATAACCAAAGAATAATTATAAAATTTTAAGATAATAATTGAACATTGAAAAAATTGTAGAAAATAATTGAAAATTGCGGAAAATAATTAATAATTGAAAGGAATAGTTGAAAAATGGCGAGAATAATTAAAAAATTCGTGAAAATTAACGAAAATAACTGTTAATTGAAAACAAATTTCGAAAAATGACTCGATTAATAGACAACTGAAAAAAATAATTTAAATAATTAAACAAGAAATATTAAATTTAAAGAAAATAATTGCAAATTGAAAAATTAAGAAAATTGAAGGAATTCCAACAATTGTTGGAAATAATTGCACATCTAACAACTGGATTAAAACTCGAAAAAAATAATTGAAAATTGAAGAAAGCAATTAAAAATTGAAGAATTTAAATTAAATTTGTGGAATATACTTAAAAATTGAAGAATGGAATTAACAATTAAAGAAAATAATTGAACAATTAACTTTAAGATTAAAGAATTTTTATGATATTCAAAATAATAATAGAAAATAAGCGATAATAATAATAATAATAATAACAATTGAATTGAAATATTAAAACGAGTTTGATGAGTAAAAAAAGCCTCCCTAAAAAAAAAAAGTTTCTGCATTTTTATCTTATCAGAGTGTCTAGCAAATAATCATTTAAACAATGGAGAAAATGCTGAAAGAATCTTAACAAAATGTAAAAAAATAAAATATTACAGAAATTACAAAAATTACAAAATATTATTAAAACCAGTACTATGAATGAACAGATAAGAAAGTTACGGATAATTTACATTGAAATGGGAAAATTGAAGCAAAAAGATGTAAAAAATGTACTGATTGAAAAACCTGCAAAAAATAAATAAATTCTTCAAAAATAAAAATTTTTAAAAAATCAATGAAAGTAAAAGACAGAAAATTAAGAAATATGGTAATAATGCGTTATGAAATATTATACAGTTTAAGGAAGATTGATTAAATTGATTTTTTAAAATCAAAATACTACGCAATAAACAGTAAAAGTTTTTAAAACAAAACATTAAAATTATAAAAAAAGAGTTGAAAAATGTTAAAATATTTGCGGACATGTTTTTTTAAATTAAGATAATAAGTAAGATAATTAGTAAAAAAAATCGGGCAAGTTCGAGTTACACTCGCACTAAAATCGAGGGTTCCGTACACAAAACAAAATAATTTTTAATATATTTGATACTATTAAATATATAAATATATTATACAATATTATTTATATAATATAATATATAAAATATAATATATAATGAATTTTTTATACAAAATGGACCACCCCCCCCCCCCCTATCTTCCAAAATATTTTACTTAGAGAGTTCAAATTTTGTACAGGAATGTATTTTCAGGTGTAAATTACATAAAAATTATAGAGCACGTGATGGTGATTGCGCTGTCAACGAAAAATCCAGAGATTTTAGCAAATATCCGTAAAAAATACTCAAAAATCATTTTATTTCCTTAACAACGCTATGATCAACTTCTACAATCATATTCTCTACCATTTTTCTGTAATCTACACGTGAAAATACATTTGTGTACCAAATTTGAACTCTCTAAGTCAAATTGTTTAGAAGTTATGGGAGGGGGATACGGTCATTTTTTAGCATTTTTTTTAATTGTTGGTTTTTGCTTAAAAACACTATGATAACGATCTGCAACAAAGTTCTCTACAGTTTTTTTGTAATCTATATGGCAAACTACATATGGGTCAAACCATTGACTTTCGTCTGAGGGCTGTCGCTGACATATTTAAAAAAAAAGAAAAGTTTCACAAAATATGAAACTTCAACCTTTTTTGAATCCAATAACCATAATGTTATTGTGGAAATTATTTTTTTTTATGAGTTATTATTAATCAAATGTAGGAGGTTTACGATGTGATTTCGTAAACTTTAAATTTGTCACTTTTTAAAAACACTTTATATTTAAAAAAATTATTAAATATTAGAAATCAAAACTTACCAGAAATATAAATCCCGTTATTTTGATCCTAAAAATGATAGAAATCTGATTAAAATACATTATTTTAAAAAAATTATATAATTTTAAAATTTTGTACTTGTGAAAATTTTTAAGATTTTATAAAGCATCTAACTTTTTTTTGGGAGCTCCCAATAATTTGAGGATTTGAATATATATTATTATTAATATAACTTACTTGCTATTAAAATTTGGCGAAGGCGTTTTGCTTTATTTAGAAAATATTAAATTTAAAAATTTTCTATTCAAAAAGGTTAAAATTTAATGTAAATATAGATGAATGTGAAATTGTTTTGTTTACTTCAAGTACCAGAATTAACCTTTTTAAATAGACAATTTTCAATTTTAATTTATTCCAGAACGAAGCAAAACGCCTTCGTCAAATTTTAATAGCAAGTAATTTATATTAATAATAATATATATTCAAATCCTCAAATTATTTGGAGCTACCAAAAAAAAGTTAGATGCTTTAAAAAATCTTGAAAATTTTAAAATTATATTATTATTTTAAAATAATGTATTTTAATAAGATTTCTATCATTTTTAGGATCAAAATAACGGGATTTATATTTCTGGTAAGTTTTGATTTCTAATATTTAATAATTTTTTAAATATAAAGTGTTTTTAAAAAGTGACAAATTTAAGGTTACGAAATCACATCGTAAACCTTCTACATTTGATTAATAATAACTCTTTAAAAAAAATAGAATTTCCACAATAACATTATGGTTATTGGATTCAGAAAATTGAATAAAAAAAGTCTTTAAAAATTATAAAAATTAATAAGTTATGACAAATGATAAAAAACCAAATAATTATTTGAAAAATCATAAAATTGAAAAAAATTATATTTTACAACTTCCAAATTATAATAATAAAGAAAATTAATCACTGGAAAAGTAATTGAATTTTTCTAAATATTGTTAAAATAAAACTGTATAAAATTAACTGAAAAACTTTAACTTAATTAACTTTTTTGTAAAAAGACTAAAATTAGAAAAAAATCTAAAAAATAAAAAAGTATTATTAACCCTGACAAAAGTATTGGATTGAATTCCAATCAGTTTGAATAAGTTTTAATCAGTATTCTTCCGGGTCTTTCCGAAATTTGTTTCCGAGCCAATCAGTTTTTATCTGAATCTAAAAATGGATGTAACTTGACGAAAAATTCATTCCGAATTAATCCGTTTCATTCTGAAGCTAAATTTTAATCCGTTTAAATCACGTTATTTCATTCCGAATCAATCCGTTTCATATTCGAATAAACCCGACTAAAATTGGAACGGATTGATTCGGAATGAAATAACGGGATTCAAACGGATTAAAATTTAGCTTCGGAATAAAACAGATTATTTCGGAATGATTCAGAAAGAATTTTTCGTCAAGTTACATCCAGTTTTAGATTCGGATAAAAACTGATTGGCTCGGAAATAAATTTCGGAATGCCCCGGAAGAATAATGATTAAAACTTATTCAAACTGATTGGAATTCAACCCGATACTTTCGCCAGGGAAACGCAAAAAAAAAAGAAAATTTTTTTAAAAAAATGAAAGCTACCTAAGTGATTTTCTAAAAATACAGAAAAGCAATATAAAGCATTACTTACCAAAAAAATTGTTTGAAAAAGAAAAAATTGCAAGAAAGAATAATTAAATATTTCAAGAAAGTATCTAATATATTATTAGTGTGTAAATAAGTATACAATTTTTTCTATAATGTTCAACCGTTTTCAATTTACAATTATTCTCCTTAAATTTTATAATTTAAGAAGGAATTTAAGGAACTTTTTAATTATTCTGTTCTGTTGTAGATTATTCTTGACAGTTTTCGAATTTCTTTTTCAATTGTCAATTATTTTGTGCATTTCTCAATTATTTTCTTTAATATTCAATTATTCTCGTCATTTTCTAATTTTCTTTAAATTATAAATTATTTTCTAAAGTCAATTCCATTCTATAATTTTTAATTAAGTTTATTCAATATTCCAAAAAACTTGACTTTTTTCAATTATAAACCAGTATTTCAAATAACAATTTATTTCTTCAATTTTTCATTATTTTCTTCAAATTTCAATCACAGTTTTCAATTTTCAATTATTTTTTCAATCATCAATATGCGTTTTTAATTTTAAGTACAATTGTTCAATTATTCTCTTCAGTTCCTAATTATGTTTTAAAAATTTCATTTCCATTCTTCAATTTTAAATTTTTTCCTCAATTTCAATTATTTTGTTCGATTCAATTTTTTTTCAATCCAGTTGTTTAATTAGCAATTATTTCCAACAAGTATTTCTATAATTTTCTTAATTTTTCAATTTTAAATTATTTTTTAAATTAAGTATTTATAGTTTGATTTTTTAAATTATTTTTAGGGTTCCGTACACCTTCGGTGTTCGGCGGAACCCTTATAGCGAGACTCGTGCGTCCGTAGCCAAAAACCATCCCCCCCCCCCCTTAACTTCTAAACTATTTGACCTAGAGGGCTGAAATTTGGTACACTTATGTATTTTCACGTGTAGATTGCACGAAAAATATAGAGAACATGATTCAAGGTGATGTTCATAGCGTTGTCAAGGAAATAACAACTTTTTTTAGCAAAAATGCATTAAAATGGACCATTCCCCCCCCCCTTAACTTCTAAACTATTTGACCTAGAGGTCTGAAATTTGGTACACATATGTATTTTCACGTGTAGATTACACGAAAAATATAGAGAACATGATCTGAATTGATGGCCATAGCGTTGTCAAGAAGAAACTGCAAATTTTGGAAAAAAAAGTTTTTTTTCTCTAACTTTGCCATTATTTGAGCTAGAGGGCTAAAATTTGGTACACTGGTGTATTTTTGCATGCAGATTATGGAAAAATTATGTTTGGAAATAAAATTGAATGTTATGAGGTCACAAAAAAAAAATTCAAAAAATCACCAAAAAGAGGTTTAGACCCCTATGCTAGAGCTCACCCTAATTGTCCTACACTACCCCTCAAACCAATAAAATTTTTATTTGTATACTCAGAATGTAAAAAAACGATATAAAACACAATTGAAAATTGTTATCACTTTTTTTTTTCAAAATAATTGAAAAATTATGAAAAAAACAAAAAAAAATTTTTAATCTTATACAAGGCTTGATCAAGGCTGCCACAGGACCTATAATCAAGACTGTTATAAGCCCTGAAACCCTATAAAAATTTCAGGGCCTCCCCTTAAAAAAAAATTCTTGATTTTTATGTTATTTATATGAAATACAAACCTGAACCCTTAAGCAAAAAACTTTTTTTTTTCGAAAATTTGCAGTTTTTCTTTTTTTGACAACGTTTTGACTGTCAATCCAGATAATGTTCCCTATAATTTTCCTGTAATCTACACGTAAAAATACATATGTGTACCAAATTAGAGCTCTCTGTTTGTAATAAGGTATATCTTTGTTTCGTAAATGTACGGAACCCTAGATTTTGGTACGGGTGTAACTCGTACTTGCCCGATTTTTTTTTCGATTTTCAATCCAGTTGTTCAATTTGCAATTATTTCCAACAGTTATTCTTATAATTTTTCAACTATTTTTTATTTATTTATTTACTAACATAAACGGACGCGCAGAGGAAAAAAAATACCTTTTTTAGTTTAGACTTAATATTTATTGTTTTATTTGTTAAACTATTCTTTTAAATTGTGTAATTATGTAGACATTTTTCGAATTTTGTTTTCAACTTTCAATTATTCTTTATAAAATTAAAAAAATTGTGCTAATGCCGATGATCAAAATATCTACGGTCTACAAACTTTTAGTAAGAAAATACCAAAAACTAGTATTAAATTTTTATATTTTTAAGTCATTTTAATAAATTTAAAACATTAATTAACTCATATTCCAGTTTATTCAAACTTTTAAATTTCAATTAATTCAAATTTAAATGCATATTAATGAATGTATAATAATTAAATGGTATTAATTATTTTCCATTTTCACAATAATTCCTTTTTTAATTCTTACAAAATTTCTAAGAGACTTCACTTTTTCAAAATTGTTTAATTTTTATTTTATAATTTCTTATTTTTGTAAAAATTTAAGATTTTTTCTTTTTTTACTTCTGATATATTTTTTTTTATTTGTCTTTTTATTATGCAAATTATTAAATATCATTTTACACAATTTTGTTATTATCACAATTCACTAAACTTTTTATTTCATTGATTTTCCAAATTATTTCCATATTTTTAAAAATAAATGCACTCATTTTTTTGTAAATTTATTCAATTTGTTTTCACAACTTGTCTATTTTTAGCAAACTTACTTATTGTTTCATAAAATTTTTAGATTTTCTTTATTTTTCTAAATTTACTGTTAGACTTGTTTTAAGTGTAAGCAAAAATATTTTTGGTTTAATTTTCATGAACTTTTTTATTTTTAAAGGATTTTTAAATTTCTTTTGCGGACTTTTTATTTATCTTTATATACATTTTTTATTTAAAATTTAATTTTAATTTTTTAAAAAATTATTACGAGTTTTTCTCAAATTTGTCTAAATTTTCTCAAACTTTTGTTCTTTCAGAATTGTTTTCAATTCCTATCAATTTTTAATTAATTTATTTGTTTAACAATTCCCTCTCGAGAACAAGTTTCAAAATTTTCTATTCTCTTATCCCTTTTTACCCTCTTTTTCCTTTTTTTTTATAGCCATTTACAATTTCTTTTAAATTATCTCCAATTTTAAAATAAATAAAAAATACTAATTTGCGAAACTAGAATGAAATATTGAAAAATTAATAGATTCCATTAAATTTTATAGAAATTTAAATTAATAGAAATTCGTGCAACAATTTCAATTCCTTTTAATTTCGCGGTCACTTGAGTGTTAAAGAAAGCAGCAGAAAAATGTATTTTGTTAGATGAAATTTCTTTTTGGTGAAAGTGTAGGTCACCGTGTCCAAGAGCTGAAAAACATTGAATTTAAATACTAGAATATTTAAAACTGAGGCCTCATTAACTTTGCTACTTGGTTTGAAATTTGTGAGCGTGAAATGAGCGTTGTTAAATATCTTTCATCTGACCTGATGCGTGATTGGCACGAGTCCAAAGAGTCTTGTGGCTTTAGTAGGACCCCATTCTCCACTTGCACAATCCGGAAGTGGCACCATCACCGTTTGAAGTTCCTCGCAAGAAATTTTAAACTTGCAAACACTCTTAAACTTCATTGGCTCGCCCGTTAAATATTCTTTTGGCGTAACCGCATTTGCAAAAACGTCCAAAAGAAAAGCACCAGAACAAGGGGCGTGTACTCTAAACGCCACTAAATTTCCAACAACAGACTGAAAATAAAAAAATTTCATTTTAATTTTATTTAATTATTTTTTTTATTATTTTTATACAATTTATTTATACAATTTATTTATGAAGATTCACTTATTTTAACCTGGTCCACGCAAATCCATGAGAAAAGTCGCACTTATTTTAACTATAACACGTAGTTGTAGATAACTTCTCTGATTGGCTGGTCCAATTCGCAGCAACCAATGAAAATGTTAGTTGGTTAGTTTTGATTGGTCGCAAAGTTAAAATAAGTGAGACTTCTACTCTGTGCTTTATTATTTTATGATATTATTTAATTTAGAAAAAATTTGCTTGAATTTATCGTCTTTACCTGCATGACGAATCTTTTGAGAGAAACACCGTCATAATTATCTCCATCGCTGTCATAAAATTTCAGGTTATAGTGGAAGATTAGGGATGATTGCATATGAGCTGGCATTGCTATTCTTACAGTCGCCGCACCAGTCGAGTCCGTGTACATAACAGCATTTGTATTGGTGTCGGGAAAGTAAAGGCCGTACCTAAAAAATATTTAAGTAATTAATTTACGAATTATTAATTTTTTTTTTATTCAAGAAACATAAAAAATTGTATGAAACAATTAGTTTTGTGAAAAAATAATAAAGATGTTTAAGAATGTGAGAAAATCTAAAAAAGGGGGAACGAATTTAACATAAATGAAATAATTAAAGAATTAATTAAAATACTCCCTTCAGTAAAAATTATAAAAAATCGGAAAACCTTGTGTCAATCTACGAAAAATATTGAAATTAAAAAATTAAAAAAAAAAAACAAAGAAATATTTATCACAAAAACGAAAAAATTATGGAAATAAATAAAAATATCGATGAAGGAAAGTGGAAATTTTACTAAACGTTATAAAAACGTATAAAATTATAAAAAATTTGCGTAAAAATAAGAAAATTAAAGAAAAGATTTTAATAAAAAAAAAAAAAAGTAAAAAATCTTTTAAGAAAGTGAAAAATAAAGAAATGTGAGAAAAAAATACAAAATCAAAACAAATTTCTTTTGAATCGTTGATTAACAAAGGATGTAAAAAAAATGAATCGTTGTTTAAATAATCTAAAAATATTAAAAACGCTAAAAAAAACTTTTAAAATCAACGAAAAAGTAAAGAAATTTAAGAAATACAAAATTTAACAATAATGAGTTGAGTGAGATTTTCCAATAAAGAAGAAAAAAAATTAAAAAGGTTCGAGAAAGGCTAAATATTTATTACAATTTTGGAAAAATTATAAAATAAAGTCCAAAAATCGAAGAGAAATTTACGAAAGAAAAAAGAAAAAGAAAGAATGACAATAAAATAAAAACATTTTTAAAAAGAAGGAAATTTTTTAATTAAGTAAAAATGTTTTTTATCTAAATAATGTGAAAATGTATAGAAAATAATTTATTGCAAAACTAATTTACTTTTTACTTTTAAGGATTGGATGAACAAAACTTAAAAATTTGAATATATTATTAAAATTTGGCAAAAATCAATGAAAAAACTGTGTGAAAAAGTCGAAAATATTAAAAAATAATAATAAAATATTTAAAAAAGAAATAAAAAAAAACATCGGTGAAATTCACCACGTTATAACCAGGAATTGAAAGAAAAAAATTAATTTCACACGAAAGATAATAAAATTATTTGCCTAAAAATTTTTTATTTTAGAATTTTTGATCGATAAACGTTTAACAAATTTTCCAGATCAAAATTAATAATAATTTTTCTAGAAAATATTTCTTTTTTAACATTGATTATAAACATTGTGAACTTCAATGACGTAAACAAAAAAGGAAAAATTATTTAATAGATTTAGAAACATTAAAAACTTTTTGAAAAAAGTTGAAAATCTGTTGAAAATTAAAGAAATTTAAAATGTAGAAAATTTTGAAGGAATGAAGAAAAGTGTAAGATTATAACAAAACATAAAAAATAAATTTTAATAAAAAAACAAAACAAGTAAATTATAAAAAATGCAAATATTTTGAAAAACTTGTGAATAAATGTCAAAAATAATGAAACTGAGGAGAAGCTAATAAAAAGAAAAATGTAAAACTGGAATGAGAAAATGTAAAAAGATAAGTAAAAAAAGCCTACAAAAAAAATGAAAAACATTTTTTAAAAGAAGGACAAATTATTCAAAGAATTTAAAAATATTAAAAACATTTTTAAAGACTTACGAAAAAGTTAAGGAAATTATTAAAAAATGTGTAAATAAAAAAAAAATATAAAAACAACTTTAAAATAATGAGAAAACCTTAAAACATGAGACAAATTCATGAGAAAATTTCAACAACTAAAATTTAAAACGTAAAGATAGAGAGAAATAGAATTTTATGAAATGTAAATAATTTGAAGCAAAATAATAAAAACAGAACAAAATTAAAAGTGTGAAAAAATTGGAAAAAATCGATAAAATTTCAAGCGAATTCGAAATAAATAATTATAAATAAAAATCACTCCCTTCCTTTGAAAAGAGAACAGAAAACTATAAAAAAACGATTCGTTGCTTTAAACAATTTTTTTTTTAAATAATGAAATAAATTACGCAAAGGTGAAAAAAGTGTCGGGAAAAGAGAAAATTAAAACATAAATTTATGAAAAACAAGAAATTGGTTTTTAAAGAAGGAATGAATAAAAACTTACGAAAGAACCTTAAAATTTAAGAATAAATTCCAAAAGTTAAATTTTCTAAAGTCAAGAAACATTAGAAAATGACACAATTCAAAAAAATTGACGAAAAATAGAAATTTTTAGTTTAAAACTAAAGAAAATCTACAAAAATAGTTCGAATTGACGAAAAATCAAATAAAAAAAAAAATAAATACAATTCCCACCTTCTTAAACATTTTTTTTGATTAAGAAAACCATGGGTTGATCTTAAAAGAAATAGTAAAATGAAAAAGAAAAACTTAAAACTTTGCAAGTGTAAAACAACTGAAAAAAATAGAAAAGTAAAAAAAAAACATAATAATATTAAAAAATAAGAAAATTTACCGAAATATATTTTTAAAAATTATGAAAATCAAAAAGAAAAAAAAAGCGACTAAATTTAGCAGATTTTATAAAATCGAAATTACATAACAAAATTAAAATAAGAAAAATTAAGAAATTATAAAACAACAATAAAAAAATACATATTTTTTTGAGAAAATAAGTAAAAAATGAAAGAGTTTCGAGAAAGAGACAACATTACTAAAATGTATTGAAATTATGGTAAAGTTACAAAATTTATGAAAAAGTTAAAGAATAATTACGAAAATTTTATTAGATTCTTTTTAATCTCTGAGACTAAAAATGATAAACGTATATTCTTTTTAATTCAAGTCAATCTGTTTCTATCCTCTGTTTTATTCTACCAATCCAATTAAATTCCTACAAATGTCAACACAATGTTTATCTTTTCTAATCCCAAAAACTAGTTTTTTTTATCTAAATCAATTCCAACTTTATCTATTTGAACCTAAGATCTTTAATTTAATTTAATCTTTTTTTATCCAACCCAAATCTGTATAACAACCTTTTTCTATTCCTCTTTTTTTTTTAATATAATTAAATCATTTTTAACAGCACCTGATTATTTTTTATCTTATTTACAACTCCTCTGATGCCTTTGCATTAAAAACTATCAAATTAAAATTACTTTAAATTCATTCCTACAAATTAAAGCAAAATTATTTCTTTCTTTCAAATTTTTATATTCGAAAGATAAAAGAAATCAAATCGTACCTGAAAAAGAGTGACCGAACGAAAGGCAACTCTTCAAAATCTTTGAGAGAAATTGGCTGTTTCAAAAGCTGCCATTCTTCCTGAAGAGGGAAAAACTCGTAAATAAATTCCCGAGGATCAGTGAGGAAGTAGTGATCGTCGTACTCGTATCTAGAAAAATGAAAAAAGGTTTTTAAAAAATTCAACATTTTTTAAATTAACTTTTTGCAGAATTTAAGGTTACAAGTTTTCTCATTACATGTTTACACAAAGCTTTTTATAAACAAACTTGTGTTATAAATAAAATTTGAGACGCATGAATATTCCCTAAAACCCATTTAGCCTAAAACCATATAGCCTAAAATGCATTAAGCCTAAATCCCATTTAACCTAAAATGCATTCAGCGTAATTCCCATTTAACCTAAAATGCATTCAGCCTAAAACCCATTTAACATAAATTCCATTCGACCTAAAATCCATTTAACCTACTAAAGTGCATTAAGCCTAAATGCTAAATCACATTTAAACTAAAATTAATTTAGCCTAAATCTTATTTAACCTAAATCCTATTTACCCTAAATTCCATTTAACCTAAATTACATTCAACCTAAAATGCATTCCGCCGAAAATTCATTTAACCTAAATCTCATTTAACCTAAATCCCATTCCAACTAAAATGCATTCAGTCTAAATCCCATTTAACCTAAAATTCATTCAGCCAAATCTTATTTAACCTAAATTCCATTTAACCTAAATCTCATTTAACCTAAATCCCATTTAACCTAAATTCCATTCAGCCTAAAATCCATTTAACATAAATCCTATTTAACCTAAAATCCATTTAACCTGAACTTCATTTAGCCTAAATCTCATCAAACCAAAATTCCATTCAGCCTAAATCTATTATTTAACCTAAAATCCATTTAACCCACAATTCATTTAGCCTAAATCCCATTTAACCTAAATTTCATTTAACCTAAATTCCATTTAACCTAAATTTCATTTAACCTAAATTCCATTTAACCTAAAATGCATTCAGTCCATTTAGTATAATTCTCATTTAATCTAAATTTCATTTAACTTAAATTCCATTTAATTTAAAATGCATTCAGCCTAAATCCCATTTAACCTAAAACGCATATAGCCTAAAACCATTTGTCCCACATCCCATTTAACCTAATATATATAACGTATATTTTAGGCTAAATGAATTTTAGGTTTAATGGATTTTAGGTTAAATGGGATTTATGTTAAATGGATTTTAGGCTGAATGCATTTTAGGATAATTGAGTCTTTGGCTAAAAGCATTTTAGGGTAAATGTGTTTTAGTCTGAATTCATTTTAGGTTATATGGGATTTAAGTTGAATGTATTTTAGGGTAAATGGGATTTACGTAAAATGTGTTTTAGGTTAAATTTGTTTTAGGATAAATGCATTTCAGGCTAAACATGATTTAGGTTAAATACGATTTAGGCTGAATGCAAATTATAGGTTAAATGGGATTTAGGCTGAATGCATTTTAGGCTATATGGTTTTAGGTTGAATGGGATTTAGGCTAAATGGGTTTTAAGGAATATTCATGTGCTTCGAAAAAATTTATTTAATACGATTTTTTAGTTTTATTGAATTTGAATTAATTATTATAAGTACCTTAAACTGTCACTCTTTTCTTTCGGCTGTCCAGGATTCGGAACTTCTTTAGCATTAACAAGATGTCTAGCTCCCCAGTTGCACTGGACAAATCTCCAAGATCCCGCGACATAAACGGCGTTCCAACTGTTTCTAAACCTGTTATCCTCGAAACAAACACCGGGCTGATAACCAGCTGATTTACTGTAGCCTTTAATCACCACACAGTGCAATCCCGCGTAACTGAAATTATTTATTAAGAATTTAATACAATATTTATGAAAGGAATTTTAATTTTTCAAATAAATTCGACTTGTTACACGGAAATGTCGGCCAATTCTTAATTAGCAGAATTTTTATTTTACAGAATTTTATTTGAATCGACTTTTTATTTACAAGAATTTGGGTAGCCGAGATTTTTACCAAAACTCAATTGACAGAATGTACAATAGACCGAAATTTATTTATTCGAATATATAAATTCCTGAAGCTTCATTTATCTGAATATTTAAATTCCCGAAACTTTATTTGTCGGAATATTTAAATCCCTGAATATGCATTTTCCAGAAATTGTATTTATCAGACTTACTTTTTGCCCAAATATTAAAAAAACCATAACTCTATTTGTCAGAATATTTAATGTTCCGAAAATGCATTTGGCATAAATTGTATTTACCAGATATACCATTTGTTTAAATCTTTAATATCTCAAAACTCCATTTCTGAGAATATCTAAACTCCCGAATTTTCATTTGTCAGAATGGATAAATTCTTAAATATATATTTCTCAGAAATTATATTTATCAGATTAATTACTTGTTGGAACATTTTACTAACTCAGACTTTATCTATCAGATTCTTAAACTTACGTATACAAAAATTGCAGAATGTGCATTTGCCGGACACACGGAATGTAGAGTTCCTAAAGGAGCAATCTGATTGGCTGACGTAAATTTGATCTTTCAGAAATGGAAAGATTCCGGAAATAATCGTTTCGGAAAAATTAACAGACAATCAGATAGCACCTTTAGCCTGTATCTCTTTTAGCCTAAATCTTATTTGACCTAATTCTTATTTAACCTAAATTTTATTTAGCCTAATTCTTCTTTGGCCTAATTCATATTTAGTTTAATTCTTATTTAACCTAATTCTTATTTGGTCTAAATCTTATTTGGCTTGCCTATTTTTGCTCTAAATCTTATTTAGTATAATTCATATTTGGCCTAATTATTATTTAGCATAATTCTTACATGGCGTAATTCCTATTTAACCTAATTCTTATTTGGTCTAAATCTTATTTGTCTTAATTCTTCCTAGTCTAATCCTTACGCAATCAATATTTTATTTAGTCTCATTCTTATTTGGCCTAATTCATATCAAGCTTGAATCTTAATTGGCTTAATTCTTTTATGCCCTAAATCTTATTTACTTATTTGGCTTAAATCTTTCTGTTCTAAATCTTATTTAGTATAATTCATATTTGGCCTAATTCTTATTTAGCCTAATTCTTATTTAACCTAATTCTTATCTAAATCTTATTTCTCTTAATTCTTACTTAGTCTAACTCTTACTTAATCTAAATTTTATTTAGCTTAATTCTTATTTGGCCTAATTCATATTAAGCTCGAATCTTAATTGGCTTAATTCTTTTATGCCCTAAATCTTATTTACTTATTTGGCTTAAATCTTTCTGTTCTAAATCTTATTTAGTATAATTCATATTTGGCCTAATTCTTATTTAGCCTAATTCTTATTTAACCTAATTCTTATCTAAATCTTATTTCTCTTAATTCTTACTTAGTCTAACTCTTACTTAATCTAAATTTTATTTAGCCTAATTCTTATTTGGCCTAATTCATATTAAGCTCGAATCTTAATTGGCTTAATTCTTTTATGTCCTAAATCTTATTTAGCCTGATTCTTTTTTACCCTAATTCTTATTTGGCCTGAATCATATTTAGTCTAATTCTTATTTAACCTAATTCTTATTTATCCTAATTCTTATTCGGTCTAAATCTTATTTGGCTTAATTCTTTTTGTTCTAAATCTTATTTAGTATAATTGATATTTGGACTAATTTTTATTTAGCCTAATTCTTATTTAACCTAATTTTCATTTATCCTAATTCTTATCTAAATCTTATTTCTCTTAATTCTCACTTAGCCTAACTCTTACTTAATCTAAATTTTATTAAGCCTAATTTTTATTTGGCCTAATTCATATTAAGCTCGAATATTAATTGGCTTAATTCTTTTATGTCCTAAATCTTATTTAGTCTGATTCTTATTTAACATAAATCTTATTTGGCCTGAATCTTATTTGGCTTAATTCTTTTTGATCCTGAATTTTATTTAGCCTAAATCTTATTTAACGTAATTCTTATTTGGCCTAATTGTTATTTAGCCTTATTTGTATTTAAACTATCTCTTATTTATCCTAATAGTACATTAGGAATTCACGTTTTGTCACAGACTGAATTATTTCTCTTATCACCTTTATCTAAACACATAGGTGTTTATTATTATACCTATAATTGTTATTTAGTCTAATTTTTAGTTCACCTAATTCCTATTTGGCCTAATTCTTTTTTAGTCTAAGTTCTATTTGACCTAATTATTTATGAGTCTAAATCTTATTTGGCCTAATTCTTTTTTGACCTTATTCTTATTTAATCTAAATCTTATTTAGCCAAATTCTTTTTTGGCTCAATTTTTATTTATCCTAATTCTTATTTAATCCAAATCTTATTTGGCTTAATTCTTTTTTGTCTTTATTCTGTTATGTCCTTTATCTTATTAAACCTAATTCTTATTTGGCCTTAATCATATTTAGTCTAATTCTTGTTTCACCTAATTCTTATTAATACTAATTCTTATTCGGTCTAAATCTTATTTCGCTTAATTCTTTTTGTCCTAAATCTTATTTAGTATAACTCATATTTGGAATAATTCTTATTTAGCCTAATTCTTACTTGGCGTAATTCTTATTTAAACTAATTTTTATTTATCCCAATTCTTATCTAAATCTTATTTCTCTTAATTCATACTTAGTCTAACTCTGACTTCATCTAAATTTTATTTAGCCTAATTCTTATTTGGCCTAATTCATATTAAGCTCGAATCTTAATTGGATTAATTCTTTTATGTCCTAAATCGTATTTAGCCTGATTCTTATTTAACCTAAATCTTATTTGGCCTGAATCTTATTTAGCTAAATTTTTTTTTGTCCTAATTATTATTTAACCTTATTTGAATTTAAACTATTTCTTATTTATCCTAATAGTACATTAGGACTTTACGTTTTGTCACAGACTAAATCCCTTTTCTTATCACCTTTATCTAAACACCTATATACATATAATTGTTATTTAGTCTAATTCTTATTTCACCTAATTCCTATTTGGCCTAATTCTTTTTTAGTCTAAGTCCTATTTGACCTAATTATTTATGAGTCTAAATCTTATTTGACTTAATTCTTATTTAGCCAAATTCTTTTTTGGCTCAATTATTATTTATCCTAATTCTTATTTAATCCAAATCTTATTTGGCTTCATTCTTATTTGGCCTAATCCATATTTAGCATAAATCTTATTTGACTTAATTCTTTTAGGTCTTTATTCTTTTTTGTACTTAATCTTAATTATTTAACCTTATTCTTATTTGGCTTAATTCTTATTTATACGAATTCTTATTTGGCCTGATTCTTATTTAGTCTAATTCTTATTTGTCTTAAATCTTATTTGGCCTAATTCTTATTTAGTCTAAATCTTATTTATCCAAATTCTTTTTTGGCTCAATTGTTATTTGTCCTAATTCTTATTTAGTCTAAATCATATTTAACCCGTATTCTTATTGGGCCTAAATCTTATTTGGCCTAATCCTTATTTAGCATGTATCTTATTCGGCTTAATTCTTTTTTGTCCTAAATCTTATTAAGCCTAATTGTTATTTGGCCTGATTCTTATCTAATCTTGTTCTTATTTGACTTAATTGTGATTTATCCTAAATTTTATTTTCCATAATTTTTATTCGTTCTAAATCTTATTTCGCCTAATTTTTATTTAGTCAAAATCATATTTGACATACATTTTTCTAACGAATTTTTTTTTTTGTCAATAGTTAAATTAGGCTAATTAAGAATTAGTTAACCCTGACTAAAGTATTGTATTGCATTTTTTTCGTTTGAATAAGTTTTAATCAGTTTTTATCCGAATCTAAAAATAGATGTAACTTGACGAAAAACTCTTTCCGAATTATTCCAAATTAATCCGTTTCATTATTGAAGCTAAATTTAATTCCGTATGAATCCTATTATTTCATTCCAAATCAATCCGTTCAAATTCTAATCGGGTTTATTCCGATTGTTTTAAGTTATGACAACTGGACCGAGTGATCCAAAAACATCTAAATTTGGAAAATAATACTGAAATCTCATGATGAAAAAAATTACCTGCACAATCGTTTAAAAAGAACGTGATAGCTTTCGGTCCCGTGTTTAATACCTCTCAAAAGTCCCATTGGCGTGTCTCCTCTCAAATTATCATCGAATTGCATTGTGTTCAAATTTTTAACTGTAATCCATCTGAAGATCGTTCTCGCCTTTTCAATGTCAGAGCCGCATTTACTGACTAATTGACGAACAAGATCAGTAAAAGTTTTCTGATCTTCTTGTGCAACCTATCAATCCCAAATATAATTAAACCTGTTTTCTAATAACAATTTCAAAATTTGTTTATTTTTAATAGTATAGAGATTAAATTAAAAATAGTACCGAGATTGCAATTTGGTCTATGTCTGCAAATTCTATAGGATCATTGTAAAGGTGATATTTGGCAAGAGCTGGTGGATGAGGTGGAGGCGCTTGTGAAGGATACGGCTGTGGAGGAAGTTCCTGTGCGTATTCCATTCCTTCATCGAGGTACAAACTTTCCTGACGCATATATTCACTTCTTGCTCCATTTATTAATTCTAGCATCTCTGAACTTTGTTTCTCTACCAAAGCAGCCGTCGCCGCTCTAAAATTTAATAATTTATATTTTTCATCTTAACCTAAAAAAAAAAAAACTGAAGATTTTGTTTCTTTTTAAACTGAATAAATTTGCAAAATAACCTTTCATGCTCGAGCATTTTTCTCGTCAGACTTTCTTTCTTTTTATCCCTTCGAAGAGTCATATTTTTCTCAAGATCTTCCTTCTCTTGTTGAAATTGATGACTTCGTTTCAATCCTCTTTCTCGCTCCCATCTTTCCGACAATTGTTCCAATTCCTTCTCCCATTCGTCCTATGAAAAATAAAAAAACAAGATTAAAAATGATTTTCCGTTTCAAATACGACTCATAATTAATTTTTGGATTTTTATTTACTTACCCTGAACTCTTCCCGAATTTTTCGATCTTCCTCTTCACGATGGTGCGCGAACTTCCGGTAAAGATCATCTTCCTCTTTTCGATGCTTCATTTCCAGTCGAGTTTGTTCATCTCGATCCTAAAATTTACAATATAATTATTATTATTATCTTTAATATTATTAATCTAATATACAAAACAATCATAAACATAACCTATAACTTTTTGGTGCTATCCTTTCTTTACGTCTATATAGGTATAAAGAATTTTTACTAAAAAAAAAAATAATGAAAGCAATAAAAGATAGTCATTAGACAAATAATAAACTAATAAAGAGGGAATTGCTGACAAATTATATCTGCGGTATTTTACAAACATAACAATGAAAATATAATTTGTAATGATGTGATTAAGCTGCGGGGTGTCATCCTCGTTATAATTTTATCAAAATGAAATCTCGTCGAAAGGAATTTAAATCAACGAGGTTGGTATTTATCTCGCACGTGAGACTCATGATTCTATTGTCAGACACTAGGCACAATAAAACATTGTGCAGCTTCAGCTTGGCAATAATGTTCTAATTAGTCCTCAAGTGCAAAAGTACCGTAAGCGGAAATGATTCAGTTGCAACAAAAAAAAAAAAAAAAAGGAATGGAAAATTCACTTCGCACGAGGGGAAGTTCGGGTGGCGGATCATGAAAGAAATTATTATGCAAACGTGAATTTATTCACGGCCATGATAATCAGGTGAAGATCCGCGACCTTCTTTTTTATTAATGTCGCATATTCCTCCTCTACTTTTTATTTTAAATAACAAATTTTAAAATTTAAAACGTAGTTCCAATATGTCAGGTCGTTTAAAACAAATTCAGGAAACATTACAGAACATGTTTGAAATATATACCTACCTATTTTACTAAAATTATATTATTATTACTATTATTTTTTATTGTCATCATTAAAGACAGTAGGCTGAATTAATTGTTTATTTATAACTTATATTGCAATCGTATTATCCTAATAAAATACTCTTTCTTTGTTTATATAATTAAAGCAAAAGTAAATTGTAATTAAATGGAAATTTGGCTTAAGAGATTCTTTTAATGAGATTTTAAATTTCTTAGAATTGATTGGAATGATTGAATAAATTAAGAATTGTTAAATAGAGAATGTTTTAAATTGCTCATGGTCGTGATAAGGATTCATAAAGTATATCGGGACTTTTTTCCATGCAGCTAGTATATAAGAATTAGGGCATGACGTGCGGCCAAGCACGCGTGAGTGTGAGTTCAGAATGTGCAGTTAAAAAAAATGAAAGATCTCTTTAGTGAATAACTGCCTACCACATATATATATATATTTATATATATATATATTTGTCTTTAGACACGCGAAAGTACCGAAATGAAAATATAATAAACAGTATAATGAATCTCGATTTTCTAGAATTCTTGAAACTCTCACTCTAACTGCTAATGAAATATTTAATTTGTCTATTAAAAATCTCGACAATTTCCATTTCTTGAAACTCATTGTTCTTCTCAAGAACACTTTTTTACAATACCTATGTACAGTTTTCTTTTTTATTTACATAATTATATATAAATAAAACGAATTTTTTCGAATTTCAAACTATAATGTTATTTAAAGGTTATTTTTAATAATCATTGTCCTTTTATTACTCTTACCAAAAATTTGTTATTAATTTTTTAAATACTGGATTCTTTGGATTAAAGAATTAAAAGTCAAGAGGGCTTGTTATGAAATATAAACATAATTAACAAATAGTGTTAATTAGGAAAATTTCGATTTTCGAGAATATGCAATTTATATGCAATTTTGAGAATAAATTTTAGAAAAAATATTGAAAAAATTAAACTATTAAAAGAAAAAATGTTTAAAAGATTAAAAGGGAGAAATCTATAAAAGGTAATTAGAAGTAATTAAAGGCGGTAAAAATGGTGGAAAATGCAGAAAATCTTTTTACATATGAAAATAAATAAAAAAATTTGTTAAAAAAGCCCCCTACCTTCCCTTAAAAAAAAGAAAGAAATTATTAAAAAATATAAAATTATTTAGAAAAAGATTTTACATAATTTGTGTATAGTATCTCGTTTGAAAAGTCAGAAAATTAAAGATAAAGACCAAAAATCTACATAAGAAAAAATTAAAAAACATAATAGACATAGAATATTTAAAAAAGAAAGAAACTCTTTTTAACAAAAATGCAAATTTTGAATAAATGAGAAAATTGCAAAATATAAGTGAAAAATATTCGGAAAATAATTTAAAATAAGAAAATCAGAGAAAAATTAAAAAATGAATTTAAAAATTGTATTAAAAAGGAATACAATTAAAAAACCCATTATAAATTTAGAAAAATCTTTAAATATCAAAAAATGAAAAACAAAAAAATAATTACTTGAATTGAAAAAAAAAACAAGAAGCATTCTAATTTTATAAAAAAGTGAATAAATTTGGAAAAAAAATAAAGAATTAGGAAAAAACATTTTTAACAATTTAGGAAATTGAAACCAATAGATAATTTATGAACAATTAAGAAAAAATTTTTTTGCTATAAATATCCCTTTTTTATAAACAATCTATCTAAACAAATAGTCTATTTAGACATTTATAAGCTTAAACTTTTTGTATTTTCTGGTAATTTTGAGTAGAACATACAAATTAAACATTTTTTTTTCATAGAATTTGGTTTTACAACAAATTTATATTTTTTATAAACAATCTACATAAACAAATTAAACTAAAATATCATTTTTATAACAAAAAAATTGCGTTTCTTTGTGTTTTGCTTAGATTTGTCAAACTGAAGTTTATTATTAAGAACAATTTGTTTTGCAATAAATATCCCTTTTTTCTAAACAATCATTCTAAACAAATACTCTATTTGGCTATTTATTTTTATTTTATTTTATTCGGCTTTTTGCATTTTTTGGTAATTTTAACAAGAACATACGAAGTGGACATTTTTTTTTAATATAACATTTGATTTTACAATAAATTTATCTTTTTTATAAACAATCTAAATAAACAAATTGAACTAAAGTATCGTTTTTATAACAAAAAATTGCGATTATTTTTATTTTGCTTAGATTTGTCAAACAAAAGTTTATTATTAAGAAAAATTTTTTTTGCAATAAATATTGGTGTCACTATTTTATAAACAATCTATCTAAAGGAATATTTTATTGAGACAATTCGAAAGCTTAAATTTTTGTATTTTCTTGTAATTTTAACTAGAAAATACAAAGTGTACATTCTTTCTGTAAAATTTGATTTTACAATTAATTTACCTTTTTCTATAAACAATCTATATAAACAAGAAAACTAAAATATCGTTTTTGTAATCAAAAAGTCGCGTTTTTTTTAATATTATGCTTAGATTTGACAAACAAAAGTTTATTTTTTATAAACAATCTATCTAAAAAACTAGTCTATTTAAACATTTACAAGCTGAAACTTTTTGTATTTTCTGGTAACTTTAAGTAGAACATACAAAGTGAACATTTTTTTTCGTATAACATTTGATTTTACAATAAATTTACCTTTTTCTATAAACAATCTATATATAAACAAAGAAACTAAAATATTATTTTTGTGATTAAAATGGCGCGTTTTTTTTAATATTATGCTTAAACTTGGCAAACAAAAGTTTATTTTTAATGAAAATTTATTTTGCAATAAATATCCATTTTTTATAAACAATCTATCTAAACAAATATTCTATTTGGCCATTTATAAGCTTAAAACTTTTGCATTTTTTGGTAATTTTGGCTAGAACATACGAGGTGAACCTTTTTTTTTAACTTTTGATTTTACCATAAATTTATCTTTTTTATAAACAAACTAAATAAACAAATTCAACTAAAATAACGTTTTTTTAACAAAAAAAATTGCAGTTATTTCCATTTTGCTTAGATTTGTCAAACTAAAGTTTATTATTCAGAAAAATTTGTTTTGCAATAAATATCCCTGTTTTTATAAACAATCTATCTAAACAAATATTCTATTTGGCCATTTATAAGCTTAAACTTTTTGCATTTTTTGGTAATTTTAACTAGAACATACAAAGTGAAAATTATTTTTCATAACATTTGATTTTACAATAAATTTGTCTTTTTTATAAACAATCTACATAAACAAACTGAACTAAAATATCGTTTTTATAACCAATAATTGCGATTATTTATATTTTGCTTAGATTTGTCAAACTAACGATTATTAATAAGAAAAATTTGTTTTGCAATAAATATCCCTTTTTTATAAACAATCTACCTCAACAAATACTTTATTTGCAGACATATTTAAGCTTAAACTTTTTGTATTTTCTGGTAATTTTGAGTAGAACATACAAATTAAACATTCTTTCTGTAAAAATTGATTTTACAATAAATTTACCTTTTTCTATAAACAATCAACATAAACAAATTGGACTAAAATATCGTTTTTATAACAAAAAAATTGCGATTATTTCTATTTTGCTTAGATTTGGCAAACAAAAGTTTATTATTCAGAAAAATTTCCTTTGCAATAAATTGGTATCCCTTTTTTATAAACAATCTATCTAAACAAATACTCTATTTAGACATTCATAATCCAAAACTTTTTGCATTTTCTGGTAATTTTGACTAGAACATATAAAGTGTACATTCTTTCTGTAAAATTAAATTTTACAGTAAATTTACCTTTTTCTATAAACAATCTATATAAATTTATAACGCCTAGAAGTGCTAATTTTTTTAGCCTAATTTGGGCACATAAAATTATCTTATAATTGCCAAAAAATTAAAATTTGGACATGTTTAAAAACTTTTTTCATCTATAATTTTCAATTTTTTAACTCCAAATTTTTTATCGTTTTTTTTTTTGCAATTTGGAACAAAATTACGTATGGAATTGAAAAAAATTTGATTATCCAAAATGTTGCTAGAAAGAAAGTTGGTATCTCTAAACAATGCAATTTCCCTGATTTCCAGACCAATATTTTTCTTTTTCCCTGACCTTTTTTGAGTTCTTAAAACTAATTTTTCGTACATTTACTATAAAACTAGATAATACAACGCCCGCTAGCGTGCTATTAATTTTTGGGACTTGTGTTTGCGTCAATTATTATTATAAATTGTAATTATAAATTATTTGAAGAAATGAGAATAATTAAAAATTGAGGAAAATAATTGAAAATTCGAAAATTAGGGGGAGAAATAATTAAAATTTGAAGAAAATAAATGGAATTTTAAGAAAATCATTGAAAAAGGTGTAAAAAATTAATAAATTCATGATAATAATATAAAGATTCAGAAAAGCCATTTAAATTTGAAGTAAATGCTTCGAGAATGGCAAAAATAATTGAAATATGAAGCAAATAATTGTAAAATGGCAAAACTAATTGAAAAATTGAATAAAAATTAAAAAATGAAGGCACAAATTGAAAAATCGAATCAAAATAATTTAAATTTGAAAAAAATAATTTAAAGACTGAAAAGATTAATTGATATATGAAAAAATTGAATTCAAAATCACAAAATACTTCAAAATGGCAAAAATAATTGAAATATGAAGAAAATAATTGTAAAATGACAAAAATAATTTACTTTGAAAAAAAATTGTAAAAAAAAAGGCAAAACTAATTGAAAAATTGAATAAAAATAACAAAATGAAGACACATATTGAAAAATTGAAAAAAAATAATTGAAATTTGAAGAAAATAATTGAAAAAATTAATTGAAATTTGAAGAAAATAATTGAAAAATTTCAAAAATTATTGAAATTTGTAGAAATTTATTGAAAAATTTAAAAAATACTTGAAATTTGAACAAAATTATTGAAAATTTTCAAAAATAATTGAAATATGAAGAAAATAATTCTAAATTGACAAAAAAAAATAATTTATATCGAAAAAAAATTGGCCAAAAAATGACAAAAGAATTTGAAAAATTGAATAAAATTAAAAAAATGAAGACACATATTGAAAAATTGAAACAAAATAATTGAAATTTAAAGAAAATAATTGAAAAAATTAATTGAAATTTGAAGAAAATAATTGAAAAATTTCAAAAATTATTGAAATTTGTAGAAATTTATTGAAAAATTTAAAAAATAATTGAAATTTGAACAAAATTTGGAAAATTTTCAAAAATAATTGAAATATGAAGAAAATAATTCTAAATTGACAAAAAAAAATAATTTATATTGAAAAAAAATTGGCCAAAAAATGGCAAAAGAAATTGAAAAATTGAATAAAATTAAAAAAATGAAGACAGAAATTGAAGAATCTAAACAAAATAATTGAAATTTGAAGAAAATAATTAAAAAATTTCAAAAATTATAGAAATTTGTAGAAATTTATTGAATAATTTAAAAAATAATTTAAATTTGAACAAAATTATTGAAAATTTTCAAAAATAATTGAAATTTTAAGAAAATAATTGAAAAATTTCAAAAATAATTGAAATATGAAGAAAATAAATTTAAATTGACAAAAAAAAATAATTTATATCGAAAAAAAATTGGCCAAAAAATGGCAAAAGAAATTGAAAAATTGAATAAAATTAAAAAAATGAAGACAGAAATTGAAGAATCGAAACAAAATAATTGAAATTTGAAGAAGATAATTGAAAAATTTCAAAAATTATGGAAATTTGTAGAAATTTATTGAAAAATTTAAAAAATAATTGACATTTGAACAAAATTATAGAAAATTTTCAAAAATAATTGAAATTTTTAGAAAATAATTGAAAAATTTCAAAAATAATTGAAATATGAAGAAAATAAATTTAAATTGACAAAAAAAAATAGTTTATATCGAAAAAAAATTGGCCAAAAAATGGCAAAAGAAATTGAAAAATTGAATAAAATTAAAAAAATGAAGACAGAAATCGAAGAATTGAAACAAAATAATTGAAATTTGAACAAAATTATTGAAAATTTTCAAAAATAATTGGAATTTTAAGAAAATAATTGAAAAATTTCTAAAATAATTGAAATATGAAGAAAATAATTCTAAATTGACAAAAAAAAAAATAATTTATATCGAAAAAAAATTGGCCAAAAAATGGCAAAAGAAATTGAAAAATTGAATAAAATTAAAAAAATGAAGACAGAAATTGAAAAATCGAAACAAAATAATTGAAATTTGAAGAAAATAATTGAAAAATTTCAAAGATCATTGAAATTTGTAGAAAATAATTAAAATTTATAAGAAATTAATTGAAAATTTTCGAAAATAATTGAAATATGAAGAAAATAATTGTAAAATGACAAAAATAATTTATTGAAAAAAAAATTGCAAAAAAAATTGCAAAAGTAATTGAAAAATTGAATAAAAATAAAAAAATGAAGATAGAAATTGAAGAATCGAAACAAAATAATTGAAATTTGAACAAAATTATTTAAAATTTTCAAAAATAATTGGAATTTTAAGAAAATAATTGAAAAATTTCAAAAATAATTGAAGTATGAAGAAAATAATTCTAAATTGACAAAAAAAAAAATAATTTATATCGAAAAAAAATTGGCCAAAAAATGGCAAAAGAAATTGAAAAATTGAATAAAATTAAAAAAATGAAGACAGAAATTGAAAAATCGAAACAAAATAATTGAAATTTGAAGAAAATAATTGAAAAATTTCAAAAATCATTGAAATTTGTAGAAAATAATTAAAATTTATAAGAAATTAATTGAAAATTTTTGAAAATAATTGAAATATGAAGAAAATAATTGTAAAATGACAAAAATAATTTATTGAAAAAAAAAATTGGAAAAAAAATGGCAAAAGTAATTGAAAAATTGAATAAAAATAAAAAAATGAAGATAGAAATTGAAGAATCGAAACAAAATAATTGAAATTTGAAGAAAATAATTGAAAAAATTAATTGAAATTAGAAGAAAATAATTGAAAAATTTCAAAAATTATTGAAATTTGTAGAAATTTATTGAAAAATTTAAAAAATAATTGAAATTTGAACAAAATTATTGAAAATTTTCTAAAATAATTGAAATATGAAGGAAATAATTCTAAATTGACAAAAAAAAATAATTTATATCGAAAAAAAATTGGCCAAAAAATGGCAAAAGAAATTGAAAAATTGAATAAAATTAAAAAAATGAAGACAGAAATCGAAGAATCGAAACAAAATAATTGAAATTTGAAGAAAATAATTGAAAAATTTCAAAAATTATGGAAATTTGTAGAAATTTATTGAATAATTTAAAAAATAATTGAAATTTGAACAAAATTATTGAAAATTTTAAAAAATAATTGAAATTTTAAGAAAATAATTGAAAAATTTCAAAAATAATTGAAATATGAAGAAAATAAATTTAAATTGACAAAAAAAAATAATTTATATCCAAAAAAAATTGGCCAAAAAATGGCAAGCGAAATTGAAAAATTGAATAAAATTAAAAAAATGAAGACAGAAATTGAAGAATCGAAACAAAATAATTGAAATTTGAAGAAAATAATTGAAAAATTTCAAAAATTATGGAAATTTGTAGAAATTTATTGAAAAATTTAAAAAATAATTGACATTTGAACAAAATTATAGAAAATTTTCAAAAATAATTGAAATTTTTAGAAAATAATTGAAAAATTTCAAAAATAATTGAAATATGAAGAAAATAAATTTAAATTGACAAAAAAAAATAATTTATATCGAAAAAAAATTGGCCAAAAAATGGCAAAAGAAATTGAAAAATTGAATAAAATTAAAAAAATGAAGACAGAAATCGAAGAATCGAAACAAAATAATTGAAATTTGAAGAAAATAATTGAAATTTGAACAAAATTATTGAAAATTTTCAAAAATAATTGGAATTTTAAGAAAATAATTGAAAAATTTCAAAAATAATTGAAGTATGAAGAAAATAATTCTAAATTGACAAAAAAAAAATAATTTATATCGAAAAAAAATTGGCCAAAAAATGGCAAAAGAAATTGAAAAATTGAATAAAATTAAAAAAATGAAGACAGAAATTGAAAAATCGAAACAAAATAATTGAAATTTGAAGAAAATAATTGAAAAATTTCAAAGATCATTGAAATTTGTAGAAAATAATTAAAATTTATAAGAAATTAATTGAAAATTTTCGAAAATAATTGAAATATGAAGAAAATAATTGTAAAATGACAAAAATAATTTATTGAAAAAAAAAATTGGAAAAAAAATGGCAAAAGTAATTGAAAAATTGAATAAAAATAAAAAATGAAGATAGAAATTGAAGAATCGAAACAAAATAATTGAAATTTGAAGAAATTAATTGAAATTTTTCAAAAATAATTGAAATTTGAAGAAAATAATTTAAATTCGTTGAAAATAATTGAAAAAGGTATAATAAATTTAAATACTAATTACAATAATTTAAAGATTAAAGAAAATAACTGAAAAGTGATGAAAATTTTGTAAATTTTAAATGGAATCATATAAGAAAAGAATTATTAAAAATGGAAGAAATTTTAAAATCCCTTCAAATTTACTATTTTATTTTTGAAGTATATAAATTGGCACAATTTTAAAAAGGTGAAGAATTATATAAAATTTGAAGAAAAATTTAGTGACAAATTCCAGGTGTGGATAGTATGAATGAATGAATGAATCAATCAATCAATCAATGAAAGAAACTTGTAAATTATTATATAAATTGCGAATTATAATTATTTTTTAGATTGCAAACATCAATTATTTTTAGTAATGTTTAAATGACTTCCAAAAATTTGTTTAGTAATTTTCTCTACTTAGTAAATTTCAGCAAAATTTAATTTTTTTTCCATTTTACAGATTCTTTGCATTTTTCCAGTATTTTTGATGGAAATCCCTGACTTTTCCCTGACCCATTTCAGTTTCCCTGACTTTTCCCTGAATTCCCTGAAATCCCTGACCTGTGGCAACCCTGTCTCTAGCTCTATTAGATGAAAAGTTGCAAATAAACAATATTAATTTGTTAAAACAAATTAAAAAACACATGCAACAATTGTTAGTAATTAATTTCCATAGTATTAAACCACATTTTGGTGGACAATATTGTAAAAAGTGATAATAAATATTTTTTAACGATCTTTCACGTTGTTTCATTTTACGGGTTCTTTTAGGGTCCTTTAAAAAATAGTTAATAATAAATAATAAAAAATAATATAAATAATAATAATAAATAATAGATTGTAGGACAGCATGGTAAATTTTAGGCAACTGCTAAGAAGACACTAAGAACAAAATTTTGGTCTCAGAATTCTGTCTTAGAATTTTTACCGGATTTAATAGTAAAAATTGTAGGACAGCATGGTAAAACTTTTATAGTGAACAGCATATATGCTGTTTCATATTTACAATTCCTATAGGAACTGAGAAAAAAATTTCGTAAAAATTCCTATGCTGTTCACTATAAAAGTGTCATAATTAACAATCGCCTAAATTTTACCATGCGGTCCTACAATTTTTACTATTAAATCAGGTAAAAATTCTAAGACAGTATGGTAAAATTTAAAATTTCTCTCAGCACTGAGAAAAAATGCTGGTCTTAGAATTCTGTCTTAGAATTTTTACCGGATTTAATAGTAGAAATTGTAGGAGAGCATGGTAAAATTTTGGCGACTGTTAATTATGACACTTTTATAGTGAAAAGCATAGGAACTGAGAAAAAATTTTCGTAAAAATTCCTATGCTGTTCACTATAAAAGTGTCATAATTAACAGTCGCCTAAATTTTACCATGCTGTCCTACAATTTTTACTAGCAAATCAGGTAAAAATTCTAAGACAGTATGGTAAAATTTAAAATTTCTCCCAGTACTGAGAAAAAATGGTGGTCTTGGAATTCTGTCTTAGAATTTTTACCGGATTTGCTAGTAAAAATTGTAGAAAATCCGGTAAAAATTCTAAGACAGTATGGTAAAGGTCGAGTCCATACCAAGTGATCACACCAATTTCAGTCATATTGAGTAATATTTACGAAATTGATATTTTGGGTTCCTTTAGGAGTAAAAAAAATAAATTTTAATTATTTTTAAAAAATTCAAAATATTTTCGAAAATATTCAAATTCAAAATTTTGAGTACTATTTTTTTTGTTTTATCATAACTTCTGTAATTTTGAAGCAATTGAGATCATTTTTTTTTAAATTACTCGTATTTAAATACTCTTTCAAGAAAAATTATAATAACTAAGAAATTGTTTATAATTAAATTTTTATTAAAAAAATTAAATTATTTATTTAAACAAAATCTAAAGTATATCATCGATCTTTTTCAAAAAATTCATAAACATAGCCTATAATGTGCTTAAAAATTTAAGCCAAAGAAAAAGATGGTATGTATTATAGTTTTTGAGAAAAAAATTATTAAGTTATGCTAGCGCGGCGCAGACCGGTGTCACCGCTACTCAACGCGTAGTTCCGTAGTAACCGAAATGTATGTATATTATTACATAATATAAATACAGTTAATCGTCATGTTTATTTTTTTATTTTACAAATTGTGCTGTGCACAGAATTTGAAAAAATTTTTGTTTCAATTTTATTCTCAAGGGGTACGAAGGAATGAAATTTTTGTGTACCTTTAATGGTCATAGCTTGATTAAATCTTTCACTTAACAATTGTTTTTCAGCTTCATATTCTGCGTAATTACAAAATTCTACATTAATTTTCTCTAAACTGGATTTTGCCCACTCGTATAAGTCAAGAGGAGTAACAATTTGATTGTTTAATGGTCGTTGTAAACTTGCTTCTTTCAACTATTTTCAAACTATTTTTATCATTCTTTAGGGGGAGAGATAGGTGAAATTTTAACTCAACAAAATTTTTGATGCTCAGAGGTGTCATTTTTTTTCTTACATCAATTAAGATGTAGAATTATGGTATTACATAAAAATTAAAAAACAATATTTTTTTGGTCATTTTCGAAATTTTATTTTTCAAAATCCATACGATGGATTGTAGAAAATCATTTAAAAATCCCACAAAAAAATTGTCGATGGAAAAAATGAAAATTGTGAAAGAGGTTTAATTTTTAAAATTTAAGTTTTTCTTAGAATAAATTTCTCAAACTCCGCAAATTATTTGTTTCTCTATTTTTGACATTACCCCATAATTTTAGGTCTAGAATTGCATAAGAAAAAAAATTAACACCCCTGAACATCGCGAATTTTGATAATTTTACCAGTCCATTATTTTTCTTTCTTCAGTTTTAAATTATTTTAATTATTCACTTATTTTCACTTATTTTTAACAGTTTTTAATTATATTAATTATTTTTCAATTGATTTAACAAATTGTCAATTATTATTCTTAAATTTTAATAATTTTCCCAATTTTTAGTTATTTTTATTATTTTTCTATAAATTACCAATTTTTTAATTACTTTTTTTTACTTTAATTATTTTCTCCGATTTTTTTAATTCTAAAGTTTGATGTCCATGTACTATGAAAAGATCAGTGTGACTTTCTGAAGCTTATAATTTAAATATAATACACTAACTATATTTACATTATGTAAAAATATACATACATTTCGGTTACTACGGAACTACGCGTTGAGTAGCGGTGACACCGGTCCGCGCCGCGCTAGCATAACTTAATAATTTTTTTCTCAAAAACTATAACACATACCATCTTTTTCTTTGGCTTAAATTTTTAAGCACATTATAGGCTATGTTTATGAATTTTTTGAAAAAGAACGATGATATACTTTAGATTTTGTTTAAATAAATAATTTAATTTTTTTAATAAAAATTTAATTATAAACAATTTCTTAATTATTATAATTTTTCTTGAAAGAGTATTTAAATACGAGTAATTTAAAAAAAAAATGATCTCAATTACTTCAAAATTACAGAAGTTATGATAACACAAAAAAAATAGTACATAAAATTTCGAATTTGAATATTTTCGAAAATATTTTGAATTTTTTAAAAATAATTAAAATTTATTTTTTTTACTCCTAAAGGAACCCAAAATATCAATTTCGTGAATATTACTCAATATGACTGAAATTGGTGTGATCACTTGGTATGGACTCGACCTAAAATGTAAAATAAAAAATTTAAAATAAAATTTTCTGTCAGTGATAATGTAATTTATATGCGTTCCATTAATTTTACATGAATACTATATACATTATTTAATTAAATGTGCTCCATTTTTCCTCGACATTTCTTCAAATCTCACTTTCGACTGTTTTATAGTCACGTGAAGAATTGTGAATTTTGTTGAAACAATTGTTACAAGTTGATTGTGAAGTGTGACAAAGAGAAATTGAAATATTGCTAATTCCATGTTTAGGATGGCTAAGTGTGCGGAAAATGCACTTTCTTCTCCATTGATAATGACTTTATGGAGAGTCTGAAGCTTTTAGTATTTACGAGGTGGAGTGGAGCGGCGCGGCACAACATTTACCTGCTGCGCTAGTTAGTAATATAAGAAATGTAAAGACAACAGGTGTGCCCTGCTATGCGCGGCTGGAATTTCTCCTCGCGCATTTGCAGACCTTCTCCCACGTGCAACCAACTATACAGACACTTGCAGTTGTTCAGTCAGAAATTTTTGTAATTCCGGCAAAGTCTCAGTTCATTTATTCCATTCAGGATCTTTCGCTGGAGATTATCAACCGCGGAAATACACGCCATCGACTCGTTTACTTTGACCCAAAAATTCACGTAAATGGAACGATTTTTATGGATTGAAAAAAAAAGAAAGTTTAGAGTATACATATACAAAATATACTAGAACAAAAACAAGTGAAAAGAGATTTTTTATTCAACAAAAGATAAAATTTTGGATTTTCAATTTTTAAAATGAATACTATAGCAAACTAAAACGCGCATGCATTTTAGAAATTATAAAATACAATAATAAATATAATATTTAAAAATCAATTAATATTATTATTATTAAATAATATTATTATTATCAAATAATAATAATCTCCGTAAACTCCAGAAGTTAGTTACTTTTTATATTTATTCATTTTTTCTGTCCACGTTTTAAAGTCTGAAGTGAAGTTAGTTAGTATTAATATTTATTCATCTTTTTCTGTCCATGTTTTAAAAACTGAAGTGAAGTCTTACTCCCTGTTATTTTATTGATTTTGACTCTCTTTATCAGGAAATATTTTGAAATTTGAATTGAAAGAATAAGGTAACCTTTTTCGTTAGTGTCGTGTTTTATTGGGTTTTAATTCTCATTTGTGTAAAATAACAGTTTCGAAAAATGCTTTAAAAATTTATTATGGTTTTTGAAGAAGTTTAAAATATACATAAACACATGCAATTAATTTCCTAAATTTTCAGTTATTATCTCAAATTTAGATTATTGTCATTAATTTTTCATTATATAACGATTTTTTAATTATTTTCTTTTGCTTAAAAATAAATTCTGCAATTTTTCTTGATTTTCATCAATTTATAATTATATTCATTATTTTGGCATTACATTTAAAATTTTCAATTATTTATCCAATATTGCAATTATTTTCATCAATTTTCGATTATTTCTGCAATTTTTTAATTATTCTCTTTAATTAAAAATTTTTAAGTAATTTTGTAATTATTATTTTTTTTAACATATGTTCTATTTTTCAGTTATTTCTCTCAAATATTATTAAATGTTTTTAAGTTTTTATATTATTTAAATTATTTTTATCATAATTCAATTTTCTTTCTCAATTTTAAATTATTTTCAGCATATTTCAATTATTTTTGTCAATTTTTAATTAATTTTATCATTTTTCAATTTTTTTTTTCGGTTTTTAATTATTATATTCATTTTCTAAAATTATTTTCCAAGATTTTTAAATATTTTTCTGAAAATTTAAACATTTTCTTCAATTTCTAATTATTTTCATTTGTTATCAGAATTTAAAATTTTTTTTATTAATTATTATAAATTTCAATTATTTTTAGATTTCTTCCAGACTTTTCTCCAATTTCTAGTTTTTTTTATTTTATAAAATAAATTTCTAAAATTTTTTAAGTATTTTTCTTAAATTTCTATTATTTTCTTCAATTTTTAATCATTTTTCTTTGTTTTCATAATTTCTAAAAAAATTTATTAATTATCGTAAATTTTAATTATTTTTAGCATTCTTCCAGTCTTTTTTCCAATTTTCAGTTATTCTCATTTTCTAAAATTATTTTCTAAGATTTTTAAGAATTTTTCTAAAATTTCAATTGTTTTCTTTAATTTTTAATTATTTTTCTTTGTTTTCATAATTTCAAAATTTGTTTATTAATTATCGTAAATTTCAATTATTTTTAGCATTCTTTCAGTCTTTTCTCCAATTTTTAGTTATTCTCATTTTCTAAAATTATTTTCTAAGACTTTTAAGAATTTTTCTTAAATTTCAATTGTTTTCTTTAATTTTTAATTATTTTTCTTTATTTTCATAATTTCAAAATTTGTTTATTAATTGTCGTAAATTCCAATTACTTTTAGTTTAGTTCTTCAATTTTTTTCTCCAATTTTTATTTATTTTCTTTTTTTTTTCATTGAATTCTAAGATGTTCATGTATTTTTTTTCAAATTTCAATTATTTTTACTTATTTATTTAAATAATTTAAATGAATCACATTTTAATTATTTTCGGCAAGTTTTAAAATTTAAAAACATTTTTCAATTATTATTTTCCAAAATTTATTTCCTTCAATTTTTAATTCTTTACATTTGTTTCATAATTTCAAAAAAATTTAACTATTTATCTGATTTTTCAATTATTTCATTATTTTTATTATTTTCTTCAATTTTCAATTACTCTCGTTCTTTTTCATAATTGCCAAAAAGTTTCTACTTATTTCTCTTTAATTAAAATTTGTTCTGTTCAATTTTAAATTATGTTTATCACTTTTCATTTATTTTCTCTAATTGTTAACTATGTACTTTATTTACTCTCCCTGTTCTCTTTTTTTTTTAATTATTTTCTTTTTTTTTTTCAATGAACTTCTGAAAGTTTTAAGTATTTTTCTCAAATTTTGCTTAACTTTCCTTTATTTAAAATATTTTATGTAATTTGTTTAATTATTTTCTTAAATTTTAATTATTTCTTTTAGTTTTAATTTATTTATCTCAGTTTTTAATCATGTTTTTTCAATTTTCAATTATTTTCTTTAATTTTTCATTATTCAATTTTGTTTTAATTTACTTTTAAGATTCTCAAGTATTTTTCTCAAATTTAAATTATTTTCTTTATGTTTAAAACATTTTTATGATTGTTTAAATTACTTTCCCCAATTTTTAATTGTTTTCATTTTTTTTTCAATTAATTTGCAAAATTTGCAATTATTTTGTTTAATTTCAATTATTTTTTGCAATTTTTTTTAATATTAAAATATTATAAATTTTTTCCTAAATAAATATTTATTTTATTTATATTTATTGATTTTTAAATATTATATTTAAAATATTTATTTCTTAGTACTAGATAAATATTATTATTATTATAATATTTACCGATATTATTTACCGCTTTGTTATATTTTTTATTGTATTTTATAATTTCTAAAAGGTATGAAAAACTAATCGCGCGCTGGCGCGCGTTTTATTTTGCTAGTAAATAAAATAAATATTTATTTAGGACAAAATTTATAATATTTTAGAATTAAAAAGAAATGCAAAAAGTAATTGAAATTAAGCAAAACAATTGCAAATTTTGCGAATTAATTTTAAAAAAAAAGGAAATCAATTAAAAATTGGGTAAAGTAATTTAAACAATCATAAAAATGTTTTAAACATGAAGAAAATAATTTAAATTTGAAAAAAATACTTGAGAATCTTAAAAGTAAATTAAGACAAAATCGAATAATAAAAAATTAGAGAAAATAATTGAAAATTGAAAAAACATGATTAAAAATTGAGATGAATAAATTAAAATTAAAAAAAATAATTAAAATTTAGGAAAATAATTAAACAAATTACATAAAATATTTTAAATAAAGGAAAGTTAAACAAAATTTGAGAAAAAATACTTAAAACTTTCAGAAGTTCATTGAAATAAAAAAAATAATTAAACATTAGAGTGCCCTCGAACAGGGAGAGTAAATAAAGTACATAATTAACAATTAGAGAAAATAAATGAAAAGTGATAAACATAATTTAAAATTGAACAGAACAAGTTTTAATTAAAGAGAAATAAGTAAAAACTTTTTGTCAATTATGAAAAAGAACGAAAGTAATTGAAAATTGAAGAAACTAATATAAACAATGAAATAATTGAAAAATCAGATAAATAGTTAAAATTTTTTGAAATTATGAAACAAATGTAAAGAATTAAAAATTAAAGGAAATAAATTTTGAAAAATAATAATTGAAAAATATTTTTAAATTTTAAAACTTGACGAAAATAATTAAAATATGATAAGTTTAAATGATAAGTTGTAAAAAATAAATGACATTTAAGTGTGATAATTGAAAAAATTATACAATTTTTTTAAATGAAGAAAAAATAATTGAAATTTGAAAAAAATACATGAAGATCTTTGAAATCAATTAAAAAAAAAAGAAATAACTAAAAATTGGAGAAAAGAATTGAAGAAATAAGCTACAACAAATTAAAATAACTAAAAATTTAAAAAACCAATTGAAATTTTAGAAAAATTCTTAAAAATCTTAGAAAATAATTTTATAAAATGCGAATAACTAAAAATTGGAGAAAAGACTGGAAGAATGCTAAAAATAATTAAAATTTACGATAATAATTAATAACAATTTTTGGAAATTATGAAAACAAATAAAAATAATTAAAAATTGAAGAAAATAATAAAAATTCGAGAAAAATACTTTAAAATTTTAGAAATTAATTTTATAAAATGAAAAAAACTAAAAATTGGAGAAAAGTCTGGAAGAAAGATAAAAATAATTGAAATTTACGATAATTTATTAATAAAAAAAATTTGAAATTCTGATAACAAATGAAAATAATTAAAAATTGATGAAAATATTTGAATTTTCAGAAAAATACTTAAAAATCTTAGAAAATAATTTTAGAAAATGAGAATAATAATTAACTATCGAGGAAAATAATTGAAAAATAATAAAATTAATTCAAAGTTGAAAAAATAATTGAAATACGCTGAAAATAATGTAAGATTGAGATAGAAAATTTAATTATGATGAAAATAATTTAAATATTAAAAATTGAAAACATTCAATAAAATTTGAGAGAAGTAACTGAAAAAATCATAGAATATATGTTAAAAAAAGTAATGCCAAAATAATGAATATAATTATAAATTGATGAAAATCAAGAAAAATTGCATAATTTATTTTTAAGCAAAAGAAAATAATTAAAAAATCGTTATATAATGGAAAATTGATGACAATAATTTAAATTTGAGATAATAACTGAAAATTTAGAAAATTAATTGCATGTGTAGTTATATATTTTAAACTTCTTCAAAAACCATAATAAATTTTTAAAGCATTTTTTGAAACTTTTTTTACACAAATTTTTGATTTTAAAATATGGACAGAAAAAGATGAATAAATATAAATACTAACTAACTTCAGGAGTTTACGGAGATTATTATTATTTAAATTAAATAATTAAATAATTAATTGCAAATTTGTTCCATTTAAAACCTCTCATTTACAAAATTTATTTATAAAAATTATTGATTTAAATAAATGATAAATTAATCAAAATTGGTTCTGATTTGAAATGATCTAAAACACAGAGATTTTTTTACGTGAAAAACTTTTTTAAAAAGAAACTTTTAAGTGGAATAAATTAAAAATAAATAAGGAATTAAATTACGCAAGAGAATAAATAAATACGTAATAATATAAAATAATATAATTATAAGAAAATGTAAAGTGATAAGTAAAGAAAGAAAACAATTTCTATAAAGAAATTCGTTAAAAAACAAATTTGTTAAAAAAAACTAAAAAAAAATGAAAGTCTAGGAACAATGGGATAAGTAAGTTTATGAATAAATTGTTAAATTAACAAAAAAAATGTAGAAAAGTGGAAAAAAGGTTAAGAACAAAAAAATGTAAGAATTTTTTTAAAAACAATCTAACAAAATATGAAAAATTGAAAAAATTATTAAAAAAAATATATTGCCAAACATTTTTTTGAACGTGTAAAAAAATGAAAAAAATGTAAGAAGGTAAGTTAGAAGTATATAAAGCATTTAAATAAACCCCATTTTAACTAAAAAAAAAATCAATTAATTAAAATATTTTTAAAAATGGTAAAAAAGTAAAATTATTATAAAATTCGAATAGTTTAAGAAGAAAATTCTAAGACTCAAATCTAAAAATAAAAATCGAGATAAACTAATATAAAATTATTATAAATATAAATATCGATTTTTAAGATACTAAATTAAATTTAAATTAATTGAATTAAATTTAATTTTATTCCTTTAAATTGAATTAATTAAAATTAATAGAGTTAATTCTAAAATTCCTTCACATTGAATAATTAATAAATAAATTATATTGAAATATTCTATGTTAATTATTAATAAATAATTGTATAAAATTATTATTAAAAATAATAATAAAATTTCTAGAGATTTTAAAATAATTGAAAAATGGTTGAATTTAAAAAAAATTATAAATAATGTTAATAAATATAATACTAAAAAAATTGTTAATAAATTAACTATTAGCTAAATAGTTTAATTAAAACATTGATTTTGTAAATTAAAAATAAAATTGATTTAGTTTCAAAAAATAAAACATGAAATTTGAATAGTTTTATATTAATAATTTTATATTAATTGCGATAATAATCTAATGAAAAAGGGTGAACATTTTATATGCAAATAACAAAATTCTTTAAAAACAATAAAGATAAGAAAATTATTAATAAAATGAGGAAATTTAAAAAAAAAAGTGGAAACCATTTTTGAAAGAAAAAATGTTTATTGTTGGAAAATTTAAAAAGAAAAATTAAGAATTTCAAATTTAAAAAACCAAGAAACAATGGGATAATGTATGAAAAAGTGGTATAATACGAAAAACAAAAAAAAATTAAAACTTAACCAAAAATGTAAAAAAATTACAAAAAATTTGAAGATTAAAAAAAAATATAGAAAAAATATAGAATATAGAATAGAAAAACTTTAAAAGAATTTAACAAAATTAGAAAATAAAACAAAACAGAAAATTAAGTTTCTGTTTTGATTTTGTTCAGTGTATTTTGTTTTGAGTTTAAAAATATTTTTTTTGTTTATTTCTTTTAAGGTAAACAAATTTATTGTCTCATTAATTAAATTTTGGATAAAATAAAATTAAAATAGGTAGATTAAAAGGGTAAAATATCAAAATTTTCAATAGAATTGAAGTATGTGGATAAATTGAATTTTAAATCGATTTATATTCGGACGAACTACAATTGATAAATTGAATTTATTAAAATAAATTGAAATTTCGACGATTTTAAATTTGGATGAATTAACAAATTAACAAAAATTCTAAATAATAAGAATTAAAATTAATTAAAAACTGTATCGTTTGAAATTTGAACTGATTAAATTTCAGATAGAATTATTAAATTCGTGTTTAATTGAAATTTAAATAGATTGAAATCTGAAAAAATTATAATTCCAATATGATCCAAATTTGTATTATAATTAAAATTGGAGTAAACCTGAAATTTACTAAATTGAATTTTGGATCGATTTTTAAAAATTTTAAATAATGTGAATTCAGATCAGTAAAATGAATTTTGAAAATTTTAATTCGTAAACGTAAAAAATCAAAATATTCTTATTTATGTATATTTAAAGAAAATAAAAAAGATTGTAACTTTAATCAGTAAAAATTTGAAATTTCAAGGAGTAATAATTTTAAATTAAATTTCAATGAAAAAACTTTTTTCTAATTCTAAATTCCAAAAAAATTCGAATTTCGTTATTTACAAATTAAACATTAAAGTAAATTCAATAAATAATAATAGAAAAATTATATTTAGTCCCAGATTGATTATTTTTCTAAATTAAAATAACATTATTTCAAATAACTGTTGAAATAATAATATTATTAATAAAATAAAGATTGAGAATCTGAAATGAGGCCAAAACGACTCACCAAATAAAAATCTATGGGTTTCTCTCGAGCCTTGCTGTAACCCTTTTGGAGTTCCGTTTGCTTTAAAGCGTGAGCGATGTGAAGTGCACTTGCATCAAATCTTCCGTACTGATAACATCCATCTCCCGAAAAATTATTGTGAGGGGACGAATTACCTCCGTAATTACCGTGAGAATCACGATTTCCTGGAGGTGATCCATGTCCGTTTAAATGTTTACTGTGCACTGGAGAATCCGCGTTATCGTAACTGTTAACAAATTAAACAAGTCAAACACTTAATTAAATCCACTAAACAATTTTTCTTTGCACGGTCTAACAATTATGGATTCAACAATTCTACAAAAAAAAATTTTTTTGTTCGAAACACTACACTAGTGTATTCCTACCTATTTTTCTTCGCTGAAACCGAATCCGAAAACAGAAATAAACAGATTAGCTAAATTATTTTAGATAATCTCAATAAAATTGCTTAAAAACCCGAAATAACCCGAAAAAAAACTTTTTTTTGCCGGGACAATATGCTAGTGTATTACTACGTATTTTTCTTTGTGGACTTTAAATCTCAAGTCAAAACAACCAGATTGTCTAAAATTTTTGAGTTACATAACCTCAAAAAATTGCTAAAAACAAAAAAAAAATTTGTCCGGGACAATAAAATCCGATGTCAGAATAACCCAATTGACAATTTTGTATCGTGAAAAAAAACTTTCAAATTGACGAGAATTTTTAAAACGAGCCCTGAATTTTGAAAATGATCCGCAAATTTTTAAGAAACTCTGGGAAGATAGATAAATCCTAAAAACATCAATTTCAATCTTGTATTCTTTAATAATAACATGAAAAATTGAATTTAAAATGATCAGAATTGAATCTAAAAAAATTTTGATAGAAAGAAAGTCGAAAACTATATTAAACGTAATTAATTCCAAGCCATTATTATATAGTAAAATATTAATTAACAGCAACATTAATTAGAAACTTTACAATTGCTGTTTGTCATTTAAAACTATAAATTTTTGGAAATGCAAATAATGAAAATAACGAGAATAATTACAAAATGGAAAAGAATATGTATGAAAAATGACGAAAATAATTGACAATTAAAAACAAAATTCGAAAAATGGCTAGATAAATACACAATTTTAAAAAATAATCTAAAAAATTAAACAATATACATTCAATTTAAACTAAAAATTATGAAAATTATAGGAATAATTGCTGAAACCAACTGCAAATTGAACAACTGGATTGAAAATCAAAACAAAAAAAATTTAATTGAAGAAAATAATTGTAAACTTTAGAAAATAATAAAAATTTGGAGAAAATAATAAAAACTTGAAGAAATAAATTCATAATTTAAAAATTAAACTGAAATTAAAAAAAAATTGATAATAATGGAAAAAAATTACAAAACGTGAAAATAATTCACAATTGAAAACCAAATTCAAAAAATGACTAGATTAATAAACAACTGAAAAAAGTAATTGAAAAAATTAAACAAGGAATATTAAATTTAAAGAAAATAATTGCAAATTGAAGAATTAAGAAAATTATAGAAATAATTGTTGGAAATAATTGCACATTAAACAACTGGATTAAAAATCGAAAAAAATAGTAAAAATTGAAAAAATAATTGAAAATTTAAGAAAACAATTAAAAATTGAAGAATGAAATTGGAAATTGAAGAATATACTTAAAAATTGAAAAAAAGCAATTCAAAAAAGCCGAGAAATTATGAAAATAGAAGAAAGCAATTGAAAACGGAAAAATGGAAATAAAAATTGAGGAATAGAATTAAAAATTAAAGAAAATAATTGAACAATTGAATTTAAAATTAAAGAAACTTAATGATAATCGTAAAAAATAATAGATAGAAGGCGATAATTTTTAATTTTAAAGAAAATAATAAAAATTTTAAAAGTGGAATTTAAATTTCAAGAAAAAAATTGAGAATTGAATAAAATAGTTCTAAAATTGAATAATTGAATTTAAATTTTAAAACAATTTTTATGAATGAAAAAAATAGTTAAAAAAATCATAGAATTATTGAATATTAAGGAATTAATTAAAAATTGATAAAAATAGCTGAAAATTAAAGAAAATATTTGAGAATTGAAGAAAATAATTAAAAATTGAAGAAATAAATTGGAAATTAAAGAATTAAATAGAAATTTCAAGAAAGTAATTAATAATTAAAGAAAAATTACAATAGTTATGATGAAAATAATTAACTATTAAAAAAAATAATTAACAATTGAAAAAAGTCAAAGAATGGTGAGATTCATTCGAACAAAAATTTTTTTAAAATTAATTAATAATTATAAATTGAAGAAGAATAATAAATTGTCAATTGAAAGGTGATGAAAATTATGCAAAAAATTGTAGAAAATGAAAAAAAAATTTAAGAAATCAATTGGAAATTGAAGAATTGTATTGATATTTTAAGAAAATAATTAATAATTGAGAAAATGCGAGAGTTATTCAGTATTGAATAAAATAATAGAAAAACGAAGAATACGAATGAAAATTGAAGAAAATAATAAAAATTTGGATAAAATAATAAAAAATAAATTCATAATTTAAAAATTAAACTGAAAATAAAAAAAAATTGATAATAATGGAGAAAAATTATAAAACGTGAAAATAATTAACAATTGAAAACAAAATTCGAAAAATGGTTAGATTAATACACACCAAAAAAAAAATAATTGAAAAACTCAAAGAATCATTATAAAACTTTAAGAGACTAATTGCAAATTGAAAAAACTGTAGGAAATAATTTCAAATTGCGAAAAATAGTTAATGATTAAAAGAAATAATTGAAAAATGAGAATAATTAAAAACTTGAAGAAAATATCTACAAAATGATTAGATTAATAGACTACTGAAAGAAAATTCATAAAATATAGCAAAAACTTTAAATTTAAAGAAAATAATTAAAAATTGAAAAATGAAGAATATTATAGGAATAATATTGTTGGAAATAATTGCGCATTGAACGAATGGATTGAAAATCGACAAAAATAATTAAAATTGAATAAAATAATTGAAAATTGAAAATTTAAATTCAAATTTAAAGAATATAATTAAAAATTGAAAAAAGTATTTGAAAAAAGCCAAAAGTTATTGAATATAGAAGAAAACAATTAAAAACTGAAAAATGGAATTGAAATTTGCAGAAAAAATTAAGAATTGAAGAAAATGAAAATTTGAAATTAACGAATCTTATTGATAATGGAGAAAAATAATTGGTGAAAGGCGAGGATTTTAAAATATTAAAGAAAATAATTGAGAATTGAAAAAAAATCAGAAAATGACTAGAATAATGCACAACTGAAAAAAATAATTAAAAACTTTGGAAAATAATTCTAAAATTTTAAGAGAATAAATAAAAATTTTAAATATTGTAAGAAATAACTAAAAATTAGAGAAAATAATTGAAAAATAACAAGAATAATAGCAAAATTGAAGATAATTTCTGAAAAATGAAGAAAATAATTGACAATTGAAAACAAAATTCGAAAAATGGCTAGATTAATACACAACTGGAAAAAATACTTTAAAAAATCAAACTATAAATATTTAATTTAAAAAATAATTGCAAATTGAAAAATTAAGAAAATTATAGAAATAATTGTTGGAAATAATTGCTAATTGAACAACTGGATTGAAAAAAATCAAATCGAACAAAATAATTAAAATTAAGGAAAAAATTTAAAATTGAAGAATGTAAATTAAATTTTTATAACATAATGATATTCGAAAAAATAATTGAAAATTGAAAAATGTGATTGAAATTTGAAGAAAATAATCATAAATTGAATAAATAAATTGTAATTTGTGATAATGGTTTATAATTGAAACAAGTCAAGTTTTTTTGGAATATTGAATAAACTTAATTAAAAATTGTAGAATGGAATTGACTTTAGAAAATAATTTATAATTTAAAGAAAATTAGAAAATGACGAGAATAATTTAATATTAAAAAAAATAATTGAGAAATGCGCAAAATAATTGACAATTGAAAAAGAAATGCGAAAATTGTCGAGAATAATCTACAACAGAACTAAATAATTAAAAAAGTTAAAGAATAATTATAAAATTTAAGGAGAATAATTGTAAATTGAAAACGATTGAAAATTATAGAAAAAATTGTTAACTTATTTACACACTAATTTATATCACTTTCTTGAAATATTTAATTATTCTTTCTTGCAATTTTTTCATTTTCAAACAATTTTTTTGGTAAGTTATGTTTTATATTGCTTTTCTGTATTTTTAGAAAATCACTTAGGTAACTTTCTTTTTTTTTTAAAAAATTTCTTTCTTTATGCCTTTAATAATACTTTTTTATTTTTTAGATTTTTTTTTAATTTTATTCTTTTTACAAAAATTACTTCAGTTAATTTTATACAGTTTTATTTTAACAATATTTAGAAAAATTTATTTACTTTTCCAGTGATTAATTTTATTTATTATTATAATTTGGAAGTTGTAAAATATAATTTTTTTCAATTTTATGATTTTTAAAATATTTATTTGTTTTTTTGTCATTTGTCATAACTTACTAATTTTTATAATTTTTAAAGACTTTTCTTTTTTTATTTATTTTTTCGTAAATTTGATCTTATAATAAATTTTCTCATATGGTCAGAATTTCTCTATTTCTTAGAAATATTGGTTTTTTTCTTAAAATTGTTAAGTTGTTTTTACTTAATTCTTTAGTTTAAAAAAATGATTGCTTTTTGCTTGATTTTCAAAATAAGTTTTTAAAGTACTTTTTTATCTTTAGTAGCGTTTTTCTGTTTTTTTGTTGATTATCTTATTTATTTTCTTAATTTAAAAAAACATGTCCACAAATATTTTAACTTTTTTAACACGATTAAAAAAATATACTTTATCATAATATTCAAATGAATTTTTAAAATATTTATTATGTAATATTAATTATCAGAAATCTTTCTATTGCTCACTTTTCAAGCTGAAGTCTTAAAGATGAGAAAGAATATTAAAATAAAAACATAAAAATACAAACGTTCTAAATATAAACTACCCCCCCCCCCAACCCTTTGTTAAACATTGTTGCATTTTTCGCCCCCCTCCAACAGAAGAACGTTCTTAATGGATAATCCCTAATCAGAAATCTCAATTATCCAAAAAAAAATTTATCAGAAATCTCATTTCCCAAGAAAATGCTTTTATCAAAAAATTTATTTGTGTTAATCTGTGTAATTTTTTGTTGTTGTTATTTGTGTAATTTATTGAAAGACACTTTTGGTTTAAAGAGATTTCTGATAAATGAAATTTCTGTCAAATTGGATTTTTGATAAATAGCCTTTTAGTTAAGTAAAATTCGGTCAAATAGATATTCTGACAATTGAGTTTTTGAGAAAATGCAGGCGACCCGAAAAAATCGCTTTTTAAATATTATCTAAAAAGTTTTAGATAATTTATTTTGAGTTTGACTTCTGATTCGGATTCAGCGGAGAAAAATACGTACAAATTACACTAGCATATTATCCCGAGCAAAATAGTATATTAAGCAACAAGGGGTTAAGGGCAGCCATTTGTTTACGCTGATGTTTGTGTACGAGTGACAGTCAAGGGCGAAGCCCGAGACGTGAACGAGTACACAAACATCATTGTAAACAAATTGGACTGACTTTAAACCCGTGTTGCTTACGATACTTTTTATTCCAAAGGCACAAGCTTGGTGCTTTTAAATGTTTGTAGGTTAGGGTCTAAATGCATTCACTTGTTTGACCGTATAAAAATGGCGGCCATTTTTGCCCTGTGGTGGAAAAAATGCATGGATCAGCTGTTCATTTTTTCCCTAGGGAAAAAATGGAAGCCATTTTTACCCGGTCGAACAAATGAATGCGTTTAGACCCTGCCTACAGGCATCTAAAAGCGCCATGTTTGTGCCTGTGGGATAAAAAAATTTTTTTTTTGTTTTTTCGGGTTTTTGAGAAATTTTTTCATATTATCTCAGAAATTGTAGCCAATCTCTACTTTTTCCAACATTAAAAACTTTGTTTCACATAAAATACTTACTAATGTGTTTTTTATGATATGTAAAGAATTTCTCCCATTTTTTTGAAGATATTTTTCAAAATTATTTTTTTTTATTTATTTATATTTTTTTATTATGAACTTTTTTCTTTTATATAAGTCGAATTTTTAAGTATTGTTACAAATAACTTTCACAACAGAAAATTCATCTTTTGAGACATTTAAATTGATTCTTTGGTAAGCATGTGCAAAAATATTCAAGATTAAAGTTGAATATTAAATAAATTATAGAATAAAAATATAATTTTTCAGAAATCGAAATTTACAAAAAAAAAAAAAAAAAAAAGAGAAAATAATTTAAAATTGGACTTGTGACTAAAATTTTTTATAAAAATAGTCAAGGTGAAACACGTATGAGGATAATTTTATTCCACTATATTTATTTTACTGATAATTTCTAATCTGGATCTCTCAATTGCAAAAAGTTTAAAATTCATTCGCACCGCTTTCATTTACTAGATATTAATTAATAACCCACTTTCTATATATATAAATAAAAGCGACAGATTTTGCGTGTACAGAAATATTTTTCTAATTTAGGCTCCATTAATTAGTATATATATAGAGAGAGAGAAACATACATAACAAGTACTTTCCGACTAAAAGAATGGAACTGTTAACAATTATAGAAAACCATTAATTAAATGAGATTGCAATAAAATTTTATTGACTGCATTGTTGTTTCAATTTCATCGAGTAGTGAGAACAAAAAGGAGATAGGTCATACATGTAACTGTTTCTTTATGAACAACAATATAACAAACAGGAATTTTATGGTTAACTAATTACACAGCAAAAGGCGAGGTTCTGTCAATTATGTTTACTTTGATTAGTGTTACGTAAATAAACCGTAAACGTTAAACAATTACAGCCAGGAAATTGATATTAAATAATCAGGGGCTAAAAAATAAAAAAATAAAAATTGTAAATTTTTGCCATCTGCATACTTAATATTGACCGGGGGAGGGGGGAGAGAAATAAAAAAATTAAAGAATCCCTTAATTAGCTTACAGCTTGTGTTATCAACAATTATAAATATTTTAATACATAAAGATAAATAAAACAAGATTTATTTGTTTAGGACAAAAATAAAATTTTAAAATTGAAAAAAGTTTTAGAAAATAATTTAAATATGAGAAAAAAATGCTTAAAATGTTTAGAAATTGATTGGATAAAAATGAGAATAATTAAAATTGGGTGAAATAATTGAAAAATGATAAATAATTAAAAATTTAGGAATTTAATTGAGAAATAGTAAAAATAATTGAAAATTGAAGAAATTGTTTGCAAAAGGAAAAAACAGTTTACCAAATTATATAAAAAATTTAATTGTTATCTTACATTTTTTGTCTCCCGTTTAACATGTTTTTCATTGATAATATTTTATTCTAATTTATCATAAACATCCTGTTCCAACTAAAAATTGAATTTATTTTGATTACCCTCAGGGATTAAAATTCTTTTAAGTTATGTGAATGCAGAGTGCAATACAACCATGACTATAAACCAGTTATCATTATAAAAACATTAATCACTCACATTTACACGGACATTCCTTTAATTCATTTTGGAATTCTTTAGGCCAATTTGTGTCGTAAAACGAAATTCATTCTTTATGAATGAAAAAAAAAAATTAATGTTGGATGCTAAACAAGATTTTTTTAAATTCTATTTCGAGGATTACAGAAATAAATTTAAAAACAAATTTAGTGATTTTATTAAAAGAAAACATTTTTAAAAATACTCGGAAAGTTAAACTTTTTAATATTATGGTCAAAAATAACATTATATTTCATGAGAGTGGCAAATTTCTGTTTATTGAAAATTCTGTCGAAATATTTAACTTCCTGCATTTTCCAGAAATTGTATTTATTAGATTTACTTTTTGTCTTCTTATTTAAAAAGGCAAAACTCTATTTTTCAGAATATTCAAATTTCCGAAAATGCATTTAACAGAAATTGTATTTATCAGATTTATCATTTGTCCTCATATATAATTTTCCGAAATTTCATTTCTCAGATTATTTTACTTCGCGAATGTGAAGTTGTCAGATATGGTATTTATAAGACTTACCGTTTGTTTAAATTTAATTTCCCAAAACTCCATTTCTCAGAATATTTAACCTCTGGAAGTTTCATTTGTCAGAATGTTTAAATTCTCGAATATATATTTCTCAGATTTATTATTTGTTCGACCAATTAACTAACCGAAATCGTATTTAACAGAGTCTTAAACTTACCAAATACAAAAATTCTAGAATAAGCATTTGACCGACGCACGAAATGAAGTATTTCTAAAAGAGCTCGATGATTGGCTGGTAATATTTCCGGAAATATTACCAGCCAATCAGACAGCTCCTTTAGGATAACTTTACATTCCGTGTGTCGGGCAAATGTACATTCTGGAATTTTTGTATTTGGGAAGTTTAAGACTCTGATAAATATAGTTTTGGTTAATTAATTTTTTCAACAAATAATGAATCTAATAAATACAATAAATTTCCGAGAAATATATATTTGAAAATTTAAATATTTTCTGACAAATGAAAAATTTAGAGTTTAAATATTTTGAGAAATTGTAATACGGCATATAATTATTTGATTCAATAAGTTAAAAAAAAGTTATCAAAAAGTGATTCGTTAATTTATTTTAAATATAAATTATGCTTTTCACAAGTTCATAAATTTTGTAATCAAACGTTTTCTTTGAATATTTCCACACAGTTATTTGTGTAGGAAACAATCCCTGTTAAATTGTTTGTGTTAAAATTTAACATTTTTCGTGAGTTGATTTTACACATTCATTAAATGTCATTCGATTTTTGAACATAACCTCAAATTTTTTAGTAGTAACATTATAATTTACGTTTATTTTTTCGTTGTAAAGTAGCATAAATTTTTTATTAAAAATTCATATTAAGTTAAAAATTATATTTATGTGTTACCCGGAAGTTAACAGAAAGTTAACATTGTTAACTTCCTGGAAAACACCTGGAAATTTCTGGAAAATCCCTGGAAATTTCTGGAAAATCCCTGGGTATTTCTAGGAATCCCTGGAAAATTTCTGGAAACATTTTGAAAATCCCTGGACATTTCTGACAACTCTTGGGGAATTCCTGGACCTTTTAGTGAAACTCCTGGGAATCCCTGGGAAATTCTTGGGAACTCTTGGGAAATTCCTGAGAAATCTCTAGACATTCCTGGGAACTCTTGAGAAATTCGTGGAAAATCTCTGGGAATTTCTGGAAATCCCTTGGAAATTCATGAACATTCTTGGTAACTCTTGGAAAATTCCTGGGAACTTTTGAAACATTCGTAGAAAGTCTCTGGACATTCCTGGGAATCCCTGGGAAATTCCTCGAAAATCTGGAAATACCTGGACATTCTTGGGAGTTCTTGGGAATTCTTGGAAACTGTTGGGAAAATTTTAAAAATTCCCTGGAAGTTTCTGGGAACTCCTGAAAACTTCCTGGGCTTTACTTGGAAACTCCTGGAAACTCTTGAGAAATTCCTGGAAAGTCTTTATCCAGATGTTTTCCGTGAAAATGAGAGCATGTATATATACATCGATCAGGTTTAAAGGGTTACGTACAGTTAGAGCTTTAATTAAAAGCTGTTTTTAGGAATTTTTTGTGACCACACATTAAAATAATTAATAACAAATCTTTTTTCACATGAAATATATATATTTCAAGAAAATATTCTGAAATTATAAGAAGTAAATATGAAGAAACAGGTGAATGACACAACATTTGCGTGACATATGGATTCAATAGTCGATATATGAAACCAGGGACAATTTCCTCGATTGTTTTCGTACTGATTTTTGATCCTAAAATACACTCACTTCATTTTAATTAATTTGCTGGATCATTGATGTACCATACAGGATTGTTTAATTAATAAATAAATAACACGATAATGATCAATATTTCATTAGAAAAACTATATGGCGAAGGCCCCTCCTTGATAAGTTAATGAAGAAAATAACTCTAATTATCTATTTGAACACTGGGGTGTAATTTACATATACCATAACAAGATAAAGAAAACAGGCAACGATCTCGAGATTATAATCTAAATAACAAAGATTCTAACCTGGATGGATAAACCGTTCTTGGAGATCCACCGGCTCTGATTTGTTCATTAACATATCCACTGCGAGGTACATTGAGTGCGCTTCTGATTCCCACGCTGGAACCATCGAGTGTTCCAGGACCCGGTTTTGGGACGTGGCTGCTGCAGTAGACTTCCTTATCATTGATTTTGTGCTGATTGTTGTAGTAGGTTTTCAAAGTCAACTTGGTGCCGCACCTAGAGCATTTGAAGCAGCCAGCGTGAAAGAAAGTAAAATCCTTTAAAGGACCCACCCTATCGACTTGGTAAACAGTCTGCTGGCAGCGGAGGCACGTGCTTTCATAAAAATTCGGCCGATACATTGCTAACGGGATCCTTGATCACGTTTCCCTAACTTTATCTCCTTAAAGGATCGCCGACTCTTTTCTTTTTATTCTCTTTTCGGTTTCAGAGCACCGTCTCACCAGACCAAGTTTCTCTTAAGATAATAATCAACTGATTTGGCAATTTACTTTAATCGTTTGCCATTATCGAAGTGACGCTCGTTGCCACAAGGAAATCGTTTGTCTCCTGGCTCATTTTTGCCATCTTATGCTACCTAATTATCATCTCAAATGGTTTCATACACCCTGCTATTTTCACTCCTCGCAGAGATCGATGTTTCGTAAGATCAGCACCTACAAGGAAAACAGTTATTTGTTAGAAAATAGCCATTTATATAACTTTACGTCAGTTTTATACAATTCAGAGAAGCATTTTTGTATTGTTACTTCTTCAAATTGATTCATTTAAATTTTGAAAAACCCAGATTTCCAAAATCTTGGTTAAAAACAGTAATAGCTCTACTGCGGCTGAACCGTTGATAAAGAACTTAGTGATTCTTTAAAAAAAACCAAGATTTCCAAAATCTTGGTTAAAAACAGTAATAGCTCTACTCTACTACTACTACTAGCTCATTTCAAATTCAATATCCAGATCGGAGTCATTACATATCATAATATTAAATACCTCACACATATCATTAACTATCGTGCCTTTTAACGATTTTTAACTGTCTAATAATCGTTTTTTAAAAAATTTAAATCCCTTCCTCCCTAGCGGTGTGTTTTGGGGATGAATCTTTTTCTTAATTATTGGGTGCACCACCATTTTATGTAAAAAAAAATTGTTCACTATATTATTTTTTATTTTCATTTTTTTCGTTTCTTGACATTGATAAATATTTGTGTAAAGTGGGTTGAAGACGTGAATATTTTTTAAAACTCTGATTAAGTCTTTTTTAAACTGATTTTAAAAGACAGGTTGATTAGTTTTTTTTTTTCATTTAGTTGAATGACTGTATTTTGCTTGATTTGGAGAAAATTTGATTCATGTGGAGTGCCAAAGAACTTCTCATAAACCAAACAGAAACTTACTATATGTTACAAAAACCCACGCACGCCCATACACTTTGGGATGGAGAATGTAATAAGTGACACAATCGTCCGTTGCGAAGCTATGGTCGTAACTAAAAATGGGTAATTGCTAGTCAGTCACCTCATCTTATAACGGAAAAAATAAGTTAACTCACAAAATTAAAAAAAAAGTAGTGACTCCTGATTTGAAAGTTGTAGGAAAAAGAATGTACCTCTGCGTAAAGAAATGAGTATTGAAAGAAAAAAAAATTATATTCTCATTTTTGTCTATCTATTAATTTTAAAATTAAAAAAAAAACATCAAATTTTTGAAAAATAATAAAGCAAACTTAAGAGAAATTTTTTTTTTTTAATAATTTGAAAAATATCCAAAAAAATGTTGTCAAATAAAAAAATTATTACAATGTGCTATATCATAAATAAAATAATAAATTGCAAATAACTTTTGCGAGAAAATTTACTAGTTTTTTAATGGAAAAATTCAGAATCCGTTAACCATTGAAAAGTTAAATTTTTATGCCTAATGAATATAAGATATATTAACATAACGTTTTTGTCCTCACTCAACCGTTCACGCACATTACATACAATATTTCTCTTGTTAATTGAACAATGTAGACTTTCGAAATTTTTAGAAATTACTTGAATTTTGTTTTTAACAGTTTCGATAAATAAATACATATTTACTATTATTAATATAGATTCTATTTTATATTTTATATTTACTTAAATAATATAAAAAATTAAGTTATGATCAATTTTATAATACATTTTAATTTAATTTTACATTTAAAATAAATTTTTTAAAAATTTTAATTACTCTCTAAGATCCTAAGAGATTCACAAAATGGAACTACATCAATAAAAATTTTCATTTTAATGGCTAATATTATGAAAAAGGTTATGAGATAATTTCGGTCACCCACAGGTTCGTTTTTTTCACACCATGGAACAGGTTTTTCTGATCCAAAAGATTAAATGGGCTACCAAAAAAAAAAAGTAAAGATAAAAAATGCGAAAACCTACACACTGCGTAGGTCGAAAACATTTTATAACCTACATAAAGTGATGCTAATGTGTGTTCTTATCCACTTGTTCAATATTCAAAATCTATTTTCAAACATTGACCGGTCAATCGTCAGAACAGATATTGAACTATGTATATATAATAAATTAATTTCCAAGTCCTTATTTTCAAACATATTTCTATTCAAAATTCTCAAGTCATTCTTTTGAAAGATACTTATCTCATTCTGTTCTATTTAAATGTCAGATATTATTAGCGATAAATTCCAGTTATTAAAAATCATTACAAGATATTATTTGAATACAAAATTATGTAACTTTCGAGTTATTAAAAAAAGTATTAATTTTGCATAGATCTATTCTATTCTATGGACAGTTTTCTTCACACACTTTTTTCCTATAAAAACAATGATAAATTGTATATAAATATAGATATAGGTACCGAATTATTATTATTATTATCTATTATGTAGGTGATGGCTATTGTGATTAAATAACCAAGACCTAAACTTTGCTTTTTAAATAAAAACGTCCACATATTAGTTTCCGGTTTTAACCATGTGCGTCTTACTCCCTTGTAAAAAAATAACTAAGATAAAATAAAAGGGAAGTGATAATAAAGAACATAGTGGCTGGATCAATAACAATGAATAAAACCGTTAAAAAGTATTTTAATACTACAACCGTTTAGAAACAAATTTAAAAAATAAAAGTGTAAATAAAAAAATTAATTTAAAATGACAACAAATATAGAAACAAAAATAACAATAAATTTAATCTATAAGGGAATTGATTAAAAAAGAATAGCTGATAATAAAAATAATTCTTAACATTAAAATAAATTATTATTGAAAAAAATTATGATTTGAATGAAAATTAGAAAGTACTATTTATTTTTAAGATTTGGAAATATACTATATAGATAAAGGGAAAAACGGACAAAATGCCTGTGTAAAAGATTAGAGTAAAAAAAATTATTTAATGATATTTTTGGAAAATATAAACCATCAGATACTAAATCCACTTCATAAAGGGGAAAAAATACTATAAAAAATGTATAAAGCTCCTGTGATTGAAATAACTTGTAAAATTGAATTTCTAACACTCTAATAAATTATATAAAAACCTGCTTGCTTCGAAAAAGCGTGAGTTTTAGAAAGAAAACCTAAAATTTGATATTCAATGCCAAATGTGTCAGGTTAATCCACCATGATTCTTTTAATCACGTTACTCACGTAATAATCGTACTCATACGCATTTTTTTGCGCATGCGCACTTCTTTTGATTAATCCCGAGCTTATTTAAAATTATATTTAGATTATCTTTAATAATTAATTATCTTCAAAATTGTGTTTTAAAAATATAGTAAAAGTAATTTTTTAGTGTACAATAATTGTTATTAATGGAAAGTTAAATGTTTAAGGAATAATTAAAAAAAAATTATACACGTCTGTGAGATAGAAGTGCATATTTTCTAAAATTTAAAAATGAAAAAATTATCGTTAGATAGCATCATTTTCACAATTCTTTAATAACAAACTGATAAACATGAAAATTTACAGAAACCATCTTTACACCTTAATATAATTTATTAAAAAAAACATGTTTAATATTTATTTTTGATCAAGTTATTAACGATTCCCAATTTACCCAAAAAGGCATTTTACCCGGTTAGTCCCTAATTTGAATTTAACTGTAGAACTTCCTCAGGGTTCTAATCTTGGTTCTCTTTTATTTTTATTATTTATTAATGACATTAAATATGTAATACATTTTGTTTCTTTTTTTACTGTATGCTGACGATTTGAAAATTTTTCGTGTTATTCGTGATTATATTGACTGTATTGTCCTTCAGACTGATTTGAATAATGTTCGTGCATGGTGTAGTTTGAATGGATTATCTCTTAATATACACAAGTGTTCCTGTATAACATTTTCTAGAAAGAAGGTGACTTTTTATTGTAATTATACCATTGATAATGTTGTTCTTAATCGTGTTTCTGAGATTCATGACCTTGGCATTCTATTTTGTACAGATTTATCTTTTAACGTTCAAATTGCTGCTGCAGTAAATAAGGCTCTAAGATCTTTTATTTAAAGTGATCAATGGTGTTGTTAATTGTCCTACGGTTCTGTCTTCCATCAATTTTTCAGATCCTCAAAAAATACTACGATCAGTCGTACCTTTTTATATTCCTGTTCGTAAAACTAATTTTGCTAAAAAATCAATTTCATTGCGACTTTGTACTAAGGGGATACAATATTGTGACAAATTAGACTTTTTTTTAATAACAATCTAGCGATGTTTATTAACTCTTTACGTCTCTTTACCGACCCGTATGTATTTTCAAATAAATAAATAAAGAAGTTAACAGTAGCTTTCTACTTTTTTGTTGTTGTTCATATGGTTTATAAAATTTGGACGAAAAATATGAAATAGCATCATTCTCGCACTCTTGGTTTTTATTCATCCTTAATATGCCACTGAGAACAACAATAGATCAAGCGAAAGAGTTCCAAGTTTTCTCCATTCAGTAATGGGTGCGAAAAAGTGTAATTAACTTTGAATGAAGAGAAATATTTGTCACAATTGAAACTTACGGTCTTTTCTCATCAACGATTCTCCATTACAGGTATCTAATTATACCACATCGAGAATCTAAATAATTTTAAAAATGACACCCATCTGCTTATAGTAATTTGTAATTATAATTTAAATACAATTCCTTTCAAGATTCCCATTATTGTTTGGAAATTCTGATCGCATTTTTGAAAATTATAATCACTGTTAATTACATTGAAAAAATGTATTTACTTTTAAGAGTATTGTATTTATAATAAAATTTTTGCGTCAATAATATATTGGTTTTTATAGAAAAAATCTAAACTCTTTTATGTTGCATATCCTTATTTTTGTGATGATAATTTCAATTAAGACATATCAAATATACAATAAGTTAATAACTAATAAAGCTTTTAATAAGTGTTTATAAATATTGGAAAATAAATGCAATAGTTAACATGTGGTTTTAAATTTATAATGTGTTGTTAAGTATTTATTAGGCATTTAAGTATTTAATAACTAGTTAAAATTTTTTCCTACTTCTGTAATAGTGACTTTCTTTTTTACGATCTTAATATATAATGCCGACTTTTGGTCGACTCCGTTATTAAACTTCTGTCTGCCTTTATTAATTTTATTGTTTCTTGTCCTTATGAATGTCATTTTTTGAAAAATTGCTCTTAATGATCGACTTATTAAAAATGTCCATTTCACTTGATTGCGCAATTAAAAAAGTGCCACGGATGTTATAGCAGCAGAAATAAGAAGATATGCACCGAAGACAACTTTCTCGTCTCTTTTAATTACTAAAAGCCGAGAGAAGACGTTGAAAAATGTATATATTACGTGAAAGTATAAATCTATAATTCCAAGAATGCAAATCAACAAAATTTGTCTATTAGAATGATAACGAAAATTTATGTTATTTCTAATTTGTCAACATTCCTTTCCTTGCTTCCAAAAATTTTAAATAAAATAATTCCGAAATTTTTTTTTACCGTAAAACAATATTTACTTTTTTAAAATTTGAAAGTACGTTTTTTAAACATTTTTTTTATATTGCTGACCCACTATCCCTACTATAAAACATTAAAAATTAAGTCTAAACTAAGTCTTGAAATTCGTTATAAAAAATTAATAAACAATTACTTTAAACATTTCTTTGCTTCAATTAATTAGCAAACAAATTTTTATTTCAAGAATAAGTGATAATATTATGCATGGTGGAGATAAATATGCGTTAAGCAACCGTTTAAAAAACGTAATATCTACAAGGTGGAGGGGAGGGGGTGGTTAGTAAATTATTAAATTATGTTACGATGGGAAGTTTTTTAAGGAAAAACAATATGACTATTAACAAATTTTTATCTTTTTTAAATGACAGGAAAAAATATGTAGCGTTTTAAGCGGCTGGGGGGAGGGGGGTGGATCATAATAGTTCCAAAAAAACGTCAAATATAATTTGAATCCCCGCTTATCATAAATGCAGTGGAATTGATTTTTTAAATTAAACAATTAATTATTGTTTAAACACACTGAAAAAAAAACTATTTAAGGTTTACTTGAGTTAAATGTAATTTTTACTTTTTTACTCAAGCAATGAAAAAAAATCAAAAATTGCTGTGAAATCAGGCAAATTTTACTTTGTTTATAAAGAAAAAAAAACAATTGACACTTTTGAAGCAAAATTTGACGTTTATGTGCCAAACTGTTAAAATTAAATTTTCAATACATTCCAGAAGATTTAATAGTGGAAGAATAAGTAAAAGTGAGTAAAAACGTTAATTGCATATTAATTTATTGTTTATTTCTTTTAATTAACTCAAACATTGTTTTAAAGTACAATATGTCAAATTTGTTTTAAAAGTGACATTTTGTTTTCCTTAAAAAACAAAGTAAGTTTTACTTTTTTTTGCACTGCTTGAGTTATAAAGTAAATTTTACTTGACAACTCAAGCAAATATTCCATTGTTTTTTTTTCAGTGCAAGTAATTGTTAAATGTGAAATAACAATAAAATTTCCAAAATTGTTCGATGAAATTAAAAAATCAACCCTACTGTATTAATAATAAACGCACATTGATTCTCATGATAAAATATTCACTTTCTTGAAGTAAAAACCTCTCTGCTCATTAATTGAACCAAATAAGTGTTTAAGGGCATGTAATGGCCGGGACTTTAGCCCAAATTCTTTAGATGGAATTCTTGAAATTAATAAAATTAAGTCAATTTTCCTTATTTGGGGGTCGGACATTGAATTTGCCTTAGTTCGAAATTTTATGAAAAAAAATATTAAATTTTGTTTCAGGTTTTTCATTTTTTAAATATTGCAAATTTATAACTTAAATGTTCCGAAGTTGCAGTATTTTTGTAACGTCTTTCAATAAAATTATTAAGTTGCAAAGTTCAAGAAAATGAGGAAATTTTTGATTTTTAATTTAAGAATTCCTATATTTTTAAAAAGAAAATTTAAAAAGTGCGAAGAAAATTTGATAGTTTAACGTAATTTATTACTTTAAATTCAAAATGGCGGGTCAAAAATGAAGAAGACAAAAATTCAAAATCAATAAATCTTTACGAAAATTATTACTTGGGGGTTTTTGGAATCGCTGAACACAAATCTGGTATCAGATTTAAAAAATCCAAAATGACAGATTAATATCGTATTATACATTTGTATGCTTAAGAAGTATCGTCTGTGTAAAACTCTATGGTTTTATCCAAAATATAAAAAAAAATTTTTGAATTTTATTCAACTTTTAAAAATTATGGTTATTTGCCATTTTTTATGTTGAGTTAAGTTTAATTCGTTTAATTTATCTAGCGAAGTTTACTAACTCTTTACGACTTATTTTATATATAAACCAATAATAATGTGGTCTAATAACTGTAATTCAACTTTTCTGTATTTTTCTAATGGGTTCTTGTTGATACGTATATGTTTTTAATTAAATAGTGACTTTTTCAAATCTTCGTCTTTGGCAGAACTGGTCCATTTGGGATTTATTGAATAAATAAAATGAAAATTAGACGCATGAATGGAATGGTCCAAAATTCATTATATCGAACTTTCAATGGGCAGAAATTGATTAAACAGAACTTTCATGAAGTCGAATGTTTATTTTATAGAATTTGTATTCAGTCGAATGCGAATTAATCCGAATTCCCACTAAGTAGAATTTTCAAGTCACCGAACTCGTATTTAATATAATTATGTCATTTTACAGAATTTCTACTTAACCGACTTCTTACTTAAAAAAATTATAATGCAACCGAATGCTAATTTAGCAGAATTCTTATTTAACCGAATGTTAACCTAGCCGAATCTTCAAGTAACAGAATGTCCATTTGGCCGGATTTTCATTTGTCCGCAATTTTACTTTACACGAATTCATTGTCGATAGAATTCTTAAAACAACAAATTTTCATTTGGCCGAAACTGCAAATGTCCGAATAAACATCTGCCAGAAAGATTTTGGCGCGAATTTGAAGATTAATCTACCAGGAATTATAAAAAATTATGATTGGTTAATTTTCAAATTCGCGCCAAAATCTTTCTGGCAGATGTTTATTCGGACATTTGCAGTTTCGGCCAAATGAAAATTCGGTGTTTTAAGGATTCTATCGACAATGAATTCGTGTAAAGTAAAAATTCGGTAAAATGAAAATTAGGCCAAATGGACATTCTGTCACTTGAAGATTCGGATAAGTTAACATTCTGTTAAATGAGAATTCTGCTAAATTAGCATTCGGTTGCATTATAATTCTCTTAAATAAGAAATCGGTCAAGTAGAGATTTTGTAAAATATCATAATTTTTCACAACTTTTCATAGAATTAGTATTTAAATTTATAAGTCTTTATATCATCTTTCACATTATTTAGCAGTTTAAGTTTTCAGAAAATTATTAATTACAAAAAAACTGTGATCCGTTTTTTATGAAACTGCCAATTCTGATTTGTATATAGATTCTCAATTTACGTAATTGTGCCACTGTGCGAATGGTCAAGTTCAAAAGACAAAAAAGCCTACAACACCGATTTAGAGGTTAAAGAATCAGTTCCCGTTTCTGCTGAACACACTTGCTAATAAACAAACTAAAAAACTTCCTATCTAGAGTCCTAGAATGCAACGAGGTGATACTGGACCACGGATCTCAGTTACATTCATTCACTCATTTAACAAGCCCCCGGTTAGACACACCTTGAATATTTTTCCGATATGCTTTTCTGCTTCCCTATAATCCGTGACTCAGAACTCTATTCTCTTTATTTATTCTTCGTTAAAGGCGTTGGATCATCTTGTCTCCGGCCTATAGTCACTGTCACTCGTAAAAAGATCTTTTTTCACAATAAAACAAGTCAATATTACCGAGATAACAGTCCTGATAAACGAGCAGGAAACACTTCACAATTTCACATTGAATAGGGAACACGCATGAAACACTTGATGGTACCAGGTATGTACCTATCAAGGTCGTCGAATTTCTCGGCCACGCGTTGAAATTACCGAAGAACCAGCCGCGTCATGAGAGACCGGAAAGGAGCGCATTGAGCCTTGGGGCCAATAAGTGCGAACGGGATCGATCCAAAACTGATTTAAACGAAAAAAAAAAATTCCTTTTCACTGAAGCGCGCCGGACTTTTGTCTATACTCTTGGATCGGTTAAAACAAATCGGCTTATTTTGCTTTTTATACTCTCAAGACGGAAGCGAGCTTTTGTGATCAAGTGTTGAAAATACACTGACAATCATTGACCAACTTGACAGGTTACTTGTGCGAGTGGTAAACAAACGCGGTGACACCTGTAAAAACCACCTGTTCGCCCGACGTTTCGGAGTGATCTGAACACAGGAAACCGGCCATTTTGAAAGCTGACACTGGTGGCGCTCATGGTGGAAATCCGTCCAAGTGGGGGAAGTTTTATTGTTATTTAAAATCCCTTTCTAATTGTTATTTGGCTGCGGTTAGCCGGCGTTTGATGCTTTAGAATTTCAAGTTATTTATGGCCCTTGACTGCGCGATTGTTTATAGGTTAATGGAAAAGAGTTTATTTGATATTTTGAAACTTATTCTTGGGCCGGAAAACCAGATTTTTTTTATTACAATTGTGATCCAATTGTGATCACAGAAGGTTATGGGTATGAAATATGTTGTTTTTAACGAAAATTAAGTGACACGTTGTTTTGCGAATTCAGAAAAAAAAACTTCCTTGAAGATATGAGCATTTGAAATTTGAAGACTCATAATTTAAAAAATTCAATTTCTTTCTTAAAATGTTCATATTTATTGAACTTAATTTAGATATTAATTGAGGCATATGCAAATTTTGGGGGAAATTCGCCATTTTTGAATTTAAAAATATTATGATCGGATTCATAATCAGCGACACCAAAAACCCCTATATGCTGTTTTTAATAAATTTTAGAAACAATTTTGCATATTGATCCGCCATTTTGAATTTTGAAAAATTATGAATGAATTCCGAATCCGACCTCGAAAACCCCTAATATACTAAGTTTAATTAATTTTGTCAAAAATTTTGCATTTTTGTCCGCCATATTGAATTTTGAAAAATCAGTGATTGGTTATCTGCGACCCAAAAAAAAAACCCTATTTACCAAGTTTCATTAATTTTAATATAAAACTTCAAGATTATACAGTAGGGTGGTCCAAAACAAAAAAGTCGTTTTTTTAATGCTCTCACCCCCTAGGATTTTTCTATATCGCAAAAAAAATACACCTATTTTTTTTTTTTTTTTTTAATATTTGGGGGTGCCTCAACGGGGTTGAAGTTTCCCATGTAAAATGCATGGGGAAAAAAGACTTTTTCGGAGAATTGGTATAGAATCCATGAAAATGAATATTTTTCAATCGGCCAACTATGTTTCTCTTCAGGAGACTTCAAAGAATGGTGCTACATTGTTTATTTAACAATTTTTTAATATTAACTATTTTTTAAAGGGCCCCAAAAAACCCATAATTGAAAATTAAAGAAAATAATTAAAAGAAAAATTACAATATGACGAAAATAATAATTAAATATTGGAGAAAATATTTAACTATTAAAAAAATTAATTAACGATTGAGAGAAAAGTTTGAAAAATGTCGAAAATAACAAAAAAAGTTAAATTAACGAATAATCATAAAATTAAAGGTAAATAATAAATCGTCAATTGAAAACTGATGAAAAGTATGGATTGAAAATAAAAAAAAAATTGAAAAATGGAATTGACATTTAAAGAAAATAATTAAAAATTGAAAAAAAAGTAATTAAAAAAGCTGAAAATTGTAGAATATAAAAGAAAATAATTGAAAACTGAAAAATTATAATTTGAAGAAAGTAATTGACAATTAAGAAAAAATTATAAAACTGTCAAGAATAATTGTCAAGTGTCAACAGAACAAAATATTAAAGAGTAATTATAAACTTCAAGAATAATTGTAAATTGAAAAATTTGTAGAAAATAATTGAAAATTGTGGAAAAAATTAATAATTGAAAGAAAAAATTGAAAAATGACGAGAATAATTGAAAGATTGAAGAAAATATCTGAATTATGACGAAAATAATAGACAATTTATTAGAAACAAAATTCGAAAAATGGCTAGATTAATACACAGCAAAACAAAAAAATTGAAAAGAAAAGAATAATTATACAATTTTAAGAGAATAATTGAACAAATTGTAGGAAATAATTATAAATTGTGTAAAATAGTAAATAATTGAAAGAAATAATTGAAAAATGACGAGAATTATAATTGGAGAAAATATTAAAAATTGAAGAAATAAATTGAAAATTGAAGAATTAAATTAAATTTGTCAGAAAATAATTGATAATTAAAAGAAAAATTACTAAATATTAAGAAAAATACTTGAAAATTAAAAAAAATAAAAATCTGTCAAGAATAATCGACAACAGAACAAAATAATTAAAAAAATTTTAAAGGATAATTAGGTACAAAATTGAAGAAGAATATTAAGTTGTCAATTAAAAACTGAAGAAAATTATAGTAAAAATTTTAGGAAATAAATGAAAATTTATAAAATCAATTGAAAATTGAAGAATATAATTAAAGAATTATATTGAAATTTAAAAAAAATAATTGACAATTGAAAAAAGACGATGATTATTGAACATTGAATAAAATAATTGAAAATTGAAGAAAGTAATTGACAATTGAAGAAAATAATTAAAAATGGAGGATATAAATTGAAAATTTAAGAATTAAATTGAAATATAAATAAAATAATTGATATTTGAAAGAAAAATTACAAAATGATTTCAAAAGTTATTAATAAAAAATTGAAATATGACAAAATACCCCTATGCTGGAGCTCAGCTTATTTATGTTGAAAGGTTAGGAATTGTCAGAAATGTGTAATTTTATGCAGAATTTTTTATAAAAAAAAATAGATAGATAATCCGACTCGCACATGCCCGGTTTTTTACTTTTTTTTAACAATGTCCGCCATTTTGACGCCGCCATCTTAAATTTAATGAATTAACTAATATATATTTTTAATCTTTTAATAGTTTGGCATTTTGTGCCACTTAATTGCACATAAAAAAATGTTTTCGGTAAGAAATATTGATTAAAAAAAACAAATTATCGATTTTTCGGTACTTTTTTGCAAAATAGCCGCCATATTGGTTTTGCACATGGATAAAAATGAAATTTGGGCCGAGAATCTTGTAGAGCGAACCCAAAAACGTAAATAAACGCTATTCTCATATTTTACAAAAAACTTTCTTATTTATAGTACTATTCCAAATTAAGGATGTTTGACCCTGTAACATAACCTCAAACTAAAAATTAGTTTCTATCATGAAAATAAAGTAAAACAAAAATTGTCCTTAATAAATTTTAAAAGATCTACTTATACAATTTTTAAATAAAATTATTTTGAATCAAAATATTTTGTCATTTACCTATTATTTGACATTTTGTGTTTTTTTCTTCAAATCTAATGAAAACTTGCAATTTTTATCCAATTATGTCAAATGATGACTCATTTTGTTCTGTGAAACATTCTATATAAATTTACTCATAGAATTTTATTAAAAATGTATTGTTCAGAAACAATATAGAAAACATTAAAGATACATTTTTTTTATCATTATTTTTTAACTAAACATTTTTAATTAAATTCTGAGTAAATTTATATAGAATGTTTCACAGAACAAAATGAGTCATTATTTGACATAATTGGATAAAAATTGCAATTTTTCATTAGATTTGAAAAAAAAATCACAAAATGTCAAATAATACGTAAGTGACAAAATATTTTAATTCAAAAGAATTTTATTTGAAAATCGTATAAGTAGATCTTTTAAAATTTATTAAGGGCAATTTTTGTCTTACTTTATTTTCATGATTAATTAATTAATTTGAGGTTATGTCACACGGTGAAACACCCTTAAGGCTACGATTTTTGTGATTTCAGGCGTTAATATTTTTGAAAAACCTTTCTAATTTCGTCAATTCTTAATATTTTTACATTTTTTCTTGTGAATATTGAAAGAGAATAAAAAGTTAAAAATAATTGAAATATGAAAAAAATAATTAAAAAATAAAAAAAATAATTCAAATTTAAAAAAAAATTGTAAAATGACAAAAGTTTAAAAAGTTTTTTTTAATAGTGGACAACATAGATTTGTCTCCGCTTTGCGATCAACTTTGTCAACAAAATAATATTGTAAAAAATGTTTATTTCTATCTTCTCCTTATATATATATATATATATATGTATTATAAAGGGTTTAAACCCGTTTATTAACAAATAAATAAATAAATAAAAGTATAATTGAAAAATTGATTAAAAATAAAAAGAATGAAGAAAAAAATTGAAACAAAATAATTGAAATTTGAAGAAAATAATTGAAAAGTTTAAAAAATAATTGAAGTTACAGCAAAATAATTGAAGAATGACAAAAATTGTTAAAATTTGAAACTGGTGTAAAAAATTTAAATTTTGAGTACAATAATTGAATAATGATATAAGTAATTTCAATCTGCTGTAAAAGTTTATAAATTTACATGACAATAATAAAAAGATTGAAGAAAATGACATATAAAGAAAATAATTCTAAGATGTCAATAAAATTTTAATATTGACAGAAAAAATTTGTAATTTAAAAAAAATAATTGGTAATTGGTGTAAAAAATTAAAAATTTGAAGACAATACTTGAAAAATTGACAAAACATTGAAATGTTAAGAATTAAGGTATTAGTCGCGTAAATGCTCCCGCAAAACTCCCGCAAAATAAAAAGAACAAAAAATAAACTTTTATATCAACTCACTTGCTTCCTTGTGACCTCTTCTAATATAATATATGTAATTTTCACGATTTTGAGTCAGGTACTATAAGTTATCGTGATGTATTGCTTACACGTTTTCGACATTTTTCAATAAAACCATGTGAAAATGAAAAATTATGAATTTTTAAATTATTGTATTTTTTATACGGCGTGGTCAATAAAATTAATTTTTTTTTAAAGGATTTATTTTATCTCAATGTGTAACTTAGTAGTTTTATTTGAAAAACTGACGACTTGTTTTTTTATAATTGAATATAAGAGACATTTTTTACATGCATTTTGTGCTATTGCATGTAAAAGGTATAAACTTTGAATTAATATTTTGAAGCTCAGAAGTGGTCAAAATTAATAGGATAGATCTCATTTCATAGATAAATACCTCATGAATACAGATACAAAGTTTTAAAAAAATCTGACGAAAATCATTTTATGCGACTAATACCTTAAACTAATTAAATAATGACATAAATAATTCAAAGCTGGTGTGAAAATAAAAAATTTATAGACAATAATTGGAAAATTAAAATAAGTATTAGAAGTTTGAGGAAAATAATTGAAAGTTAAAGAAATTAATTGAAGTTTAAAGAGAATAATTGAAATTTGGGGAGAATAATTCAAATATGGCAAAAAATTTTAATTATGAAGAAAGTAATCAAAGCTTGAAGAAAATAATTGAAATTTGTAGAATGCAATAATTAAAAAAATTAATAAATTCGTGACAATAATAAAAAGGATGAACAAAATGATTAAAATTTGAAGAAAATAATTTAAAGCTGATGTAAGAAATTTAAAAATCCATGACAATAAAAAAAATTAAATAAAATAATTGAAATTTGTAGAAAAGAGTTCTGAAATTGCAACAATAAAAGAAATACGAAGAAAAAAAATTGGAAAATGACAAAAATACTTGAATAATGACAAAAGAAATGTAAATTTGAAGAAAATAATTAAAAAATGACAAAAATAAATGAAAACTTGTGTAATAAATTTTAATATTCCTGGCAATAATTTGAAAAATAAAGAACATAATTGAAATTTTAAGAAAATAATTGAAAAATGACAAAAATAAATGAAAACTTGTGTAATAAAATTTAATATTCATGAAAATAACTGAAATTTGTAGAAAATAATAATTGAAAGAAGTGTAAAAAATTAATAAATTAGTGACAATAATAAAAAGAATAAAGAAAATAATTAAAATTTAAAGAATATAATTGTAATTTGAAGAAAATAATTGAAAGCTGGTGGAAGCAATTTAAAAATTCATACCAATAAAAAATTGAACGTTTTAGAAAATAATTCTAAAATGGCAAAAATAAAAAAAATTGGAAAATGACAAAATTACTTGAATAATGACAAAAGTAATTGAAATTTGAAGAAAATAGTTGAAAAATAACAAAAGTAATTGAAAAGTGTATACATTTTTTTAATATTCCTGTCAATAAGTTAAAAATTGAAGAACCTAATTTAAATTTTTAGAAAATAATTGAAAAATTATTTGTAAGCCCGTTTATAGACAAATAAATAAAAATGACAAAAATAAATGAAAACTTGTGTAATAAATTTAAATATTCCTGGCAATAATTAAAAAACATAATTGAAATTTTAAGAAAATAATTTAAAATAACAAAATAAATTGAAACTCGTATAAAAAATTTTAATATTCCTGGCAATAATTTGAAGACTGAAGAAAATAATGAAATTTGTAGAAAATAATAATTGACAGAAGTGTAAAAAATTAATGAATTCGTGATAATAATAAAAAGAATAATTGAAAGCTGGTGGAAGCAATTTAAAAATTCATGCCAATAAAAAAAAATGAATAAAAAAATTGAAAGTTTTAGAAAATAATTCTAAAATGGCAACAATAAAAAAAATGAATATAAAGAAAAATACTTGAATAATGACAAAAGTATTTGTAATTTGAAGAAAATAATTGAAAAATAACAAAAGTAAATTGAAACTTGTATACAATTTTTTAATATTCCTGACAATAATTAAAAATTGAAGAACATAATTGAAATTTGAAGAAAATAATTGAAAAATTATTTGTAAGCCCGTTTATAGAAAAATATATAAAAATGACCAAAAATAAATGAAAACTTATGGGTAATTCCACTGACTTTCATCTGAGGGCTGTTGCTGACATATTTTTAAAAAATCTTGTTTTAATATATGTGAAACTCGATGAATTTCTAAGTTCATTAGCCATAATATTATAAAATAAATTTTAATTTCTTCGATGATATTATTAATCAAAAATAGGATGTTCACTACATGATTTCGTAACCTCCAATTTTTCATTTTTTTAAAAACGTTATTATTAAAAAACTACTTAACAATGTGTGTTCTTACTTACAAGAAACATAAAGCACTTTATTCTATCTATAGAAATAATGATATTATTATAAAATTATTTTATTTTATGATTATAATTAAATTTAAAAATTTTTTCGTTTACAAAATTTCATAATTTTTTAAGGCTTGTAATTTTTTTCTGGAAGCTCAAAAAAATTTGAAACTTTGCAGATATTTTATTCTTAATATAATTTACCTGCTATTAAAATTTGACGAGGGTATTTTTCTTCGTTTCGAAAATATTAAATTTTAAAAATTTTTACTCAAAAAGGTTAATTTGAGAATTTAAAACATTTTACATCTCTTTTTTCTTATGAAATAACAGAGATATGTGAAATTGTTTTGCTAACTTCAAGTCCTCGAATTAACCTTTTTGAGTAAAAAAATTTCAAATTTAATATTTTCGAAACGAAGCAAAATACCCTCGTCAAATTTTAATAGCAGGTAAATTATATTAAGAATAAAATATCTGCAAAGTTTCAAATTTTTTTGAGCTTCCAGAAAAAAATTACAAGCCTTAAAAAATTATGAAATTTTGTAAACGAAAAAATTTTTAAATTTAATTATAATCATAAAATAAAATAATTTTATAATAATATCATTATTTCTATAGATAGAATAAAGTGCTTTATGTTTCTTGTAAGTAAGAACACACATTGTTAAGTAGTTTTTTAATAATAACGTTTTTAAAAAAATGAAAAATTGGAGGTTACGAAATCATGTAGTGAACATCCTATTTTTGATTAATAATATCATCGAAGAAATTAAAATTTATTTTATAATATTATGGCTAATGAACTTAGAAATTCATCGAGTTTCACATATATTAAAACAAGATTTTTTAAAAATATGTCAGCAACAGCCCTCAGATGAAAGTCAGTGGAATTACCCTTATATAATAAATTTAAATATTCATGAAAATAATTTAAAAACTGAAGAAAATAATTGATATACATATGAAAAAATTAAATTTAAAATCGCAAAAATTCTTGAAAATTGACAAAAACACTTTAAAGTTGATAAAAATTATTTTGAATAAGAGCTGTAAATTTGTTAATCTAATTCTATTTAAACAAAATGTGACAAATTGAATTTAAAACAAAATGAACCTTTGAAACTCAATTGATGTATATAAAAATAGAAGATTTTTGACATTCAGAAACAAATTCATATTCTCTCTCATTTTTCTAAAACGTTTCTGAATGGCAAAAATCTTCTATTTTTATCCAATTATGAGTTTTGAAAGTTCATTTTGTTTGAAATTAAATTCGCCTCATTTTGTCTAAATAATATTAGTTTAAAAGTTAACTTTTTCTATTACAAAAAGCAAAATAATGACTTCAAACATAACCTCTTCTCGAGTATAGGTGTCCAAGTCCTTCTTAAAATAGAAAAACAAACTTTTAATATTCTTTTATTTAGACAGAATGTGTCAAATTTAACAAAATAAAAAATAGAGCATTGAAACTCAGAACTAGATAAAAATCTAATTTTTATTCAATTATGGGATTTAATGGTTTATTTTGTTTTAAATTAAATTTGCCACATTTTATTTTTTTAATTTAAAAAAAAAGGTAAGTTCAAAGAAAACTTTCATAAGACTTTTAATTGTCCTCGTTTGGTCCAAATAAGCGCATTTTGTTTTTTTTAACCTTTTTTCGTCATTAAAGCTTTTTTTTGTGCAAAATAGCGAAAATTTTTATTTATCAAAAAAAAAATTCCAGTGAAGATATGACATAACTAATAACTTGCTTTTTGGATTTAGAAAAAAATCTGGGTCAAAAATTGTATCAACATTTTTGGAATAATTGTAATTTTTCCAAATGCTATTTTTTTGCGGACATTTGCCTAATTTCAATTTACAATTGTAAATGAAAAACAACTTCAGAAGTTAAATCTAGAAATTTTAGCAATAGAACATGAATTTCAGAATTTTAATAATAAATATATCAGTTATAACAACTTTCTGTAAATATAAGTGTTAATTAGCGTAAGCAATTTAATATCAAGGTTGAAAATAATCTATCATAAAATTATTTTTTTTGTAGAATATATATTTCCATATACTTGAATTAATACATGTTTTTATAATCTTTTTCAGAGTATAGCTACAAAATTACAAATGTTTAAAAAATAGATAATTTAATATACAAAAAAAGCATGTGTTAATAATGTCCCTGTATAAACTAAAACTTGTTACCATCTTTCATTCGAACAACGTAACTAGCCTAAAAAATATTTCTTCATCAATAAACTATTTTGTTTTTAATTAAGAATTTAATAACATTTCTAAAACAATAGAAACATCTGGATGTTAATATACTATACATTAATACTCTGTACAAAAATTATTATAGAAAGTTTTATAATTTTCATGAAATTATAAGACAATATATTCTACATTTTATGTTGAATAAGATTAATCATTCTTTGATTAAAATCTCAACTTTTCAAAAAACCATTTATTTTTTCCTGCTTTGTATCTTTCCTCAAATTTAACTCTAGTTTGGAATCTAATTTTCTTCTTTTTCATCACATCCTTTAAATCGTTGGCAGAACAATTATTTAATTGAAAATCAACACTGTAACGGGTTGGAAATAAATGAGTATGATTGACAAGTTTCAAGAATGGCTTTATCTTGGATCGTTTGTGAATTTTGGTTTTACTCATTCGTTTGTGGACTTTTCTCGGGTGTCGATCAATTCCTGCGATCATAGCATGGCTGTACGATTTCTTTGCAGTTCCATCTTCAAAGTTTTGAACGACAACACCTTTCTTTCCAGCGTACTTTCCGCTCAGCAGAATTACCACTTTCCCAGTTTTGAATATCTTCCCCATCTTCTTTATTCAAAAATCTGAGATTTCTACAAAAAAGAAAAGGTTTTTAATTTTTAATCTTTGAAAATTACAGTATTAAGTTTATTTATCATCGAGTTGCTTTTGAAAAGGGACGTATGACTAAGTTCTAAAGTTAATTATTTAGAATATTTATTTCATAGAATTTCATTAGGAAGAATCTTCTTTTAATCGATTTTTCACATTTTCGAATATGCTTTAAATCGAATATAAATTAATCCGAATTTTAACCTAACAGAATTTTTAGGTCGTCGAATTCCTATTTAACAGAATTTTCATTTTACATTTTTACCTTTTAAACAACTTTTCATTTAAAACAATTCCAATTTAAACGAATTTTAATTTAGAAGAATTTATATTTTATAGAAGGTTAGGTTAATCGAATTTTTAAATACCAGAATATTCATTTGTCCGAAATTGCAAATGGCCGAAAAAGTATCCGACATAAATATTTTAGCGCGAATTTTAAAATTGACCAATTGCAATTTTCTTCTTATTTTCTGATTGGTCAATTTCAAAATTCGGGCCAAAATATTTCTATCGGATACTTTTTCGGCCATTTGCAATTTTGGACAAATGAAAATTCTTTCAAATGAATATTCTGTTATTTAAAAATTCGATTAACCTAAACTTCGGTAAAATGGGTAAAATAAAAACTCTTCTAAATTAAAATTCGTTTAAATTGGAATTGTTTTAAATGAAAAGTTGTTTAAAAGGTAAAAATGTAAAATGAAAATTCTGTTAAATAGGAATTCGACGACCTGAAAATTCTGTTAGGTTAAAATTCGGATTACTTTATGTTCGATTGAAAACATATTCGAAAATGTGGAATTTTGACTCAAATATTATTCTTCCTAATGACATTCTATGAAATAAATAATCTAAATAATTAATTTTTGAACATAATCATACGTCCCATTGAAAATATCGACTTCTTAGGTTAAAATATTGAATTTTAAAATTTGAATTGATAATAGAACGACAATAAAAATTAATAGAAAAGCATATTATTTTTGTATATGGAAAAATAAAGAATGAGTGTCAATAAGAAGTTATTTGTGTTAGTATCTTCCAATTTTCAATTCTCAAATATTTTGATAAATATTCATTCCTCGAAAAAAAAGTTTTTTACAAAAATAGTAGATTTTTAAACTTTGAATATTTTTCACCTTTTGTATTTTTTTTTTTTTTCTATATTTAATAGTTTATTAGAAAAAGTTAATTTTTACCGGAACTTTAAATATCATTTTTAAGTCGAAATTAATTTTTGATGATTTTCAGTTAAAGTAAGAGTAAATATAAATTTTTCTAATTTTTTCGAAAACTATTAAACGTAGCAATAAAAAACTCCGCATAAAAAAGATATAAATTTTGAAAATCTAAAACTTTTGTAGAAAACTTTTTTTTTGAGAAGCGAATATTTTTAAAAATATTTGGGACTTATAAAATATATTTCCATTCAATATTATATATCTACTTTCAATAAAAATTCAATTTTTTAAAAAATAGCTCGTTAAAATATTTTGAATTATTATGCATAACTCTCGGAAAAGTACCCATATTTATAACTTTAAAATCACAGATAATTTATAAAAAAAGGCTAAAGAAAGTAAGGGAAATATCTTCAAAATTAATTTAAAAAAAGTCGAGAAAGTGACAAAATAATTAAAAATGAAAAACAGGCCATCGAGACGTAAAAAATTAACTAGATTTAAAATTACTTCAAAATAAATTCAATTTTTAAACGCACCTAAAATTGAAATAAAAAGTTGAATATTAAAAGAAATCTTTAAGACAGGAAATAATTTTCAAGGAGGCTCAATTTTGTTAAATAAAATGTAATCAAACTCGCTTCATTTTAATATAAGATAATTGAAATTTTTCGAGAAATTTACAATTAGTTTTATTAATTTCATGATAAATTCTAGCTTCTTGTAAAATTACTAGAGAATTGCGTTGAAGATACAATTTTCTTTCTTAAAAAAAAGTGAGGTTAAGTTTCACAACCTTATTTATCTTACTTTTACAGATATGGATAAAGTCTACTTTGTTATAACTTTTATTTATGAATGACCGCAAAAGTACTTATTACTGAATTTGCGTTTCTTTTTGTGAAATGTTTGAATTAATAGCAATATTGTGTACATTTCTTTCAACGAGAAATAAATCGAGAAACGTCTGTTTCACTTTCGAGAGCTTTACGATGCTTAAAAATCACATTTCAGATTTTGAGTTAGAAGGTTATTATAAACAAAGAATAAAAATGTTATATTATAAATAAAAATCTTACCAGAGGCTGTTTTCCAACGTTTTAAAAATAATTAACATTAAACAGGATAAACGGCTAGCACAAACACGTGTGCGAAAAGGAAGGAGATCGGTTGCAGGGTTGTGTTGGTAAATTTCCGATATAAAAATTAGACCTAACTCCAGGGATGTGAAGCTATGCGTAACTAATGTTAACTAAAGACAAAATCCAGGGTTGATTGTGCAGTGACGCGTAGGATTGTGAGTCAATGAAACGTTTTATTGAAACTTTAATGGCCTATTTACATCTTCGAAAAAAAAATTTTTTTGCATGAGAGTAAAGAGGACAGATACACAGTCTGTCCTCTTCCCTCCAATGCGAAAAATTTTTTTTTTCGAAGATGTAAACAGGCCATAAAAGTTTCCTAAAACATTGAAATGTTTCATGAGCCAAAGTTTCATGAAATTTCGCAAATTTTTAAAATAGTGGGGTTTTATTGAGTGATGGAGGTAAGAATAAATTTTTACGCATGCGCATTTTTTTATTAATTGAAAGAAAGTTAGGTCTACCAATGTATTTCCGCCATCTTGAAAGTTTGGAAACTTTGAAACGTTTCTAAAGTTTCATGAAACTTTCAATTTTGTCAAAGTTTCATAAAATTTTACAACACTAGTGACGCGCAGGGATGTAAAGTTACGCGTAACTTGGAGTTTTTGGCGTGAATTACGTAAAACATGTAATTTATGTTTAAAAATATGGCGAACAACTGTTTTATGTCATAGTCGTATTTCCTTGTTTTTTATGTAAAAAAGAAAATTTTTACCACTAAAAGTTCATTGGTCTTTCGTTTCTTGGTATTTTTAGAATATTTTTTACAAACCGGAAATTATAAAATAAGGTACGTTTGTTTAACTAAATACACATTGCTGCGATCTTGAAAAGAAATTATTACATTTTGTAAAAATTAAGCATGTAAAGGTACGCTCCCAGCTCGGCGCGTGCATGCATCAGCCAAGCTGGAATGATGAGTTTTTTACGTTTGTAATATACGTCATTTACCCCACTCCATCAGAAAATAAATTGTGTATGAAGTTCAGGACTAGAGTTCCTATAAAGAGAGTTAGGACATGTGCCCCCTTTCACTAGCCTGTTGACAAACCGGAGACGGAAGTGACGATGAAGTAATTTGTGTGATTGGTTAAAAAGGGCGGGCGAAATTTAAAAATGTTTGTTAAGAAAGCATTTTAAAATCAGCGCGCTCTTTTCAACCAATGAAAAAACTTTCAATACACTTCCGTCTCCGGTTACGCTGAGCCAATCAAAAGTTGAACCTCACGTGTCCTAACTCTCTTTATAGGAACTCTATTCAGGACGTAATATACTTACGTAAAATACGTCATATACCCCACGTAAATTACGTGAGGTACATTACATCCACAACCCTGGCTGGGAGCGTACCTTAAGTTACCTACGTAATTAACAGGTAAAAAATAGAGTTCCTATAAAGAGAGTTCGGTTAAAATTCCATGGACTTGCAAAGTGTCGCGTTTTTGCGCGTTGTAATGACACGTAAGGTTTAACTTTTGATTGGCTTAGCGTAATCAGAGACGGAAGTGTATTGAAAATCTTTTCATTGGCTGAAAAGAACGCGCTGATTTTAAAATGTTTTCTTAACAGACATTTTTAAACTTCGCCCCCCCTTTTCAATAGAATGAGACAAAAGTAAAGTTGTAGGACGACGTATAAAAGCGCCTCAATGTAATTTACCTCACTTAAATCTCATTCTTTTTGACATGTAAATTGCGTACGTAATTAAGTCCTAATTCTTTTAAGTAATGTATTTTTTCGGAGTTGGGGGGTAATAAACGTATTTTACATTAATGTAATTTACTTGTAATTTACGTAAAAACAATCGAAGTTACGCGTAACTTTACAACCCTGACTGTAATGTACTGTAAATTATGGTATTAAACGTTTTTTACAGGTAAACAACTTGTTTTCGACAGTTCTACACAAACACAATGCATTTTCTGTTGGTGGGGGGTAAATTACGTATTTTACAAATGTAAAAAACTCACCTAATTCACGTCAAAAATTTAAAGTTACGTGTAACTTCCCAACTCTGAGGGCGAAATTACATGTCTGCATCGAACGTTGCGTTCTTGCATTAAATGGTGAGAGTAAAAAAGAAGAGGTGACTATATTAAAGAAGAAGAAGAAGAACAAAGATGTGACTATATTTCTGTCTTTTTTTTTCTCACTCTTACCATAAGGATATTCAAGTTGGGTGGGGAGAAATTCAAAATGGCGGCTACCTGGATGACAGGTTTGCATTGCAGTCAATGGGACGAAATCAGTTTTTGTACAATAACTTTTAAAAAACAAATTTGCGAACCTATGTTTATTAACAAAATATTTTTCATTTATCGAAAGCTATTTTTTAAAATAATAAAAACTCATATAAAAATTTTGTACAATTTTATTATTTTAAAAAATAGCTTTCGATAAATGAAAAATATTTTGTTAATAAACATAGGTTCGCAAATTTGTTTTTTAAAAGTTATTGTACAAAAACTGATTTCGTTCCATTGACTGCAATGCAAACCTGTCATCCAGGTAGCCGGCATTTTGAATTTCTCCCCACCCAACTTGAATATCCTTATAAAACGCAAGAACTCAGCGTTCGACGCAGTCATGTATGCGCCTTGATTTATTCACTCTCTATTACGTTTTTAATGGTTTTTGAACGTAAAATACGTCAAAAACGTAATATACGTCAATAACTCGGAAGATTACACGTAACTTCCTAACTTTGAAATTTACAGTAGAAGTAAACCTGAAGTAACCCATCTCTGATGTTTGTGCAAGTCTGCTATCTTTCTCTACTACTCTATTGTTTATGAAACGTTTTTAAATTGTAACGCACGTGCACGTGGTGGTGTGAATTATCCATTATCCAAATTAATAATTTTTACGTTTTTTTGTGCCACACACGATTTAATTAACTTTAATAAGTTATCAAATATTGTAGCTATATGATTGTATACTATTTGTATTCGAAAATAAAGTGTATATATTCATAATTTCTTGTGGTAATGCTTAATTTGAGTTTCACTACTTGTAATAAAGAATTGTTTTGACATCATCAAAATGGGTTTAACCAAACAATATTTACGTTACGTTCCTGCTGGAAATTTAAATGTAATTGCTAGCCAAAAATGTAATATAGTTTTTGTTACATTAGAAGGCCAAGAAGGTCGTTTTGTTGCCGCTGGAGCAAGTGAACATGTTTTTATTTGGGATCTTCGCCTTGGTGAAAAGGTAAATAATTATTCCTTTTCACTTCTTTACGTTTTTATCAATTTTCATTCTCATCGATTAATATTTTCCATCGTTATAACATCCTTTACAATAAAGCATAAAATTACAAATTACACGATGTCTTTCAAAATCAAAATCTGATCACACATTCTTTGATAAAAATATTTTTTAATATAAAAAGTACAAAATATAAAACTTAATACCACTTATTTTTTAAAATTTGATAAAATTCTGCTAAGAATAAAACTTGAAAGAAATTATTTTGTTAATATTTTATTACATTTTTTAAAAACGTTCCTTAGCTTATTTTTAATGCAATTTTCTGTAAAATTCTAAGTACTTTTCAGAATTATTGTTCTTTTTTTTGTAGGGATTACACATATATATTTTTTTTTAATAATATAAATTTAAATCCCTAAGAACTTGAATTTATTCCGATTTCAATTGATCCTAATTTTAATTCTCGAAATTTTTTAATTTTTTTAGTTTATGGAATTTTTATTTTATTTAAATTTCTTTTATCTATAATTGTATTTAAATAAATAAATATTCAGGAAAAAATAATGCAATTTATCTAAATTTCAATCCATCAAAACTTATATATAAATAAATCTATTCCATATTTAATTTATCTAAATTTTAATCCACTAATTTTAAAATGTGGTTTTAATCTGTTAATCGCGACAGAATGATATTTTTAATTAAAAAAGAAAAAATTACATTTTTTTTTATTTTTTAAAATATGTATTTAGAATTAAAATTTCAGGCACAAGTATTATCTGGCGAAAAATCTGACGTGACTTATTTAGCAGCATCGCCAAATAAAAGACATATTGCAGTAGGATATGCTGATGGGTCTATAAAAACATTTGATTTACGTTCTGGAGAAAATATCAGCATCCTGGTTGGACATCGGTCTGAAATATCTGCACTAGCTTATGATTCTTCGGGGCATCGATTAGCATCTGGTTCAAAAGTATACTTTAAATTTTAATTTATTTTCAACAATATTTCTTACCAATAATATTTCTTTATTTATTTTAATAAATACACTGAAGCTTCACTTATTTTAACCCGGTCGGCGCAAATCCATGAGAAAAGTCGCACTTATTTTAACTTCCACGTATTTATAGAGAACTTCTCTGATTGGCTGGTCCAATTCGCAGCAACCAATGAAAAAGTTAGTTTTAATTGATCGCCAAGTTAAAATAAGTGAGACTTCGAATTGTTAAAATAAATGCGACTTTAAATAAGTGAAGCTGCAGTGTAGTCTTTGAATTTTAACCAACATTCATTAAAAAAAAAAAGTGTTAAATACGAAACTAAAGTTCAAAAGTTTAAGGTCATTTGTTAATATTTTTTAATTCTTGTGTTATATACAAAATACTACCTCAAGTGTTTTTAAATCGTTTAATATATCATCAATTTTATATTTTAATTTTGTTAAATTTTTAAAAAAATGTATATTTTAATCCCTGTCACGTTTGAAACAAATTCTATGTTTTAACCTTTTCAATTTTTTTTCACAATCAAAGTGAAAGTTGTTAATTAATTTTTAACTACCTTTTTTATAACTTTTATACAACAATCTACTTATTTCTTTTTTTAGTAAATTTACTTCTTTAAAGGTACAAATTATAGGTAATAGTTAATTCTTTTTTTATTAATTCACATGAAAAAAAATTCTATGAAAAAACTTATAAGAAATTCTTACAAAATTTTCCAGCAAATTTCTACCAAAACTCTAGAATTTTTTATTATAGGTATTTACTAAAAGTTATTGTAATTCTAAGAAACTCTAGACTTAAAAAAAATTGTTTTTGACAATACTTTATTTAAATACTTTTTTATATATTCAAGAAACTAAAATTCTCAAAATTTCATAAAAATTCAAATCCATTTCTGAAATAATAAACATCATTTTGTGTTCTTAGGTTTATTTCAAAATTTATATTCTATAAAATCGAAATATAAAACTTGTTAAGAATTTTCGGGAATTTACTCTAAACTACATTTATTTGAATTTTTTAAATTACTTTTATATCTTTTGCATTAGCAAAATTTTATCTTTTTTGTAAATTTGTTCAATTTGTTTTTATATTTTGTCTATTATATTCATAAATTTATTTACTCTTTCAAACAATTTCTAGATTTTCTGTTTTTTTTTTTTAATTTCTTAGAATGTTAATTTTTCATTCTTTATATTTTTTCTTTTTTGAATGAATTATTTTTTTCGTAGATTAAGAAACTGTTTTCTTAATTTTTTTTTTATTTTTATTTCTTGGTCGTGAGGGGAGTAAACTAATTATTATTTTTTCAATTTTCTGATTTCTTTTTTTTATCTTTTGTAAATTTGTTCATTTGGTTTTTATATTTTGTCTATTTTATTTGTAAATTTATTTACTGTTTCAAGTTATTTCTAGATTTTCTGGTTTTTTAAAAAAAAATTTGTTGTTAGGATTAAGATCTAATATTTTTTAATTATTTTTTATTGGTTCTTAGATTTTTTTATTGATTTTAGACTTTTTAACTTTTCATTTTCTCACTTTTTCGGTAATTTTTTCATTTTTTCATAGACTTTTTAATGTTTTTAAACCTTTTAATTATTTATCGAATTTTTTCTCAGTTCTTCTTGAAACTAATTTTACTGTTTTTTCTTAATAAAAATTACATGTATTGAATATTTAAAACTATTCTTTTCAAGATTTCTTTTAAATTTCTTAATATTTAAATAGTACAGTTATTCATCATTAAAAAAATGTTTCATTTCGTACCGTTTTTTAATTCAAATTTTAGTTAAATTTAATAATTTCAACTTGTTATAATTTATATAAACTTCAGGCTTTAATTAATTTTAATCTTAATTCATTTGAAGTTTAAAAGTTCACTTCAATTTCAATAATAGTATTAAAAAATTAATTATTTTGCATTTTGATGTATTCTACGTAAATTTGTTAAATTTTGAGTAAACCTTTTCCCGGAATTTAAAACTAAGACTTTTTTAATGTGTTTATTTTTCTTTCATTATTTTATTCCTTAATACATTGTTTTGAATTCCCTCATCTTTAAATGAATTTAAAAATTTAAAAATTATTGTTCTATCTGTTAAAGATTTTCCCCGTTTTGGAAACATTCTAATGTTTTTCTTATAATTTATTCTTTCTGCAAGAAATTTATTAAGCCCTACATTTTTTAATAGTTTTTTTTTTATGTAGAAATTTAAATATTCGTAAATATTTTGGACGTTAAGATTTCATTTCTTAAATTTTTCAGTTTCTAAAGATTTTTTTAACTTTTTTTTACGTTTAAATAATTTTTGAAATTTTATAATTATTTGTTTATTTTTCACAAGTTTTTTTTCTTTCTGAAAATAGTTTAATTTTGTCGTATAACTTAATATTTTTATATTTTTAATTTTTGTTATTAATGTTTATATTTTTTATTATTTTTTATAATAGATATAGCCGTTTAATTATAGGGTCTAAAAAAATTGTTTCATTTAGCAAATTTATTCCTTGATTTTCTTATTGATTTTCATAATTAAAAAAAACATGCTTTTATTTTTATTATTATTATTTTTTTACACTTCCTTAATTTTGATTTTTTGTTTTACTTTTAGCATTTTTCGTAGATTATCTTATGGTTTTTTAATTTCCTTGCAGATTGAAGTCTTTTTTAAAATAAATTTCTCAACTTTTTGCTTTTTATAGATAAATAATAATATTAATTTTTATAGGCAAATAATAAATATATTTTGTTTATTTTTTTATTGGTATTTATTAAACTTCTTATTATTAAATATTTAAAAAATTGTATTTAAACAAAAAAAATATTGTTTCGTATTTTTATCATTTCTGTTAAAAATTGACAACGTTCTAAAATTAAAAAATATATATATTTTAGGACACAGACATCATATTATGGGACATTGTCGCAGAAACTGGAATATGTCGATTAGTGGGTCACAAGGGAATAATTACTGACCTAACTTTTATGAACGGACATGATATTCTTATAAGTTCGAGTAAAGATACGTTTGTCAAATTTTGGGATCTCAACACAGAACATAATTTCAGAACTCTCGTTGGTCACGGTTCAGAGGTAATAAACAAATCATAAATTAAATAAATCAGAAATAAATCCTTTGGAAAATGCACAATTTTTAATCTTTTCTCTTGCAATTAATATCTTTCTCTTGGATTTTAATGTCCGTTATTTTAATTTAGGTATGGGGCCTTGTTTTAGTAAAAGACGAAAAATATCTAATAACTGGATGCAACGATAATGAATTGCGAGTTTGGAAAATTTATTTTGTCGATCCTTCACAACTTGGTGTTAGCGAAACTTTAAAGGATTTGGTAATTGACGATACCGAAGTCTCTGACAATGTAAAAAAAAACATTTTTTATTAATTGAATTAAATAGTAATTATTGCAAATTGCAATTTTTATTTTTATCATTTTGTTTAATTAAGAATTTGTAATAATTTTACAGAATTATCCATTACGATGCGAAAAGGTCGGATGTGTCACTAGAGCCGGAAAAGGAAGACTAGTTTCTCTTCGAGTTGATTTTACGGGCAGAGTCGTCATTTGTCATGGAAATGACAATATTGTTGAGCTTTTTTACATTTTGTCGGAAGAAGAATCGAGAGCGAAATTAGGCAGAAGAATTAAAAAAGCAAGAAAGAAAGCTAATGCGTAAGTGAGCATGATTCAGAAGTACGATTTGGAGATTTTTAATTTGATTGTTTCTTTTTAGAGATTCTAAATTTGGTTTTTTTCTTTTTAGAGAAGGTCTATCCGAGGTTGTCTCGAGCGAAATGAGCTTAAAGGATGAATTGAAACGACTTTCCGCTATCGAAGTTAAACTCGTTCAAAATTCGAAACAAAATAATAGAGTGAAGGCAGTTGACTTGGTCATGGGAAGAGCCAACGAACTCAGGGTTAGAAACTCAAATTTCCAAATTCTTAAATTAAAAAATTACTAAAACGTTAGAAAAATCACAAGGGAATGAAAAAAAAAAGAACTAAAATTACTATAAAGTGACAAAATAAGGAGAAATTAAAGATCTTTATCTTATTTCTTTAGATTTTGATTTTTTCTTTGTAATTTTTCTGACTTTTTCCTTGTTTTTTTTTATTTTTTCATCGACTTTATAATATTTTCAGGGTTTTCATCCCATTCAAAATTCTTTTTGTGTTTAAATAATTTTTTTTATTTTTTTTTTAGAACAATTTTCACGACTTTTTTTATTTTTAAATTGTATTTTAAGATTAGACAAATCTAGTTATTGAAAAATAATAATTCGTTGCACAAAATGTAATCAAATTTATTTATTGAAATTATTAATGTTGAAAATTAAAAAATTACAGGTTTGCATAGCGGGAAATTTCAACAGCATCGAACTTTACTCAACAGTAATAGAGCAAAAGGATTCGGAAGTAAATTTATTGAGATCCTTAACCAGTCACGGACATCGTACAGACGTGCGTGCCATTTGTTTCAGTTCTGATAATTTGGCTTTGGCCACTGCAAGTGGAGATTGTATAAAATTGTGGAACAGGTAATAATAATATTAAAGATAAAAGAATATTCTTTTAATGGCCACTTGACCGGCGAACCAGGAAAAGCCTGGAAATAACCGATAAATTTGTTACTAATCCGGTAATTTCTTCGTGGATCTAAAAGTTCTGAGAAATTTGATCGAAAATCAATTTTTTTCATACATCACAAATCTATAATAATAATAATAATCCGCAGGTTCTTTCATTCCTTGATTAATTTTTTGTCTGTTCACACCTAAAGTTTGGCTCAAAGATATTTTTTGTTTAAATCGGATACTTTTTAAAAAAATGCATTTAAATTTAAAAATATCAGTTCAAATAATTTTAATGTCATTAATATATAAATCCATAATTTTTACTATAATTTTTAACAGTTTTCAATATACAATTATTCCCTTTAAATTTTATAATTATTCTGTATTTTTTTTAAATTATTTTGTTCTATTGTCAATTATTCTCGACAGTTTTTGAATTTTTCTATCGATTGTCAATTATTTTCTTTAATATTTAATTATTTTAGTCATTTTGTAATTTTTCTTTCAATTATCAACTATATTCTTAAAATTTCAATTTACTTCTTTAATCTTCAATTTATTTATTTAATTTTTAATTATTTTCCTCAATTCTCAAATATTTTATTAGTTATTAATATTTTTATCTATTTTCAATTAATTCTGCAATATTCAATGATTCTCGCATTATCTCATTTATCAATTATTTTCTTGAAATTTCAATACAATTCTTTAATTTCCAATTTATTTATTTTTTCAATTATTTTTTTCACTCATAAAAATTGTTTTAAATTTTCATTTCAATTATTCAATTCTAGAACTATTCCCTTCAATTATCAATTATTTTCTTGAAATTTCAATACAATTCTTCAATTTTCATTTATTTTCTACAATTTTTTCCATAATTTTCATCAGTTTTCAATTGACAATTTATTATTCTCCTTCAGTTTTATTATTATTCATTAATTGAAATTTTTTTATTCAAATGCCGATTATTCTCACCATTTTTCGATTTTTTTTTCAATTGTTAATTCTTTTTTTAACAGTTAATTATTTTCGTCATAGTGTAATTTTTCTTTTAATTATCAATTATTTTTTTGAAATTTCCTCCAATTTTTAATTATTTTCTTCAATTGTTAAATATTTTCTTTATTTTTCAATTATCTAAATCGATTTTCAATGTTCAATAATTCTTGGATTTTTTCCACTGCTAAAAATTGTTCTAAAATTGTATTCAATTATTCAATTCTAAAACTATACTCTTTAATTCTCAGTTATTTTCTTCAAATTTAAGTTCTACTTTTTAATTTTCAATTATTTTCTTTAATATTAAAAAATTATTGCTTTTTTTCTATTATTATTTTTTTTTGATTATTATTAAGTTTCTTTAATTTTAAATACAATTGCTCAATTATTTTCTTCAATTTTTAACTCCACTCTTCAATTTTTATTTCCATTCTTCAGTTTCCAATTGTTTTTTTTTTTCTATATATTCATTATTTCTCGGCTTTTTTCATTTACATTTTTCCAATTTAATTCAGTTAAATGTGCAATTATTTCCAATAATTATTTCTAGATTTTTTTTTTTTTTGATTTGCAATTATTATCTTTAAATTTAATATTCATTGTTTAATTTTTTCAATTATTTTTTTAAGATGTCATTTTTCGAATTTAGTTTTCAATTGACAATTATTTTCGTCATTTGTCACATTTCTTTTTAATTTTTCAATTATTTTCGTCATTTTTCAACTTTTTCCTTCAATTATTAATTATTTTCCGCTATTGTCAATTATTTTCAATAATTTTTTCAATTCTCAATTATTTTCTTTAATTTTCAATTCTATTCTTCGTTTTTCAATTTTTTTATTCAAAATTCAATAATTCTCGCATTCTTCAATTATTATTAATTATTTTCTTGAAATTTCAGTACAATTCTTAAATTTCCAATTGATTTTATCAATTTTCATTTATTGTTTACATTTTGTTCCATAATTTTTATCAGTTTTCAATCGACAATTTGTTATTCTCGTTCAATTTTATGATAATTCATTAATTTAAAGAAAAAATTTGTTCTAATTCCGATTATTCTCACCATTTTTCGATTTTTTTTTTCAATTTTAAATTATTTTTTTTTAATATTTAATTATTTTTGTCATCATGTTGTAATATTTTTTTTAATTGTCAATTATTTTCTTGAAATTTCCAATTTATTTTTTCTATTTTTAATTTTATTTCCAATTCTCAACTATTTTCTTTAATTTTCAATTATTTTTATCGATTTTCAATTAATTTTTCAATTATCAATAATTCTTGGATTTTTTCAATTATTTTCTTTATTCGTGAAAATTGTTTTGAAATTTTAATTCAATTATTCAATTCATGAACTATTCTCTTCAATTCTCAATTATTTACTTCAAATTTAAATTTCACTTTTTCATTTTCAATTATTTTCTTTAATAGTTAAAAATTATCGCCTTTATTTCTATTATTTTTTTTCGATAATCTTGAAGTTTATTTAATTTTAAATACAATTGTTTAATTATTTTCCTTAATTTTTACTTTCATTTTTCAATTTTTATTTCATTCTTCATTCTTCAGTTTTCAATTGTCTTTTTCTATATTTATTAATTCTAGGCTATTTTCAATTAAGTTTATAAGTATCTTCATTAAATTTCAGTTCCTTTCTTTAATTTTCAATAATTGTTTTTTTCGATTTTTAATCTAGTTTTTCAATTTGCAATTATTTCCTTTAAATTTAATATTTTTTTTGTTTAATTTTTTCAATTATTTTTTTCAGTTGTCCATTAATCTAGTCATTTTTCCATTTTTGTTATCAATTGTCAATTATTTTCGTCATGTTTCGCATATTTTTTCAACTATTTCCTTTATTTATTAATTATTTTCCGTAATTTTCAATTATTTCTTACAATGTTTTCAATTTCAAAATTATCTTAAAATTATCTAATTATTCCATAATTTTTTAAATTATTTTGTTCGGTTGTGTATTAATTTAGCCATTTTTTAATTTTGTTTTCAATTTTCAATTATTTTCGTCATTTTTCACATATTTTCTTCAATTTTTCAATTATTCTCTTCAGTTTTCAACTATTATCTTCAATTATTAATTATTTTCCTCAATTTTTAATTATTTCCTACAATGTTTTCAATTTTCAATTATTGTCTTACAATTTTGTAATTATTCTTTGACTTTTTAAATTATTTTGTTTCTTTTGTGTATTAATCTAGCCATTTTTGGAATTTTGTTTTCAATTGTCAATTATTTTCGTCATTTTGTAATTTTTTTTTTTTTACAATTATCAATTATTTTTCAAATTTTAATTTAATTCTTAAGTTTCCCATTCAATTTTTTATTATTTTCTTCAAATTCAATTATTTTTTTCGATTTTCAATCCAGTTGTTCAATTTGCAATGTATTTTTAACAGTTACTATCCTTTAATTTTTCAACTATTTTGTTTAAATTTAATATTTATTGTTTAATTTTTAAAACTATTCTCTTCAATCATTTAATAATATAGCCATTTTTCGAATTTTGATTTCAACTGTCAATTATTTTCGTCATGTTTCAGATATATTCTTCAATTTCGTAATTTTCATTATTTGAATTTGCAAAAATTTATAGTTTTAAATGACCAACAACAATACAAGATTTGTCGCTCGTTCAAATTAAAAATACTGTTTTAATTGTTTGAAAATTTGTGACCGGGAAATCCAAAAAATTGGCCGGGAAAAACCGGGAAATTTAATTTTATAAAAAAAAGTGTCCACCCTGTCTTTAATCCTATTTATACAAAAGGAATTTTTAAATTAAAGCAAGATTTAAATTTTTTTAAAGGTTTCACATTCTTCTTTTTACTTTTTTTACTTTAATTTAATATGATTCAAATGTATAAGGCCTCTAAAAAATTATTTTCTTTTTCTCAGACCAACATTGGCGTGTTTACGTACAGTGGCTTGTGGATATGCTTTAACAATTTGTTTTGTACCAGGAGATAGACATTTAATGGTCGGAATGAAAGACGGAAAAATGCTTATTGTTGATATCGCCTCTGGTGATATTTTAGAAGAAATTGCCGCTCATTCAAAAGAACTTTGGAGTATTACTTTGTTACCGGACTTGGTAAGATGACAATAAAAAAATACTTAAAAAGTTTAAATAAATTGAAATTAAACAAGAATACGATATTGAAACATTTTACAAGTTTTTATATTAATTTAAGAAATATTTTCTGAAATTTGTGCAGAAAGGAGTTGCCACTGGAGGAGGAGATCAAACCGTTAAATTTTGGCAATTTGAATTGATTGACGATCCTGATAGCGACTCTAAGGCAAAAGTTCTCTCGGTTGTTCATTTAAGAACACTAAAATTGGAAGAAAGTGTTTTGTGTGTCAGGATAAGTCCTAATAATCAATTTGTTGCTGTTTCTCTACTCGATTCAACAGTCAAGATATTTTTCTTGGATACATTCAAGGTATTAATATCGGATTTTCTTAATCACTTAGTTTTTTATAGATGAAAAAAGACTTAAAAAGAGGATTATTTTTTCATTGAAGAAGGGAATTTATTAAAGTTTCATTTAATTTTTACTTAATTTTAATAAAATTGCAGAGTTTTAGTATTAAACTTCGTTTAAGTTTGGTCATTTTTATAATATTTTTATCCAGGACTGCAATCTAATACTGCGTGCAAAAAATCGCAATCCATAAAAAAAAACCCAGAAATTTGTGAATAAATCTTGAAATTATCAATTTTAATATTTTATTATTAAAATTAAAAAAATTGTGCTAATACAGATGATCAATATACCTACGATCTACAAATTTTTGGTGTGAAGATAGCAAAAAATAATATTAACAGGGTGTCTACTAACCGCGAAAACCGGGAATTTAAATTGACCGACGAAAACCGGGAATCAACCTGGAATTTTCTTTCTGGGCTAATAAATTTAACTAATATATCAATTTGTTTTATAAATGAAGATAATAACTTTATGCATTTTGAACCAATCTGATTATGCGTTTAAATTTTGTGTAATTATGCGACAATTATGCAATTGAAAAATAAAAAATATACATTAAAAATTAAAATATAATATAATATATTTTCATGAAATATAGATGTTTGTCTACTATCTTTTTTTCTTAACGCTAACAATACCACAGAAACAATGAACGACATTAAACATGAAAAAGTCAAATTCTTATGAAAAAATGCAGATAGAACTTCAGTTTTTTTATTAGACCGTACATTGCATAATAGTTTATATAATTTTCGGCATATCTATTGTATGCTTTCAATTATCAATTATTTTCATCATATTTCAATTATTTTCTTCGATATTCAATAATTCTCGGCTTTTTTCAATATTTTTTTTCAATTATCGATTACGTTCTTGAAGCTTCAATTCAATTCTTCAATTATTCAACTATTTTCAGAAATTCACAATTATTTTCTTCAACTGACAATTAGTTTCTTCAATTCTCAATTATTTTCTTCAATTTCTAATTATTTTCTACAATACACAATTATTTTCCTCCATTTTGAATTATTTTCATTAATTTCAAATTATTTCTTCATTTCTCAATTATTTTCTTCGATTTTCTACTATTTTCTTCAAATGCCAATTATTAACTTCAATTTTCAATTATTTTCATCAATTTCTAATTAATTTCTTTAATTCTGGAATATTTGCTACTATTTTAAATTATTTTAATCAATTTTCAATTATTTTCTTCAATTTTTAATTATTTTCATCAATTTTCAATTATTTTCTTCAGATCTCAATTATTTCCTTCAATTTTTAATTATTTAATTTAATATCCAATAATTCTAGACTTTTTTCAAATATTTTTTTCAATTATCATTATTTTATTCATTTCACATCTCAATAACTCCTCCAATTTTCAATTATTTTATTCTATAATCAATAATTCTCGGCTTTTTTCAATATTTGTTTTCAATTATCAATTATGTTTTTGAAACTTTAATTTAATTAAACAATTTTCATAAAATCACATTTTCTTCAATTTCAAATTATTTTCTACAATTTTTAATTAATTTCTTCAAATTACAATTACATTCTTAATTTTTTATTGTTTTCTTCAAATTCTATAATTCCTGGATTTTTCAATTTCTTCTTTCTTCAATTATCACTTATTCTCTTCTACTTTGAATCCAATTGTTCAATTCTTGAATTTTTTCTTTAATTCTCAATTATAATTTTTTACATTCAATTCCATTCTTCAATTTTCAAGTGTTTTTTTTCAATATTTAATAACTCTAAGCTTTTTACAACGATTTTTTTTTAAATTCTCAATTATTTTCTTCAATTTCCAATTATTTTTTCATATTTCTTTCAATTTCTCAATTTCTTCTCAATTTTCTTCAATATTTAACAATTCTCAGCTTTTTTAAATTATGTTTTTCTTTCAATTTTTATTTAAATTGATAATTTTTCAATTATTTTCTTTAATTTTTAATTATTTTATTCAATTTTCAATTGTTTGTTTCAATATTGAGTAATCTCGGCTTATTTCAATTATTTTTTTTCAATTATCAGTTATTTATTTCATGTTTCAAAACCTCCTTCAATTTTCAATGATTTTTTTGTATTTTCAATTTAATTGTTCAATTGTTTAATTATTTTTTTCAATTCTCAATTAATTTCTTTAAATAACAATTCTATTCTTCAATTTTTAATGTTTTCTTCAATATTAAATAATTCCTGGCATTTTCCATTTTTTTTTATTATAAATTATTTTCTTCTTCTTACAATCCAATTGTTCAGTAATTTTCTTTAATTCTCAATTATTGTATTCGTATTTCAATTTTATTTCTCAGTTTTCAATTGTTTTTTCTTAATATTCAATAATTCTGTTTCTTTCTGATTTCAATTTCATTATTTAATTTTCAATTTATTTCTTCAATTTTGAATTATTAACTTAAATTTTAAATTATTTTTTTTTTATTTTCTATCTAGTTGACCAATTTTTAATTATATTCTTTGAATTTAATAACCATTGTTCAATGTTTTCAATTATTCTTCAATTGTAGATTAATATTGACTTTTTTTTTTAAATTTTGTTTCTAATTGCCAAATATCTTTGTCATTGTTCAATTATTTCTTTCCATTATTAATTATTTCTTGTTATTATTAATTGTTTCTTTTAATTTTTAATTATTATTTTTTGTAAAGTTTAATATTTAATTCTTCAATTCTCAATTATGTTCTTTAAATTTCAATTATTTTCTTCAATTATTAACTTTTATTTTCAATTTTTGTAGCCATTTGTAGGTCTATTTATACTTAAAATAAAATTTAAATTAACAAGAGAAAAAACCAGGAAAAATAGGAACAAAAACCGGGAAAAACTGGGAAATGACCGGGAGTTTTGTGAGCGAAATTAGTAGACACCCTAATTAATTTTTTATATACCTTTAAGTCATTATAATTTAAATAAATCCCAAACGTCAATTAACTCATATTCCATTTCGTTCAAACTTCTAAATTACAATTAATTGAAATTTAAATGCATAATAATTAAATACTATTTAATATTAATTATTTTCTGTATTCACAATAATCCTTTTTTTAGTCCTTACATGATTTCTAAGAGATTTTACTTTTTCGAAACCGTTTAATTTTTATCTTATAATTTCTTATTTTTACAAAAGTAAAAAATTGTTTTTCTTTTGCTTTCGTTATTTTTATTTTTATTTCAGAATTTTCTTCAATTTTCTTCTTTTTATGCAAAAATTATTTAAACAATTTTGTTATTATAACATTCACTAAACTTTTTATTTCGTTGATTTTCTTAATTATTTCCATATTTTTGAAAATAGGTAAATGCGCTCAATTTTTTATAAATTTATTTAATTTGTTTTTACATCTTTTCTTATCTATTTTTATCAAACTTTCTAATTTTTTTAAAATTTTGTAGACTAGGTCACTTTATTTTTCTGAATTTATTGTTGGACTTGTTTTGAGTGTAAAATTATAAAAATATTTTTTAGTTTAATTTTCCTAAACTTTTTTAATTTTAAAGGATTTTTAAATTTCTTTTCTGAAGTTTTTATTCGTATTTTTATGTATTTTTTTATTTTATTTTTATTAAATCTAATTTTTTAGTGGATTCTTACCAAATTTTTGTATTTTCCTTACTTCTATATAATAAATTTCTTAATTTTTACAGTATTTTTCTTTTTTGTATTTTACTGATTTTTATGTTTATTTTAGTTAATTCGATGAATTTTTGTTTTAGTAAAATATAATTCAATATTTTCTTAAATTTATTGAAAAATTTCTTGATTTATACTATACCTAATTTTTTTTTTAGTTTTCTTAATTTTGTAATTTTTTATTCAATTTTTTTTTTGTCAATTTACAATTTTTTCGTTGTTTATTGTATGATTTGTTGATTTTTTTTAAAGATTTTAGAATTTTCTTTTTATTTATCTAATATTACAAGAGTTTTTTCAATTATCTTTTGTTTTTTAAATTCAGAATATTCAAAATAATTTCCTCGCTTTCGTCATGTAAAAAGTTTTCTTTATTTTGTAGTTTTTATGTTTACTTTTTTTTAGATTTTCTTAGTTTTTAGAAGATTTTCTCTGATTTTTTACATTCATTTATAGAATTTATAAAAATTTTACCAATAATTTTCTAAATTTATCATAATTTGTTAAATTGCTTTCATTTATTGTCTTTCTATTATTTTTGTATTGGGCATGTAGTTTATTATTTTATTTAATTTTTTTTTTTTAAATTTAATCAGCTTTTAGTATAGACGATTATCGTATTCTTTTAAAAGTTTTTAAGTTTTTCCCCAAAATTTATATATAACATTTTTTTCTTTCTTTCAAAGTTTCTTTTTTTAGAATTTTTAAAAGCAATTTTCTTATAATTTGATATTTTTCCTTTTAATTTCCTCATTTTTTAAATAACTTATTTATCTTTTTTATTCTTCGAAAATTTATTTATTTTTTATGTTTTTTAATTATGTCTTTTCAAATTTTCTTATTTTTTATTTTATTAATAAAATTGGAGATATTTTAAGAAATATTCTTATTTTCTCCAGAATTTGATAGATTAAAAGTTTCTTTTGCCTTTTCATGTTTTACGTTTTTGAGTAGTTTCAATTCTTTCTTTATTTTTAAAATTTTTTCTCAGAACACTGTACTATGGTTGTTTAATATTTTAAATTAAAATTAAAAACAAAATTTTAATAATTTTTTCAGGTTTTTAAAAACAGGGGGGGGGGGGTTAATTATTTAATTATTTGATTCATTTTTTTGCAAATTTATCTGCTCTTTTTAACTTTTTTTATTTGAAGTTTCATCTCGTCCATTTATTCAATTTTTAAAATGTTTTTACTCGTTTTTTTTTTGGAAAAATTCCTTACTTTAATTTAAAAAATTTTAGTAGCTTTTCTCAAATTTTCTTACTTTTAAATTAATTCATAAAATCAAAAAGAAACTTTTTTTGGTTTGAAAATACTTTAACATTATATTTTATTAAATCCTGTGACTTATTCCTATTTTTTCAGACGTTTTGACTTAGATTTATAAAAAAATAAATTAATTAAACCCGAAATTTCAGTTTTGGATATCACTATATGGACACAAACTTCCGGTTCTTTGTATGGACATTTCAAGTGATTCAACTCTAATTGCCACTGGATCTGCTGATCGTAATATAAAGATTTGGGGCATGGATCACGGAGATTGTCACAAATCAATTTTTGCCCACGACGATTCCGTAACCAGTTTAGCTTTTGTGCCAAGAACTCACTACTTTTTTACTTGTGGCAAAGACGGAAAAGTAAAGGAATGGGATGCTGATATTTTCCAAAAAATAATAACTTTCCAAGTAAGTTTTCTGAAATTAAATACAATATTTTATTATTATATTAATTAATATATCATATCAGACATACATAATTAATATTATATATTTTTTCCTGATATTTTAGGGTCATTCTGGTGAGGCTTGGAACTGTGCAGTTTCGCCAAATGGGATTTTTGTCGCTTCTTGTGGTTCAGACAAGGTGGTGAGACTTTATGAAAGATCGGCAGAAACCCTTGTTTTGGAAGATGAAGCTGAGGAAGACAGAGAAAGGCAAGAAAATGAGTTAGCCACGGGAGAAACTACTGTTGTTCCGGGAAAAAGTACTCAAGTTTTGCCTTCGAGAAAAACTGTTTCCAGTGAAAGAGGGGTGAATATTATATTATATAATATTTTTTATTATATTATATTTTAAATTTGTATGTTTATATATCGACAGCTCCCGTTGATAAAATGTTTATTGAAAAGCCAGTGGAATAAAATGCTAATTCAAAAAAGCGTGCTATATAATTCTTATTCAATTGTTTGTGTAATAAAATGACAACTGATTTTCAGTGCAACAAAACGTTATCTCAGAATAATTATTTTAACATAAATGTCATTATTGTTAACTGCAAATTAACTGCGTATTGTATCTAAGATGTAATATATAATAAATAATGTGTATCTGATGGTATAAATATAAAAATTACATTTGTATTTGCATACAAAATGAATATTTAATTTTTTTAAGATAGCATTTTGTTGCACTGAAAATCAGTTGTCATTTTATTACACAAACAATTGAATAAGAATTATATTGCACGCTCTTTTGAATTAGCATTTTATTCCACTGGCTTTTCAATAAACATTTTATCAACGGGGGCCGTCGATATGTATTATAAAACATCTTGTATTTTAAAAATCAGAAAATATTAATAGAATAATTAAAATTTAAAAGTGCTATCTCAGAGGAAATAACTATTTTTCGATTTTTGTAAGTTTGACATAGAATTATAGAAAAAAACCTCAGCTTTCGTTTGAAAAAAAAAATAAAAAAAACCCAGTCTTGGAAAAAAAAAACTTTTAGATCTTTATTTTTGAAGATCAAAAATTTATTTTTTTTAAAATGCATATTACCAATTGAAAGGGCTTAAAAAATCTATCGAAAATGGTGTTACTAAAAATTTTTTATTAAATTATTTGAGAGAAAAAAATTACCAAACAACAAAGTGAATTTGCCTTTAAAAAAATTAAAGAAAAAATATTATTTTTTCTATTCTTTCCAACGAAATTGACTTTAAATTATTCTTTTTTTTAAGTATCTTGGAATTTATAGTAATTCTAATTTATTGAAATTTTAATCTATTCCAAATACCAATCAATTCAAAACTAAATTTCCAATTATCAAAATTTAAATTTATAAGAATTTTGATTGCTTTAAATTTCAAACAATCCAAAATTTACTCTATCGGAATAATTTTAATATTATTTTAGGACTTTAGTTTATCTGATTTTAAATTTAAATAATATTCAAATATATAAAAAATTGATAGTAAAAACTAAATTCGTTAGTAACTATTCACCAATGTCTAATAATTTTAGTTTTTAATTTAAAATATCAATTATTTTTATCTAAACAATATTTGTTATTTAATTTAAAATATTACTATTAAAAATTAATTATTAAAAATTGAATAATTAGAATAAAATAATTACTAAACTTACTAAAATACTAATAAAAATATTAGTTACCAATTATTTCTGTTTTGAATAGCTTTCACTCCTTGTACTTTTTAAGAAATTGTAATTTCTAAACAACAATTATGTTACTAATTGTATTCTTTTTACAGTAATTACTTTTTAAAAATATTTTAATAAATTTTATAAAATTTTTATTACAGGCGGACTTGATTTTAGAATGCATTGAATTAGCAAATTCCTACGAAGAACAGCTTCAAGCTGTCATTCCTCCAAATCCTGCACCTCCTTTACCTCTGCAAATGCAAATGTATAAATGCGAATCAGTAGAAGATTATCTTTTAGAAACTGTGAGAAGAATTCGAGCGAGGTAGGAGTTACAAAATATATTATTTGTCAGTTTTTTTTCTCTTCTATTCAATGAAAATCACTAAACTTTGAATAATTAAGTATTATTTTTAAAATACTGATTTAGAATTTTGTATTATTTGTTATAAAGGCAGTTTTAAAGTACCAAAAATTGGATTTAAAATGTTTATTTATCAAAATCTAAATTCTTTTCTTAATATTTCTAAACATATTTTTTTTGTTCTTCTCTGCCTTCATCAAAAAATATTTTTTAATATAAAACATGGTGGTCACTTGACTGGGAAATGACCGGGAATTAAAAAATTGACCGGAAAAACCGGAAAATTTGTTACTGGACCGGGGGGGATCTTCGTGGGTCTAAAAGTTCTGAGAAATTTGATCGAAAATCAATTTTTCTTCCTTTATGTCACAAATCTATAATAATAATAATAATAATAATTCGAAAGTCCTTTAATCCCTTATTAATTTTTTGTCTGTTTACACCTGAAGTTTGGCAAAAAATGCATTTAAATTGACTAAAATTAAAATTTATAAATATCAGTTCAAATAATTTTAATTTCATTAATAAATAAATCTATAATTTTGTCTATAATTTTTGTTTACAATATACAATTATTCTCTTTAAATTTCATAATTATTCTTTAATCATTTTAAATTATTTTGTTCCGTTGTCAATTATTCTTGCCAGATTTCGAATTTTTGTTTCGATTGTCAATTAGTTTCCTCATTTTTCAATTATCTTCTTCAATATTTAATTATTTTACTCATTTTGTAATTTATCTTTCAATTATCAACCGTTTTCTTAAAATTTCAATTTAATTCTTTAATCTTTAATTTATTTTTTAAATTTTTAATTATTTTCTTCAATTCTCAATTATTTTATTCAATACTCAATAATTCTTGCATTTTCTTAATTATCAATTACTTCTTGAAATTTCAATACATTCAATACAATAAATAAATTTCAATACTTCAATTTCCAATTGATTTCTTCAATTTTTATTCATTGTCTACAATTATTCCCACAATTTTCATCAGTTTTCAATTGACAATTTATTATTATCCTTCAGTTTTATTATTATTCATTAATTTAAATTTTTTTTTTGTGTTTGAATGCCGATTATTCTCACAATTTGTCGATTTTTTTTCAATTGGTAATTATTATTTTTAACAGTTAATTAGGTTCGTCAACATTTAATTATTTTCGTTTTATTCTAATTTTTCTTTTAATTATTATCAATTATTTTCTCAAAAATTTCCATTTCATTCTTTAATTTTCAATTTATTTCTTTAGTTTTTAATTATTTTCTTCAATTCTCAAATATTTTTGTTAATTTTTTATTATTTTTATCGATTTTCAATTAATTTTTTAATATACAATAACTCTCGGATTCTTTCAATTTTTTTTCACTCATAAAAATTGATTTCAATTCAATTACTGAATTCTAGAACTCTTCTCTTCAATTTTTAGTTATTTTCTTCAAATTTAAATTCCACTTTTCAATTTTCAATTATTTTCTTTAATAGTTCAAAATTATCGCCTTTTTTTCTATTATTTTTTTGGATTATCATTAAGTTTCTTAAATTTTAAATACAATTGTTCAAATATATTCTTTAATTTTTAATTCCATTCTTTAATTTTTATTTCTATTCTTCAGTTTTCAATTCCCTTCTTCTATATTCATTAATTCTCGGCTTTTTTCAATTACTTTTTTTCAATTTTTAATCATATTCTTTAAATCTTAATTCTATTCTTCAATTTTCAATTACTCTCGCCATTTTTCAACTATTTCTTTCAATTTTAATTTTAATTTAATTCTTAAATTTTCAATTTATTTCCTCAATCTTTTATTATTTTCTTCAATTTCAATTTTTTTTTTCGATTTTCAATTCATTCGTTCAATTTGCAATTATTTCCAACAGTTATTCCTATAATTGTTCAACTATTTTGTTTAAATTTAATGTTTATTGTTAAATTTTTTAATCTATTCTTTTTCATTGTTTTCTCCTATATTCATTAATTCTCGACTTTTTTAAATTACTTTTTTCAAATTTTTAAGCTTATTCTTCAAATTTCAATTCCATTCTTTAATTTTTAATTGCTTTCTTTCAATTTTACTAATTTTTTTCACTATTAATTTTTTTTTTTGATTCTCAATCCAGTTGTCAAAAGTCCAATGATTTCCAGCAATTATTTCTATAATTTTCCTAATTTTTAAATTTGCAATTATTTTCTTCAAAGTTAATATTTCTTGTTTAATTTTTTCAATTATTTTTTTCAATTGTCTAGTCATTTTTCGAATTTTGTTTTCATTTGACAATTACTTTTGTCATTTTGTAATTTTTTCCCTTTTATGAGTAAGTTTTTCAAATTTTAATTTAATTCTTAAATTTTAAATTTATTTCTTCATTTTTTTTATAATTTTTTTCATTTTTCATTTATTTTCTATATTTTTTTCATAATTTTTATCAGTTTTTAATTGACAATTCATTATTCTCTTTCAATTTTATAATTATCCATCAATTAAAAAAAAAAATTCTGATTTAAATATTTTCGTCATATTGTAATATTTCTTTAAATTATCAATTACTTTCTTGAAATTTACATTTAGTTCTTTAATTTCCAATTTATTTCTTCAACTCTTAATTATTTTCTTCAATTCCCAAATATTTTCTTTAATTTTCAATTATTTTTATCGATTTCCAATTAATTCCTCAATATTTAATAATTCTCTGATTTTTTCAATTATTTTTGTTACTCATAAAAATTGTTTTAAATTGTCACTTTTTACATATTTTCTTTAATTTTCCAATTATTCTCGTAATTTTCCAACTTTTTACTTCAATTATTAATTATTTTTCGCAATTTTCAATTATTTCCTCAATTTTTATTAATTTTTAATTACTATCTTAAAATTGTATAACTATTCTTTGATTTTTTTAATGATTTTGTTTGGTTGTGATTTCATCTATCCATTTTTTGACTTTTGTTGTCAATTGTCAATTATTCTCGTCATTTTGTAATTTTTGTTGTTAATTATCAATTATTTATTGAATTATTAATTTAATTCTTAAATTTTTAATTTATTTCTCAAGATTTCAATTCATTTCCTCAGTTTTTTATTATTTTCTTCAATTTCAATTTTTTTTTTTCTATTTTTAATCCATTTGTTCAATTTGCAATTATTTCCAACATTTATTCCTGTACATTTTCAACTATTTTGTTTAAATTTAATATTTTTTGTTTCATGTTTTAAAGTTTTCTTTACAATTGTGTAATTATGTATCCATTTTTCGAATTTTGTTCTCAACTCTCAATTATTTTCGTCATTTTTCAGATATATTTTTCAATTTCGAAATTATAATTATTTTAATTTTTTAAAAATTATAGTTTTAAATTACCATATTTCTTAGTATAATTAGTAAGATTATAAGAGTGTGTCAATTTTAAATTTAAGTACAAAATAATATTTTAAATGTAAAGGCGAATTTCGCAAAATGAAAAATACTGTTTTAATTGTTTGAAAATGTGTGATCGGGAAATCCAAAAAACCTGGAAAAGACCGGGAATTTAATTTTATAAAAAAAGTTTCCACCCTGATAAAATTCCTATTATTTTGTCACTGCTAAAAATACTGCTATTTTATTTTAATTTTAATGTTTATAAATGTTTTTAATTTTAGTAATCATTTAATTTTGTGTATTATTTTGAATAATTTTAATTTTTACAGCGATTTGGAAGAGGCTTTGCTAATTTTACCATTCTCGGTAGCATGTGATGTTTTAAAAATGCTTCCTAAATTATTGGCAAGAAAGTATCAGATTGAAATAGTGGCACGATTAGCTCTCACTTTAATTAAAACGCATCATAATCCGATGATTTCAAGTCACGATCTTTTACCAATTATTGAAACTGTCAGGAACCTGGCTTTGGAACAAATTTCTTCACTCAGGGTATGTATGAATAAAGAACTACTGATATTAGAAATTAACTTTACATTCTTTACGCCAAAAGCAAAAAATAATATATTTATAATTTCTTAATTTTTGTTTTTTAATTTCAATACTGCTATTTTATTTTAATTTTAGTGTTTATAAATGTTTTTAATTTTAGTAATCATTTACTTTTTCAATTTTTAATACTGATTTAAAAAGTAAATTTGTTTTATTATCAGGATTCCGTTGCATTTAATCTTTATGGCATGCTTCATGAACGTCGCCTGCTTGAAGAAAAAGAGGGAATTCAATTGTTTAAAGATGCAACCACCAGCAGAAAAGAGAAACAAAGAATTAGAAGAAATAAAGAAAAAGCACAAAAAAGAGCTCTTATGACTTTGTAAATTTTTTTTTACTGTTAATGTATACAACTGTATATAATACATGTAGTCCAATCTCTTTTATGTGTTTTTTTTTCTAAACTTAATCACAATTTCAAACGAGAAGAAACTTTATTGCAAAATCACTCAAGTATTTTTACATTTTCATATTTTTAAATAAGTTTTCGGTATTCTTTTTATGTATATAAACTGGGATATGTATTATGTAAGCGAGAAACAAGCAAAAAAGAAAGAGAAATAAAGTTTCTTTTCCTTTTAAGTTTCGGGAAAATTAAGAGAGTTTGGATTGCATATATTTTGATTTGTAATATATATAGGTGGGCAGAAAAGGCCTTAATCAGTTAATTGTTATTTTAACTGACGTTAAATTTTAACGATTTAAGTTAATTTTTAAAATCGTTGTCACCTTTGCAAAATGCCTTGTAAATAGTTTTTTTTTAATGAAAAAAATAAAATAATGTAAAAACATTAAACAAAAATGAATTTTATGTTTCTTTGATCTAAATTGGTTTAATTTTTATAAAAAATGTATTCTTTTTAAATTAAAATTTTTAACAACTCCCTTTGTGAGAATTATGTTGATGTATAAGTAACTTATGTAAATAATTTAATAATTAATATTTGAGAAAATTTATGGTTAATCTTGAATAGAGTCGATATGAATCGATATGAAACAAATTCAGAGAGAGAAAAACAACTTGACTTTCAATCATGACAGTTCTGTCAAACACAATTTTTATAATTTTATTAACGTCGTTTTTACTAATGACCTTTTCCATCCAGAAAGTTGAATCATTTAGAAATCTGCAACCAGAACTTAATAATCAATTTAAAAAAGAAGTTAACTGTCATAAAACAAAAAAGGAAAATTTTGCTGTGAAAGAAAATCAAAATGTAAACATTGTGGATTACATAGATCCTCACTATGATTGTAATATAAAGAAAAAGAATATCATTCAAAAAATTCCTTATCAATTGACTTCTCTTTCTAATTCTTGTGATGCTGTCGATGTCAATTTTTCCTCAGCTTGTATCAGATGTGGAATGTGTCTTGCCATTGCTCAACAGGTTCTTTGATTTTTTAATTACATTTTTCAATATCAAAAAAAAAGTCAACCTAAATAAATATATTTAAATTAAGGATTTTGGTTATAATAATAATTAAATTTGAGATATTTACTTCTAATGTCTGTATATTTATAGATAAATAAAACACTGATTGATTTCCACGAATCAATGATACCATTTTCCTGGCTTAATGAAACAGAAGCCTCAAATCTTTTAAGGACAATTTGTAACGACTCATTTAAACAGTAATTTTTTATAAATTCATATTTTTAAAATGTATTAAATTGAAGGACTTAATGGTAATGATACGAAGATTTCTAGCAAAAGGAAAATCCCATTATAGTTTGAATCTAAAGAATAAGAATTTCGTTACTTTGGAGCAGCTTTATTAGCTTATAAGATTTTAAATTTGAATACAAATTTAAAATGACAATACCTGAAATTTCTAATGGATTCCCGGGAATTCCCAGGAATACCCAACTGATGCCCAGAAATGCCCAAAGATTACTCGCGAAGATTTAGGAATGCACAGGAATATTTTATAAATTTCTAAGGGATTCCGAATGCCCAGGGATTTCCCACGAATTTTCATGGGACTTCCCAGGGATTTCCTATGTATTTCCCAAGAGTTCCCAGGATTTTCAAAGGATTTTCAGGGATTTTCTAAGGATTTCCTAAGAGTTTTCAGGATTTTTAAGAGATTCCCGGAAATTTCCCAAGATTTCCCAGGATTTTCAAAGGATTACCAGGAATTTCTTATGGATTTCCACAAATGCCCACGGATTTCTTACGAATTTCCGAGGGATATTCCAGGAATTCCCAGGAATTCTCGATAAATTCCCAGAAATGACAAGGGATATCCCTGGAATTTCCCAAGAAATCCAAGGAATTTTCCAGGTATTCCCAGGAATGCCTAAGGATTTTCTAGGAATTACCTAATAATTCCCAGGTATATGCAAGGAATTCCCAAGAGTTCCCAGGGATTTCCTAGAAATTTTCATGGAATTCCGGGAAATTCCAAGGAATTTACTAGAAATTTCCCAAGAGTTCCCAGGAATTTCCTCAAAGTTCCCAAGAATATCCAAGTGAATCCAAAGAGTTACCAGGAATTTCCAAGAAATTCCCAGGAGTGCCCAGAAATTTCCAAAGAATTCCCAGAAGTCCCAAGAGATTTTCTAGAAATTTCCCAAGAGTTTTTTGTTATTTAAAAGTATATCGTAGGAATTTCCCAGGATTCTCCAAGTAATACCCACGAATGCCCAGGGCTTTCCTAATAATTTTCTGCGAGTTTCCAGGAATTCCAAGTGATTTACTGCGAATTTCCACGAATATTCAAAGAATTCCCAAGAATCCCTGAGGAATGTTCTGAGGATATAATAAAAATTCCCAGGAATTTCCAAGAAAATTCTTGGAATGCCTGGTGCTTCCTAGAAATATCCTAAGAGTTCCTAGGAACATTCAAGGGTTTCCCGAGAGTTCTCAGGAATTTTAGAAAAATTCCCAGGAATGCCAGGGATTTTCTATGAATTTCCCAAGAGTTCTCAGGAATATCCAAGTGATTCCCAGAAATGCCCAGGAATATCCCTGGCATTTCCCGAGGGTTCCCAGGAATTACCAAAGGAGTTCTTAGGAATTTCCAAGGAATGCCCAGGGATTTCCTAGAAATATCGTAAGAGTTCCCAGGAATTTCCAAAGAATTCCGAAGAGTTCTCAAGAATTTCTAAGAAATTCCCAGGAATGCTCAGGGATTTTATAAGAGGTCCCGAAAATTCCAAGGGATTACTAGAAATTTCCCAAGAGTTCCCAGAAATTTCTAAGGGATAACCAGGAATGCTCAGGGATCTCCTAGGAATTTCTTTGGAATTTCTAGTAATATCCATGGAATGCTCAGGGATCTCCAAAAAATTTTCTAAGGGATTCTCAGAAATTCCTAGGAATTTCCTATTAATTCTAAGGAATATCGAACTCAGGAATATCCAAGTGATTCCCAGAAAATTCCAGGGAAATCCCTGGCATATCCCGAGAGTTCCCAGGAATTACCAAGGAATTTCTTAGGAATTACCAAGAAATTCCCAGGAGTACCCAGGGAATTTCTAGGAATTGTTAAGGATTTCGTAGGAATTTTTTAAGAGTTCTCGGGAATTCTAAGTGCTTTCAAAGAATTTCAAAGAAATTCCCTGGAATGACTAGAAATTTCCTAAGAGTTCCCAGGGATCTCCTAGGAATTTTCAAGAAATACCCAAGAATTTCCTAGGAATTTTCATAGGATTCCCAAGACTTCCGGGAAATCCAAACTATTCCCAGGAATGCCCAGGGAATTTCCAGTAATTTTCTGAGAGTTTCCAGGAATTTCTAGTGATTTCCTGCAAAATTTCCACAAATTTTCGAGGAATTCCCGAGAATCCCCGAAAAGTTTGCTAGGAATTTTATAAGAGTTCTCCGGAATTCCCAAGAAATTCCCTGGAATGCCTAAAGACTTTCTATTAATTTCTTAAGAGTTTTGTGAAATATCCAAGTGATTTCCAGAAATGCCCAGGGATACCTCTGGAATTTCCGACAGTTCCTGAAATTACCAACAGATTTGTTAGGAATTTCCAAGGAATGATCAGAGATTTCGTAGAAAATTTACAACAGTTCTCGGTAATTCCAAGTAATTTCCTAGGAATTTCCTATGAGTACCCAGGAATTTCTAAAGGATTCTCAAGAGTTATCAGGAGTTTCAAAAAAATTTCCAGGAATGCCAGGGATTTTCTATGAATTTTTCAAAAGTTCTCAGGAATATCCAAGTGATTTCCAAAAATGACCGGGGATATCCCTGGCATATTACGAAAGTTCCCAGGAATTTCCAAGGGTTTCCTAGGAATATCCTAAGACTTTCCAGGAATTTCCAAAGGATTCCCAAGAGTTCTCAGGAATTTCCAAAAAATTCCCAGGAATTTTCTAAAAGATTCCAGGAGTTCCAAGGGATTCCTAAAAATTTCTTAAGAACTTTTCAAGGGATTTTCAGAAATTCCTAGGGATTTCGTAGGAATTTGCTCTTAGTTCTAAGGAATATCCAAGGGTTTCTCAAGAGTTTCCAGGAATTTAGAAATAATTCCTAGAAATGCCTAGGGAAATCCCTAGCATATCCCGAGAGTTCCCAGGAATTACCAAAGAATTTTTTAGGAATTTCAAGGAATGCCCAGAGATTTCCTACGAATTTTCTAAGAGTTCTCGGTAATTCCAAGTGATTTTCTAGAAATCTCCTAAGAGTTACCACAAATTTCTAAAGGATTCTCAAGAGTTCTCCGGAATTTCCAATGAATTCCCTGGAATACACAGGAATTTTCCAAGAGTTCCCGGGAATCCCAAGGGATTCCCAGTGTTCCATGAAATGCCCAGGGATTTACTAAAAATTTTCCAAGGGATTCTTAGGAATTTTCTATTAGTTCTATGGAATATCCAAGAATTTCCCAAAAGTTTCCAGGAATTTCGAAAAAATTCCTAGGAATGCAAGATACTTTCTATGAATTACCCAAGAGTTTACAGGAATATCCAAGTGATTCCTAGAAATACCCAGTGAAATCCCTGGCATATCCCGAAAGTTCCCAGGAATTACCAAGGGATTCCTTAGAAATTTCCAAAAAATTCCCAGGAGTACCCAGGGATTACTTAGAAATTTCCTTGGAATTTCTAGAAATTTCCAAAGGATTCCCAAGAGTTCTCAGGAATTTCCAAGGAATTTCCAGTAATGCTTAGGGATTTTCCAAGAGTTCCCGGGAATTCCCAGGGATTCCCAGAAATTTCCCAGGTATGCCAGGAATTCCTAGAAATTTCCTAGGCATTTCCCACGAGTTCTCAAAAATTTCCAAACAATTCCCAAGTGTTCCCAGGAATTTCCAAGGAAATCCCAAAAGTACCCAGGGATCTCCTAAGAATTTCCTTGGAATTTCTAGAAATTTCCAAAGGATTCCCAAGACTTCTCAGGAATTTCCAAGGAATTCCCAAGAATTTCCAAAATATCCCAGAAGTTTCCTAGGAATTTCCTAAGTGTTTCCAGGAATTTTTAAAGGATTCCCAAGTTTTTTTATGAATTATTAAGGAAATACTAGGAGTACCTATGGATCTCCTAGGAATTTCCTTGGAGTTTCTAGTAATTTTCAAGGAATGTCCAAGGATTTCCTAGGAATTTCCTTAGAGTTCCGAGGAATTTTCAAAGGATTTCCAAGAGTTTTCAAGAATTTCTAAGGAATTACCAGGAATGCTTAGGGATTTTCAAAGAGTTCCCAGGAATTTCCAAGCAATTCCCAAGGAATGCCTAGTAATTTCTTCAGCGTTCCCAGGAGTACCCAGGGGTCACTTAGGAATTTTCAATTAATGCCTGAGAATTTCCTAGGTATCCCATGAACGCCTAGAAATTTCCTAGGCATTTCCTAAGAATTCCCAGGAATTTCCAAAGGATTCCTAAGAGTTATCAGGAATTTCCAAATTATTCCCAGGAATTCCTAGGGATTTTCCAAGGGATTCCCAGGAATTTCCAAGGTATCCCCGGAATGCCTAGAAATTTCCTAGGCATTTCCTAAGTGTTCCCAGAAATTTTCAAAGGATTCCCAAGTGTTCCCATGAATTTTCAAGGAAATCCCAGGAGTACCTAGGGATCTCCTAGGAATTTCCTTGGAATTTCTAGTAATTTTCAAGGAATTTCCTCAGAGTTCTCCGGAATTTCCAATGAATTCCCAGGAATGCTCAGGGATTTTCCAAAAGTTCCCGGAAATCCCAAGGGATTCCCAGTATTTCATGAAATGCCCAGGGATTTACTAAAAATTTTCCAAGGGATACTTAGGAATTTTCTATTAGTTCTATGGAATATCCAAGAATTTCCCAAAAGTTTCCAGGAATTTCGAAAAAATTCCTAGGAATGCAAGATACTTTCTATGAATTACCCAAGAGTTTACAGGAATATCCAAGTGATTCCTAGAAATACCCAGTGAAATCCCTGGCATATCCCGAAAGTTCCCAGGAATTACCAAGGGATTTCTTAGAAATTTCCAAAAAATTCCCAGGATTACCCAGGGATTACTTAGAAATTTCCTTGGAATTTCTAGAAATTTCCAAAGGATTCCCAAGAGTTCTCACGAATTTCCAAGGAATTCCCAGGAATGCTTAGGGATTTTCCAAGAGTTCCCGGGAATTCCCAGGGATTCCCAGAAATTTCCCAGGTATGCCAGGAATTCCTAGAAATTTCCTAGGCATTTCCCACGAGTTCTCAAAAATTTCCAAACAATTCCCAAGTGTTCCCAGGGATTTTCCAAGGGATTCCCAAGAATTTCCAAAATATCCCAGAAGTTTCCTAGGCATTTCCTAAGTGTTTCCAGGAATTTTCAAAGGATTCCCAATTGTTCCCATGAATTTTCAAGGAAATACTAGGAGTACCTAGGGATCTCCTAGGAATTTCCTTGGAATTTCTAGTAATTTTCAAAAAATTTCCTAAGGGTTCTCCGGAATTTCCAATGAATTCCCAGGAATGCTCAGGGATTTTCCAAGAGTTCCCGGGAATTCCCAGGGATTCCCAGAAATTTCCCAGGTATGCCAGGAATTCCTAGAAATTTCCTAGGTATTTCTCACGAGTTCTCAAAAATTTCCAAACAATTCCCAAGTGTTCCCAGGAATTTCCAAGGAAATCCCAAAAGTACACAGGGATCTCCTAAGAATTTCCTTGGAATTTCTAGAAATTTCCAAAGGATTCCCAAGACTTCTCAGGAATTTCCAAGGAATTCCCAGGAATGCTCAGGGATTTTCCAAGAGTTCCCGGGAAATCCAAGGGATTCCCAAGAATTTTCAAAATATCCCAGAAGTTTCCTAGGCATTTCCTAAGTGTTTCCAGGAATTTTCAAAGGATTCCCAATTGTTCCCATGAATTTTCAAAGAAATCCCAGGAGTACCTAGGGATCTCCTAGGAATTTCCTTTTAATTTCTAGTAATTTTCAAGGAATTTCCTAAGGGTTCTCCGGAATTTCCAATGAATTCCCAGGAATGCTCAGGGCTTTTCCAAGAGTTCCCGGGAATTCCCAGGGATTCCCAGAAATTTCCCAGGTATGCCAGGAATTCCTAGAAATTTCCTAGGTATTTCTCACGAGTTCTCAAAAATTTCCAAACAATTCCCAAGTGTTCCCAGGAATTTCCAAGGAAATCCCAAAAGTACACAGGGATCTCCTAAGAATTTCCTTGGAATTTCTGGAAATTTCCAAAGGATTCCCAAGATTTCTCAGGAATTTCCAAGGAATTCCCAGGAATGCTCAGGGATTTTCCAAGAGTTCCCGGGAAATCCAAGGGATTCCCAAGAATTTCCAAAATATCCCAGAAGTTTCCTAGGCATTTCCTAAGTGTTTCCAGGAATTTTTCAAGGATTCCCAAGTTTTTTTATGAATTATTAAGGAAATACTAGGAGTACCTATGGATCTCCTAGGAATTTCCTTGGAATTTCTAGTAATTTTCAAGGAATGTCCAAGGACTTCCTAGGAATATCCTAAAAGTTCCGAGGGATTTTCAAAGGATTTCCAAGAGTTCTCAGGAATTTCTAAGGAATTACCAGGAATGCTTAGGGATTTTCTAAGAGTTCCCAGGAATTTCCAAGCAATTCCTAAGGAATGCCTAGTAATTTCTTCAGCGTTCCCAGGAGTACCCAGGGGTCACTTAGGAATTTTCAATTAATGCCTGAGAATTTCCTAGGTATCCCATGAACGCCTAGAAATTTCCTAGGCATTTCCTAAGAATTCCCAGGAATTTCCAAAGGATTCCTAAGAGTTATCAGGAATTTCCAAATTATTCCCAGGAATTCCTAGGGATTTTCCAAGGGATTCCCAGGAATTTCCAAGGTATCCCCGGAATGCCTAGAAATTTTCTAGGCATTTCCTAAGTGTTCCCAGAAATTTTCAAAGGATTCCCAAGTGTTCCCATGAATTTTCAAGGAAATCCCAGGAGTACCTAGGGATCTCCTAGGAATTTCCTTGGAATTTCTAGTAATTTTCAAGGAATTTCCTCAGAGTTCTCCGGAATTTCCAATGAATTCCCAGGAATGCTCAGGGATTTTCCAAGAGTTCCCGGAAATCCCAAGGGATTCCCAGTATTTCATGAAATGCCCAGGGATTTACTAAAAATTTTCCAAGGGATTCTTAGGAATTTTCTATTAGTTCCATGGAATATCCAAGAATTTCCCAAAAGTTTCCAGGAATTTCGAAAAAATTCCTAGGAATGCAAGATACTTTCTATGAATTACCCAAGAGTTTACAGGAATATCCAAGTGATTCCTAGAAATACCCAGTCTAATCCCTGGCATATCCCAAAAGTTCCCAGGAATTACCAAGGGATTTCTTAGAAATTTCCAAAAAATTCCCAGGATTACCCAGGGATTACTTAGAAATTTCCTTGGAATTTCTAGAAATTTCCAAAGGATTCCCAAGAGTTCTCACGAATTTCCAAGGAATTCCCAGGAATGCTTAGGGATTTTCCAAGAGTTCCCGGGAATTCCCAGGGATTCCCAGAAATTTCCCAGGTATGCCAGGAATTCCTAGAAATTTCCTAGGCATTTCCCACGAGTTCTCAAAAATTTCCAAACAATTCCCAAGTGTTCCCAGGGATTTTCCAAGGGATTCCCAAGTATTTCCAAAATATCCCAGAAGTTTCCTAGGCATTTCCTAAGTGTTTCCAGGAATTTTCAAAGGATTCCCAATTGTTCCCATGAATTTTCAAGGAAATACCAGGAGTACCTAGGGATCTCCTAGGAATTTCCTTGGAATTTCTAGTAATTTTCAAAATATTTCCTAAGGGTTCTCCGGAATTTCCAATGAATTCCCAGGAATGCTCAGGGATTTTCCAAGAGTTCCCGGGAATTCCCAGGGATTCCCAGAAATTTCCCAGGTATGCCAGGAATTCCTAGAAATTTCCTAGGTATTTCTAACGAGTTCTCAAAAATTTCCAAACAATTCCCAAGTGTTCCCATGAATTTCCAAGGAAATCCCAAAAGTACACAGGGATCTCCTAAGAATTTCCTTGGAATTTCTAGAAATTTCCAAAGGATTCCCAAGACTTCTCAGGAATTTCCAAGGAATTCCCAGGAATGCTCAGGGATTTTCCAAGAGTTCCCGGGAAATCCAAGGGATTCCCAAGAATTTTCAAAATATCCCAGAAGTTTCCTAGGCATTTCCTAAGTGTTTCCAGGAATTTTCAAAGGATTCCCAATTGTTCCCATGAATTTTCAAGGAAATCCCAGGAGTACCTAGGGATTTCCTAGGAATTTCCTTTTAATTTCTAGTAATTTTCAAGGAATTTCCTAAGGGTTCTCCGGAATTTCCAATGAATTCCCAGGAATGCTCAGGGCTTTTCCAAGAGTTCCCGGGAATTCCCAGGGATTCCCAGAAATTTCCCAGGTATGCCAGGAATTCCTAGAAATTTCCTAGGTATTTCTCACGAGTTCTCAAAAATTTCCAAACAATTCCCAAGTGTTCCCAGGAATTTCCAAGGAAATCCCAAAAGTACACAGGGATCTCCTAAGAATTTCCTTGGAATTTCTGGAAATTTCCAAAGGATTCCCAAGATTTCTCAGGAATTTCCAAGGAATTCCCAGGAATGCTCAGGGATTTTCCAAGAGTTCCCGGGAAATCCAAGGGATTCCCAAGAATTTCCAAAATATCCCAGAAGTTTCCTAGGAATTTCCTAAGTGTTTCCAGGAATTTTTAAAGGATTCTCAAGTTTTTTTTATGAATTTTTAAGGAAATACTAGGAGTACCTATGGATCTCCTAGGAATTTCCTTGGAATTTCTAGTAATTTTCAAGGAATGTCCAAGGACTTCCTAGGAATATCCTAAAAGTTCCGAGGGATTTTCAAAGGATTTCCAAGAGTTCTCAGGAATTTCTAAGGAATTACCAGGAATGCTTAGGGATTTTCTAAGAGTTCCCAGGAATTTCCAAGCAATTCCAAAGGAATGCCTAGTAATTTCTTCAGCGTTCCCAGGAGTACCCAGAGGTCACTTAGGAATTTTCAATTAATGCCTGAGAATTTCCTAGGTATCCCATGAACGCCTAGAAATTTCCTAGGCATTTCCTAAGAATTCCCAGGAATTTCCAAAGGATTCCTAAGAGTTATCAGGAATTTCCAAATTATTCCCAGGAATTCCTAGGGATTTTCCAAGGGATTCCCAGGAATTTCCAAGGTATCCCCGGAATGCCTAGAAATTTTCTAGGCATTTCCTAAGTGTTCCCAGAAATTTTCAAAGGATTCCCAAGTGTTCCCATGAATTTTCAAGGAAATCCCAGGAGTACCTAGGGATCTCCTAGGAATTTCCTTGGAATTTCTAGTAATTTTCAAGGAATTTCCTCAGAGTTCTCCGGAATTTCCAATGAATTCCCAGGAATGCTCAGGGATTTTCCAAGAGTTCCCGGAAATCCCAAGGGATTCCCAGTATTTCATGAAATGCCCAGGGATTTACTAAAAATTTTCCAAGGGATTCTTAGGAATTTTCTATTAGTTCCATGGAATATCCAAGAATTTCCCAAAAGTTTCCAGGAATTTCGAAAAAATTCCTAGGAATGCAAGATACTTTCTATGAATTACCCAAGAGTTTACAGGAATATCCAAGTGATTCCTAGAAATACCCAGTGAAATCCCTGGCATATCCCAAAAGTTCCCAGGAATTACCAAGGGATTTCTTAGAAATTTCCAAAAAATTCCCAGGATTACCCAGGGATTACTTAGAAATTTCCTTGGAATTTCTAGAAATTTCCAAAGGATTCCCAAGAGTTCTCACGAATTTCCAAGGAATTCCCAGGAATGCTTAGGGATTTTCCAAGAGTTCCCGGGAATTCCCAGGGATTCCCAGAAATTTCCCAGGTATGCCAGGAATTCCTAGAAATTTCCTAGGCATTTCCCACGAGTTCTCAAAAATTTCCAAACAATTCCCAAGTGTTCCCAGGGATTTTCCAAGGGATTCTCAAGAATTTTCAAAATATCCCAGAAGTTTCCTAGGCATTTCCTAAGTGTTTCCAGGAATTTTCAAAGGATTCCCAATTGTTCCCATGAATTTTCAAAGAAATCCCAGGAGTACCTAGGGATCTCCTAGGAATTTCCTTTTAATTTCTAGTAATTTTCAAGGAATTTCCTAAGGGTTCTCCGGAATTTCCAATGAATTCCCAGGAATGCTCAGGGCTTTTCCAAGAGTTCCCGGGAATTCCCAGGGATTCCCAGAAATTTCCCAGGTATGCCAGGAATTCCTAGAAATTTCCTAGGTATTTCTCACGAGTTCTCAAAAATTTCCAAACAATTCCCAAGTGTTCCCAGGAATTTCCAAGGAAATCCCAAAAGTACACAGGGATCTCCTAAGAATTTCCTTGGAATTTCTGGAAATTTCCAAAGGATTCCCAAGAGTTCTCACGAATTTCCAAGGAATTCCCAGGAATGCTTAGGGATTTTCCAAGAGTTCCCGGGAATTCCCAGGGATTCCCAGAAATTTCCCAGGTATGCCAGGAATTCCTAGAAATTTCCTAGGCATTTCCCACGAGTTCTCAAAAATTTCCAAACAATTCCCAAGTGTTCCCAGGGATTTTCCAAGGGATTCTCAAGAATTTTCAAAATATCCCAGAAGTTTCCTAGGCATTTCCTAAGTGTTTCCAGGAATTTTCAAAGGATTCCCAATTGTTCCCATGAATTTTCAAAGAAATCCCAGGAGTACCTAGGGATCTCCTAGGAATTTCCTTTTAATTTCTAGTAATTTTCAAGGAATTTCCTAAGGGTTCTCCGGAATTTCCAATGAATTCCCAGGAATGCTCAGGGCTTTTCCAAGAGTTCCCGGGAATTCCCAGGGATTCCCAGAAATTTCCCAGGTATGCCAGGAATTCCTAGAAATTTCCTAGGTATTTCTCACGAGTTCTCAAAAATTTCCAAACAATTCCCAAGTGTTCCCAGGAATTTCCAAGGAAATCCCAAAAGTACACAGGGATCTCCTAAGAATTTCCTTGGAATTTCTGGAAATTTCCAAAGGATTCCCAAGATTTCTCAGGAATTTCCAAGGAATTCCCAGGAATGCTCAGGGATTTTCCAAGAGTTCCCGGGAAATCCAAGGGATTCCCAAGAATTTCCAAAATATCCCAGAAGTTTCCTAGGAATTTCCTAAGTGTTTCCAGGAATTTTTAAAGGATTCCCAAGTTTTTTTTATGAATTTTTAAGGAAATACTAGGAGTACCTATGGATCTCCTAGGAATTTCCTTGGAATTTCTAGTAATTTTCAAGGAATGTCCAAGGACTTCCTAGGAATTTCCTAAAAGTTCCGAGGGATTTTCAAAGGATTTCCAAGAGTTCTCAGGAATTTCTAAGGAATTACCAGGAATGCTTAGGGATTTTCTAAGAGTTCCCAGGAATTTCCAAGCAATTCCAAAGGAATGCCTAGTAATTTCTTCAGCGTTCCCAGGAGTACCCAGAGGTCACTTAGGAATTTTCAATTAATGCCTGAGAATTTCCTAGGTATCCCATGAACGCCTAGAAATTTCCTAGGCATTTCCTAAGAATTCCCAGGAATTTTCAAAGGATTCCTAAGAGTTATCAGGAATTTCCAAATTATTCCCAGGAATTCCTAGGGATTTTCCAAGGGATTCCCAGGAATTTCCAAGGTATCCCCGGAATGCCTAGAAATTTCCTAGGCATTTCCTAAGTGTTCCCAGAAATTTTCAAAGGATTCCCAAGTGTTCCCATGAATTTTCAAGGAAATCCCAGGAGTACCTAGGGATCTCCTAGGAATTTCCTTGGAATTTCTAGTAATTTTCAAGGAATTTCCTCAGAGTTCTCCGGAATTTCCAATGAATTCCCAGGAATGCTCAGGGATTTTCCAAGAGTTCCCGGAAATCCCAAGGGATTCCCAGTATTTCATGAAATGCCCAGGGATTTACTAAAAATTTTCCAAGGGATTCTTAGGAATTTTCTATTAGTTCTATGGAATATCCAAGAATTTCCCAAAAGTTTCCAGGAATTTCGAAAAAATTCCTAGGAATGCAAGATACTTTCTATGAATTACCCAAGAGTTTACAGGAATATCCAAGTGATTCCTAGAAATACCCAGTCTAATCCCTGGCATATCCCAAAAGTTCCCAGGAATTACCAAGGGATTTCTTAGAAATTTCCAAAAAATTCCCAGGATTACCCAGGGATTACTTAGAAATTTCCTTTGAATTTCTAGAAATTTCCAAAGGATTCCCAAGAGTTCTCACGAATTTCCAAGGAATTCCCAGGAATGCTTAGGGATTTTCCAAGAGTTCCCGGGAATTCCCAGGGATTCCCAGAAATTTCCCAGGTATGCCAGGAATTCCTAGAAATTTCCTAGGCATTTCCCACGAGTTCTCAAAAATTTCCAAACAATTCCCAAGTGTTTCCAGGGATTTTCCAAGGGATTCCCAAGAATTTCCAAAATATCCCAGAAGTTTCCTAGGCATTTCCTAAGTGTTTCCAGGAATTTTCAAAGGATTCCCAATTGTTCCCATGAATTTTCAAGGAAATCCCAGGAGTACCTAGGGATCTCCTAGGAATTTTCTTGGAATTTCTAGTAATTTTCAAGGAATTTCCTAAGGGTTCTCCGGAATTTCCAATGAATTCCCAATGAATTCATTGGAAATGATTTTCCAAGAGTTCCCGGGAATTCCCAGGGATTCCCAGAAATTTCCCAGGTATGCCAGGAATTCCTAGAAATTTCCTAGGTATTTCTCACGAGTTCTCAAAAATTTCCAAACAATTCCCAAGTGTTCCCAGGAATTTCCAAGGAAATCCCAAAAGTACCCAGGGATCTCCTAAGAATTTCCTTGGAATTTCTGGAAATTTCCAAAGGATTCCCAAGATTTCTCAGGAATTTCCAAGGAATTCCCAGGAATGCTCAGGGATTTTCCAAGAGTTCCCGGGAAATCCAAGGGATTCCCAAGAATTTCCAAAATATCCCAGAAGTTTCCTAGGAATTTCCTAAGTGTTTCCAGGAATTTTTAAAGGATTCCCAAGTTTTTTTTATGAATTTTTAAGGAAATACTAGGAGTACCTATGGATCTCCTAGGAATTTCCTTGGAATTTCTAGTAATTTTCAAGGAATGTCCAAGGACTTCCTAGGAATTTCCTAAAAGTTCCGAGGGATTTTCAAAGGATTTCCAAGAGTTCTCAGGATTTTCCAAGGGATTCCTAGGAATTTCCAAGGTATCCCCGGAATGCCTAGAAATTTCCTAGGCATTTCCTAAGTGTTCCCAGAAATTTTCAAAGGATTCCCAAGTGTTCCCATGAATTTTCAAGGAAATCCCAGGAGTACCTAGGGATTTCCTAGGAATTTCCTTTTAATTTCTAGTAATTTTCAAGGAATTTCCTAAGGGTTCTCCGGAATTTCCAATGAATTCCCAGGAATGCTCAGGGCTTTTCCAAGAGTTCCCGGGAATTCCCAGGGATTCCCAGAAATTTCCCAGGTATGCCAGGAATTCCTAGAAATTTCCTAGGTATTTCTCACGAGTTCTCAAAAATTTCCAAACAATTCCCAAGTGTTCCCAGGAATTTCCAAGGAAATCCCAAAAGTACACAGGGATCTCCTAAGAATTTCCTTGGAATTTCTGGAAATTTCCAAAGGATTCCCAAGATTTCTCAGGAATTTCCAAGGAATTCCCAGGAATGCTCAGGGATTTTCCAAGAGTTCCCGGGAAATCCAAGGGATTCCCAAGAATTTCCAAAATATCCCAGAAGTTTCCTAGGAATTTCCTAAGTGTTTCCAGGAATTTTTAAAGGATTCCCAAGTTTTTTTTATGAATTTTTAAGGAAATACTAGGAGTACCTATGGATCTCCTAGGAATTTCCTTGGATTTTCTAGTAATTTTCAAGGAATGTCCAAGGACTTCCTAGGAATATCCTAAAAGTTCCGAGGGATTTTCAAAGGATTTCCAAGAGTTCTCAGGAATTTCTAAGGAATTACCAGGAATGCTTAGGGATTTTCTAAGAGTTCCCAGGAATTTCCAAGCAATTCCTAAGGAATGCCTAGTAATTTCTTCAGCGTTCCCAGGAGTACCAGGGGTCACTTAGGAATTTTCAATTAATGCCTGAGAATTTCCTAGGTATCCCATGAACGCCTAGAAATTTCCTAGGCATTTCCTAAGAATTCCCAGGAATTTCCAAAGGATTCCTAAGAGTTATCAGGAATTTCCAAATTATTCCCAGGAATTCCTAGGGATTTTCCAAGGGATTCCCAGGAATTTCCAAGGTATCCCCGGAATGCCTAGAAATTTTCTAGGCATTTCCTAAGTGTTCCCAGAAATTTTCAAAGGATTCCCAAGTGTTCCATGAATTTTCAAGGAAATCCCAGGAGTACCTAGGGATCTCCTAGGAATTTCCTTGGAATTTCTAGTAATTTTCAAGGAATTTCCTCAGAGTTCTCCGGAATTTCCAATGAATTCCCAGGAATGCTCAGGGATTTTCCAAGAGTTCCCGGAAATCCCAAGGGATTCCCAGTATTTCATGAAATGCCCAGGGATTTACTAAAAATTTTCCAAGGGATTCTTAGGAATTTTCTATTAGTTCCATGGAATATCCAAGAATTTCCCAAAAGTTTCCAGGAATTTCGAAAAAATTCCTAGGAATGCAAGATACTTTCTATGAATTACCCAAGAGTTTACAGGAATATCCAAGTGATTCCTAGAAATACCCAGTGAAATCCCTGGCATATCCCAAAAGTTCCCAGGAATTACCAAGGGATTTCTTAGAAATTTCCAAAAAATTCCCAGGATTACCCAGGGATTACTTAGAAATTTCCTTGGAATTTCTAGAAATTTCCAAAGGATTCCCAAGAGTTCTCACGAATTTCCAAGGAATTCCCAGGAATGCTTAGGGATTTTCCAAGAGTTCCCGGGAATTCCCAGGGATTCCCAGAAATTTCCCAGGTATGCCAGGAATTCCTAGAAATTTCCTAGGCATTTCCCACGAGTTCTCAAAAATTTCCAAACAATTCCCAAGTGTTCCCAGGGATTTTCCAAGGGATTCTCAAGAATTTTCAAAATATCCCAGAAGTTTCCTAGGCATTTCCTAAGTGTTTCCAGGAATTTTCAAAGGATTCCCAATTGTTCCCATGAATTTTCAAAGAAATCCCAGGAGTACCTAGGGATCTCCTAGGAATTTCCTTTTAATTTCTAGTAATTTTCAAGGAATTTCCTAAGGGTTCTCCGGAATTTCCAATGAATTCCCAGGAATGCTCAGGGCTTTTCCAAGAGTTCCCGGGAATTCCCAGGGATTCCCAGAAATTTCCCAGGTATGCCAGGAATTCCTAGAAATTTCCTAGGTATTTCTCACGAGTTCTCAAAAATTTCCAAACAATTCCCAAGTGTTCCCAGGAATTTCCAAGGAAATCCCAAAAGTACACAGGGATCTCCTAAGAATTTCCTTGGAATTTCTGGAAATTTCCAAAGGATTCCCAAGATTTCTCAGGAATTTCCAAGGAATTCCCAGGAATGCTCAGGGATTTTCCAAGAGTTCCCGGGAAATCCAAGGGATTCCCAAGAATTTCCAAAATATCCCAGAAGTTTCCTAGGAATTTCCTAAGTGTTTCCAGGAATTTTTAAAGGATTCCCAAGTTTTTTTTATGAATTTTTAAGGAAATACTAGGAGTACCTATGGATCTCCTAGGAATTTCCTTGGAATTTCTAGTAATTTTCAAGGAATGTCCAAGGACTTCCTAGGAATTTCCTAAAAGTTCCGAGGGATTTTCAAAGGATTTCCAAGAGTTCTCAGGAATTTCTAAGGAATTACCAGGAATGCTTAGGGATTTTCTAAGAGTTCCCAGGAATTTCCAAGCAATTCCAAAGGAATGCCTAGTAATTTCTTCAGCGTTCCCAGGAGTACCCAGAGGTCACTTAGGAATTTTCAATTAATGCCTGAGAATTTCCTAGGTATCCCATGAACGCCTAGAAATTTCCTAGGCATTTCCTAAGAATTCCCAGGAATTTTCAAAGGATTCCTAAGAGTTATCAGGAATTTCCAAATTATTCCCAGGAATTCCTAGGGATTTTCCAAGGGATTCCCAGGAATTTCCAAGGTATCCCCGGAATGCCTAGAAATTTCCTAGGCATTTCCTAAGTGTTCCCAGAAATTTTCAAAGGATTCCCAAGTGTTCCCATGAATTTTCAAGGAAATCCCAGGAGTACCTAGGGATCTCCTAGGAATTTCCTTGGAATTTCTAGTAATTTTCAAGGAATTTCCTCAGAGTTCTCCGGAATTTCCAATGAATTCCCAGGAATGCTCAGGGATTTTCCAAGAGTTCCCGGAAATCCCAAGGGATTCCCAGTATTTCATGAAATGCCCAGGGATTTACTAAAAATTTTCCAAGGGATTCTTAGGAATTTTCTATTAGTTCTATGGAATATCCAAGAATTTCCCAAAAGTTTCCAGGAATTTCGAAAAAATTCCTAGGAATGCAAGATACTTTCTATGAATTACCCAAGAGTTTACAGGAATATCCAAGTGATTCCTAGAAATACCCAGTCTAATCCCTGGCATATCCCAAAAGTTCCCAGGAATTACCAAGGGATTTCTTAGAAATTTCCAAAAAATTCCCAGGATTACCCAGGGATTACTTAGAAATTTCCTTTGAATTTCTAGAAATTTCCAAAGGATTCCCAAGAGTTCTCACGAATTTCCAAGGAATTCCCAGGAATGCTTAGGGATTTTCCAAGAGTTCCCGGGAATTCCCAGGGATTCCCAGAAATTTCCCAGGTATGCCAGGAATTCCTAGAAATTTCCTAGGCATTTCCCACGAGTTCTCAAAAATTTCCAAACAATTCCCAAGTGTTTCCAGGGATTTTCCAAGGGATTCCCAAGAATTTCCAAAATATCCCAGAAGTTTCCTAGGCATTTCCTAAGTGTTTCCAGGAATTTTCAAAGGATTCCCAATTGTTCCCATGAATTTTCAAGGAAATCCCAGGAGTACCTAGGGATCTCCTAGGAATTTTCTTGGAATTTCTAGTAATTTTCAAGGAATTTCCTAAGGGTTCTCCGGAATTTCCAATGAATTCCCAATGAATTCATTGGAAATGATTTTCCAAGAGTTCCCGGGAATTCCCAGGGATTCCCAGAAATTTCCCAGGTATGCCAGGAATTCCTAGAAATTTCCTAGGTATTTCTCACGAGTTCTCAAAAATTTCCAAACAATTCCCAAGTGTTCCCAGGAATTTCCAAGGAAATCCCAAAAGTACCCAGGGATCTCCTAAGAATTTCCTTGGAATTTCTGGAAATTTCCAAAGGATTCCCAAGATTTCTCAGGAATTTCCAAGGAATTCCCAGGAATGCTCAGGGATTTTCCAAGAGTTCCCGGGAAATCCAAGGGATTCCCAAGAATTTCCAAAATATCCCAGAAGTTTCCTAGGAATTTCCTAAGTGTTTCCAGGAATTTTTAAAGGATTCCCAAGTTTTTTTTATGAATTTTTAAGGAAATACTAGGAGTACCTATGGATCTCCTAGGAATTTCCTTGGAATTTCTAGTAATTTTCAAGGAATGTCCAAGGACTTCCTAGGAATTTCCTAAAAGTTCCGAGGGATTTTCAAAGGATTTCCAAGAGTTCTCAGGATTTTCCAAGGGATTCCTAGGAATTTCCAAGGTATCCCCGGAATGCCTAGAAATTTCCTAGGCATTTCCTAAGTGTTCCCAGAAATTTTCAAAGGATTCCCAAGTGTTCCCATGAATTTTCAAGGAAATCCCAGGAGTACCTAGGGATTTCCTAGGAATTTCCTTTTAATTTCTAGTAATTTTCAAGGAATTTCCTAAGGGTTCTCCGGAATTTCCAATGAATTCCCAGGAATGCTCAGGGCTTTTCCAAGAGTTCCCGGGAATTCCCAGGGATTCCCAGAAATTTCCCAGGTATGCCAGGAATTCCTAGAAATTTCCTAGGTATTTCTCACGAGTTCTCAAAAATTTCCAAACAATTCCCAAGTGTTCCCAGGAATTTCCAAGGAAATCCCAAAAGTACACAGGGATCTCCTAAGAATTTCCTTGGAATTTCTGGAAATTTCCAAAGGATTCCCAAGATTTCTCAGGAATTTCCAAGGAATTCCCAGGAATGCTCAGGGATTTTCCAAGAGTTCCCGGGAAATCCAAGGGATTCCCAAGAATTTCCAAAATATCCCAGAAGTTTCCTAGGAATTTCCTAAGTGTTTCCAGGAATTTTTAAAGGATTCCCAAGTTTTTTTTATGAATTTTTAAGGAAATACTAGGAGTACCTATGGATCTCCTAGGAATTTCCTTGGAATTTCTAGTAATTTTCAAGGAATGTCCAAGGACTTCCTAGGAATTTCCTAAAAGTTCCGAGGGATTTTCAAAGGATTTCCAAGAGTTCTCAGGAATTTCTAAGGAATTACCAGGAATGCTTAGGGATTTTCTAAGAGTTCCCAGGAATTTCCAAGCAATTCCAAAGGAATGCCTAGTAATTTCTTCAGCGTTCCCAGGAGTACCCAGAGGTCACTTAGGAATTTTCAATTAATGCCTGAGAATTTCCTAGGTATCCCATGAACGCCTAGAAATTTCCTAGGCATTTCCTAAGAATTCCCAGGAATTTTCAAAGGATTCCTAAGAGTTATCAGGAATTTCCAAATTATTCCCAGGAATTCCTAGGGATTTTCCAAGGGATTCCCAGGAATTTCCAAGGTATCCCCGGAATGCCTAGAAATTTCCTAGGCATTTCCTAAGTGTTCCCAGAAATTTTCAAAGGATTCCCAAGTGTTCCCATGAATTTTCAAGGAAATCCCAGGAGTACCTAGGGATCTCCTAGGAATTTCCTTGGAATTTCTAGTAATTTTCAAGGAATTTCCTCAGAGTTCTCCGGAATTTCCAATGAATTCCCAGGAATGCTCAGGGATTTTCCAAGAGTTCCCGGAAATCCCAAGGGATTCCCAGTATTTCATGAAATGCCCAGGGATTTACTAAAAATTTTCCAAGGGATTCTTAGGAATTTTCTATTAGTTCTATGGAATATCCAAGAATTTCCCAAAAGTTTCCAGGAATTTCGAAAAAATTCCTAGGAATGCAAGATACTTTCTATGAATTACCCAAGAGTTTACAGGAATATCCAAGTGATTCCTAGAAATACCCAGTCTAATCCCTGGCATATCCCAAAAGTTCCCAGGAATTACCAAGGGATTTCTTAGAAATTTCCAAAAAATTCCCAGGATTACCCAGGGATTACTTAGAAATTTCCTTTGAATTTCTAGAAATTTCCAAAGGATTCCCAAGAGTTCTCACGAATTTCCAAGGAATTCCCAGGAATGCTTAGGGATTTTCCAAGAGTTCCCGGGAATTCCCAGGGATTCCCAGAAATTTCCCAGGTATGCCAGGAATTCCTAGAAATTTCCTAGGCATTTCCCACGAGTTCTCAAAAATTTCCAAACAATTCCCAAGTGTTTCCAGGGATTTTCCAAGGGATTCCCAAGAATTTCCAAAATATCCCAGAAGTTTCCTAGGCATTTCCTAAGTGTTTCCAGGAATTTTCAAAGGATTCCCAATTGTTCCCATGAATTTTCAAGGAAATCCCAGGAGTACCTAGGGATCTCCTAGGAATTTTCTTGGAATTTCTAGTAATTTTCAAGGAATTTCCTAAGGGTTCTCCGGAATTTCCAATGAATTCCCAATGAATTCATTGGAAATGATTTTCCAAGAGTTCCCGGGAATTCCCAGGGATTCCCAGAAATTTCCCAGGTATGCCAGGAATTCCTAGAAATTTCCTAGGTATTTCTCACGAGTTCTCAAAAATTTCCAAACAATTCCCAAGTGTTCCCAGGAATTTCCAAGGAAATCCCAAAAGTACCCAGGGATCTCCTAAGAATTTCCTTGGAATTTCTGGAAATTTCCAAAGGATTCCCAAGATTTCTCAGGAATTTCCAAGGAATTCCCAGGAATGCTCAGGGATTTTCCAAGAGTTCCCGGGAAATCCAAGGGATTCCCAAGAATTTCCAAAATATCCCAGAAGTTTCCTAGGAATTTCCTAAGTGTTTCCAGGAATTTTTAAAGGATTCCCAAGTTTTTTTTATGAATTTTTAAGGAAATACTAGGAGTACCTATGGATCTCCTAGGAATTTCCTTGGAATTTCTAGTAATTTTCAAGGAATGTCCAAGGACTTCCTAGGAATTTCCTAAAAGTTCCGAGGGATTTTCAAAGGATTTCCAAGAGTTCTCAGGATTTTCCAAGGGATTCCTAGGAATTTCCAAGGTATCCCCGGAATGCCTAGAAATTTCCTAGGCATTTCCTAAGTGTTCCCAGAAATTTTCAAAGGATTCCCAAGTGTTCCCATGAATTTTCAAGGAAATCCCAGGAGTACCTAGGGATTTCCTAGGAATTTCCTTTTAATTTCTAGTAATTTTCAAGGAATTTCCTAAGGGTTCTCCGGAATTTCCAATGAATTCCCAGGAATGCTCAGGGCTTTTCCAAGAGTTCCCGGGAATTCCCAGGGATTCCCAGAAATTTCCCAGGTATGCCAGGAATTCCTAGAAATTTCCTAGGTATTTCTCACGAGTTCTCAAAAATTTCCAAACAATTCCCAAGTGTTCCCAGGAATTTCCAAGGAAATCCCAAAAGTACACAGGGATCTCCTAAGAATTTCCTTGGAATTTCTGGAAATTTCCAAAGGATTCCCAAGATTTCTCAGGAATTTCCAAGGAATTCCCAGGAATGCTCAGGGATTTTCCAAGAGTTCCCGGGAAATCCAAGGGATTCCCAAGAATTTCCAAAATATCCCAGAAGTTTCCTAGGAATTTCCTAAGTGTTTCCAGGAATTTTTAAAGGATTCCCAAGTTTTTTTTATGAATTTTTAAGGAAATACTAGGAGTACCTATGGATCTCCTAGGAATTTCCTTGGAATTTCTAGTAATTTTCAAGGAATGTCCAAGGACTTCCTAGGAATATCCTAAAAGTTCCGAGGGATTTTCAAAGGATTTCCAAGAGTTCTCAGGAATTTCTAAGGAATTACCAGGAATGCTTAGGGATTTTCTAAGAGTTCCCAGGAATTTCCAAGCAATTCCTAAGGAATGCCTAGTAATTTCTTCAGCGTTCCCAGGAGTACCCAGGGGTCACTTAGGAATTTTCAATTAATGCCTGAGAATTTCCTAGGTATCCCATGAACGCCTAGAAATTTCCTAGGCATTTCCTAAGAATTCCCAGGAATTTCCAAAGGATTCCTAAGAGTTATCAGGAATTTCCAAATTATTCCCAGGAATTCCTAGGGATTTTCCAAGGGATTCCCAGGAATTTCCAAGGTATCCCCGGAATGCCTAGAAATTTCCTAGGCATTTCCTAAGTGTTCCCAGAAATTTTCAAAGGATTCCCAAGTGTTCCCATGAATTTTCAAGGAAATCCCAGGAGTACCTAGGGATCTCCTAGGAATTTCCTTGGAATTTCTAGTAATTTTCAAGGAATTTCCTCAGAGTTCTCCGGAATTTCCAATGAATTCCCAGGAATGCTCAGGGATTTTCCAAGAGTTCCCGGAAATCCCAAGGGATTCCCAGTATTTCATGAAATGCCCAGGGATTTACTAAAAATTTTCCAAGGGATTCTTAGGAATTTTCTATTAGTTCCATGGAATATCCAAGAATTTCCCAAAAGTTTCCAGGAATTTCGAAAAAATTCCTAGGAATGCAAGATACTTTCTATGAATTACCCAAGAGTTTACAGGAATATCCAAGTGATTCCTAGAAATACCCAGTGAAATCCCTGGCATATCCCAAAAGTTCCCAGGAATTACCAAGGGATTTCTTAGAAATTTCCAAAAAATTCCCAGGATTACCCAGGGATTACTTAGAAATTTCCTTGGAATTTCTAGAAATTTCCAAAGGATTCCCAAGAGTTCTCACGAATTTCCAAGGAATTCCCAGGAATGCTTAGGGATTTTCCAAGAGTTCCCGGGAATTCCCAGGGATTCCCAGAAATTTCCCAGGTATGCCAGGAATTCCTAGAAATTTCCTAGGCATTTCCCACGAGTTCTCAAAAATTTCCAAACAATTCCCAAGTGTTCCCAGGGATTTTCCAAGGGATTCTCAAGAATTTTCAAAATATCCCAGAAGTTTCCTAGGCATTTCCTAAGTGTTTCCAGGAATTTTCAAAGGATTCCCAATTGTTCCCATGAATTTTCAAAGAAATCCCAGGAGTACCTAGGGATCTCCTAGGAATTTCCTTTTAATTTCTAGTAATTTTCAAGGAATTTCCTAAGGGTTCTCCGGAATTTCCAATGAATTCCCAGGAATGCTCAGGGCTTTTCCAAGAGTTCCCGGGAATTCCCAGGGATTCCCAGAAATTTCCCAGGTATGCCAGGAATTCCTAGAAATTTCCTAGGTATTTCTCACGAGTTCTCAAAAATTTCCAAACAATTCCCAAGTGTTCCCAGGAATTTCCAAGGAAATCCCAAAAGTACACAGGGATCTCCTAAGAATTTCCTTGGAATTTCTGGAAATTTCCAAAGGATTCCCAAGAGTTCTCACGAATTTCCAAGGAATTCCCAGGAATGCTTAGGGATTTTCCAAGAGTTCCCGGGAATTCCCAGGGATTCCCAGAAATTTCCCAGGTATGCCAGGAATTCCTAGAAATTTCCTAGGCATTTCCCACGAGTTCTCAAAAATTTCCAAACAATTCCCAAGTGTTCCCAGGGATTTTCCAAGGGATTCTCAAGAATTTTCAAAATATCCCAGAAGTTTCCTAGGCATTTCCTAAGTGTTTCCAGGAATTTTCAAAGGATTCCCAATTGTTCCCATGAATTTTCAAAGAAATCCCAGGAGTACCTAGGGATCTCCTAGGAATTTCCTTTTAATTTCTAGTAATTTTCAAGGAATTTCCTAAGGGTTCTCCGGAATTTCCAATGAATTCCCAGGAATGCTCAGGGCTTTTCCAAGAGTTCCCGGGAATTCCCAGGGATTCCCAGAAATTTCCCAGGTATGCCAGGAATTCCTAGAAATTTCCTAGGTATTTCTCACGAGTTCTCAAAAATTTCCAAACAATTCCCAAGTGTTCCCAGGAATTTCCAAGGAAATCCCAAAAGTACACAGGGATCTCCTAAGAATTTCCTTGGAATTTCTGGAAATTTCCAAAGGATTCCCAAGATTTCTCAGGAATTTCCAAGGAATTCCCAGGAATGCTCAGGGATTTTCCAAGAGTTCCCGGGAAATCCAAGGGATTCCCAAGAATTTCCAAAATATCCCAGAAGTTTCCTAGGAATTTCCTAAGTGTTTCCAGGAATTTTTAAAGGATTCCCAAGTTTTTTTTATGAATTTTTAAGGAAATACTAGGAGTACCTATGGATCTCCTAGGAATTTCCTTGGAATTTCTAGTAATTTTCAAGGAATGTCCAAGGACTTCCTAGGAATTTCCTAAAAGTTCCGAGGGATTTTCAAAGGATTTCCAAGAGTTCTCAGGAATTTCTAAGGAATTACCAGGAATGCTTAGGGATTTTCTAAGAGTTCCCAGGAATTTCCAAGCAATTCCAAAGGAATGCCTAGTAATTTCTTCAGCGTTCCCAGGAGTACCCAGAGGTCACTTAGGAATTTTCAATTAATGCCTGAGAATTTCCTAGGTATCCCATGAACGCCTAGAAATTTCCTAGGCATTTCCTAAGAATTCCCAGGAATTTTCAAAGGATTCCTAAGAGTTATCAGGAATTTCCAAATTATTCCCAGGAATTCCTAGGGATTTTCCAAGGGATTCCCAGGAATTTCCAAGGTATCCCCGGAATGCCTAGAAATTTCCTAGGCATTTCCTAAGTGTTCCCAGAAATTTTCAAAGGATTCCCAAGTGTTCCCATGAATTTTCAAGGAAATCCCAGGAGTACCTAGGGATCTCCTAGGAATTTCCTTGGAATTTCTAGTAATTTTCAAGGAATTTCCTCAGAGTTCTCCGGAATTTCCAATGAATTCCCAGGAATGCTCAGGGATTTTCCAAGAGTTCCCGGAAATCCCAAGGGATTCCCAGTATTTCATGAAATGCCCAGGGATTTACTAAAAATTTTCCAAGGGATTCTTAGGAATTTTCTATTAGTTCTATGGAATATCCAAGAATTTCCCAAAAGTTTCCAGGAATTTCGAAAAAATTCCTAGGAATGCAAGATACTTTCTATGAATTACCCAAGAGTTTACAGGAATATCCAAGTGATTCCTAGAAATACCCAGTCTAATCCCTGGCATATCCCAAAAGTTCCCAGGAATTACCAAGGGATTTCTTAGAAATTTCCAAAAAATTCCCAGGATTACCCAGGGATTACTTAGAAATTTCCTTTGAATTTCTAGAAATTTCCAAAGGATTCCCAAGAGTTCTCACGAATTTCCAAGGAATTCCCAGGAATGCTTAGGGATTTTCCAAGAGTTCCCGGGAATTCCCAGGGATTCCCAGAAATTTCCCAGGTATGCCAGGAATTCCTAGAAATTTCCTAGGCATTTCCCACGAGTTCTCAAAAATTTCCAAACAATTCCCAAGTGTTTCCAGGGATTTTCCAAGGGATTTCCAAGAATTTCCAAAATATCCCAGAAGTTTCCTAGGCATTTCCTAAGTGTTTCCAGGAATTTTCAAAGGATTCCCAATTGTTCCCATGAATTTTCAAGGAAATCCCAGGAGTACCTAGGGATCTCCTAGGAATTTTCTTGGAATTTCTAGTAATTTTCAAGGAATTTCCTAAGGGTTCTCCGGAATTTCCAATGAATTCCCAATGAATTCATTGGAAATGATTTTCCAAGAGTTCCCGGGAATTCCCAGGGATTCCCAGAAATTTCCCAGGTATGCCAGGAATTCCTAGAAATTTCCTAGGTATTTCTCACGAGTTCTCAAAAATTTCCAAACAATTCCCAAGTGTTCCCAGGAATTTCCAAGGAAATCCCAAAAGTACACAGGGATCTCCTAAGAATTTCCTTGGAATTTCTGGAAATTTCCAAAGGATTCCCAAGATTTCTCAGGAATTTCCAAGGAATTCCCAGGAATGCTCAGGGATTTTCCAAGAGTTCCCGGGAAATCCAAGGGATTCCCAAGAATTTCCAAAATATCCCAGAAGTTTCCTAGGAATTTCCTAAGTGTTTCCAGGAATTTTTAAAGGATTCCCAAGTTTTTTTTATGAATTTTTAAGGAAATACTAGGAGTACCTATGGATCTCCTAGGAATTTCCTTGGAATTTCTAGTAATTTTCAAGGAATGTCCAAGGACTTCCTAGGAATTTCCTAAAAGTTCCGAGGGATTTTCAAAGGATTTCCAAGAGTTCTCAGGATTTTCCAAGGGATTCCTAGGAATTTCCAAGGTATCCCCGGAATGCCTAGAAATTTCCTAGGCATTTCCTAAGTGTTCCCAGAAATTTTCAAAGGATTCCCAAGTGTTCCCATGAATTTTCAAGGAAATCCCAGGAGTACCTAGGGATCTCCTAGGAATTTCCTTGGAATTTCTAGTAATTTTCAAGGAATTTTCTAAGAGTTCCTAGGAATTTCCAAGGAATTCCCAGGAATGTCTAGGGTTTTTGTACGAACTTCTTAGGAAATTTCCAGGTATTTCCCAAGAATCATTCCAGGGGAATTCCCAAACTGCAGTGCTCTGCAATTTGGTTGGAACGACAGACGGACGGACGTGGGCCAATGTCCCGTTATAAGGGTTTTTATCCCAGTGCTACGAAACCTTAAAAATAAAGAAAGAAAAATCTTATAATATCGAATTGTTAATAAATTGTAAACTTCTACTCTCTAAATCGGAATTAGTTAAAAACTACCACTTAGGGGTTAAAATCGTGAACGAGTTTTCTCTTTTCAATTAGTAAAAAATAACTAATTAATAGTAAAAAATTACTAATTTAGCAGTTAAATTTAACTAATTAAATAGAAACAAATACCTAATGTAATTAGTAAATGAAAATCTACTAATTCTTTTAGTAGTTTAACATAACCTAAAATTACTTTGACCAATAAAGTTAGTAGTTTTTTACTAAAAGTTTTAGTAAAAAATTACTAGTTGAAATGGTAAACGAGTTTTCACTGTTAAAATGGCAGTTTTTAACCATTTCAGATTTAGAGAGTAAAGTGTTTTAAATATTTATGAAGTTTTAAAGCTACATTGCTCGCAATTAACCTGCTCCGAAATAACGAAAAAATCTTTTTTTAATATCTCGTACAATATGAAATTTTGTTTCTTTGTTTAGTGCATCTTTTCTATAAAACGCAGGGAAAAAAATCTTCAACTGAAATAGCAATAACTTTCGCTGGAACAGGGATATGTTTCACTAAAATAGTAAAAAATTTCGCTATTCCAGTGAAACTTATTGCTGTTCCAGTTGAAGATTTTTTCCGTGCATGATATTTTGTTTTATTTTTAATGACATTTTCTTTATGCAGAATTTTATTTATTTTTTCTAAAAATTACTGAAGTTTTAGGTTACGTGCTCTCAATGGTAATTATCAAATTAGTGATCGTATACCAGGCTCAACTCTCGTCCCATCATCAGTTGATGAACTTTGGGAAAACCAGTAAGTTTGAATTTTGAAATAATTTAAAAATTAAATTTATGAAAAAACGTAACAAATTACTTTAAATAGATTGAGAAATAAGTGTCATGATTATCTAACAGAAATGGGTTCAATGCGATTATATGAACATTGGCAAAGATGGTGCAATACTGAAAAAAATGACTTCAAAACGCCAGATCTATATACTGTTCTTTGCAGGTATGAGTACTATTTTGAAATTGTATTTCATAAAAAGTAAAAGAAAAAATAAAAATTTTGATTTTGTTTAATTTAATTAATTTTTAATAGTCATTTCTCGGGAAATCGATAACTTTCTGCCGAGGACAATTTTAAATAAGGAAAATTCCATGCCAACTTGACATACCATCGAAATTGACATTTTTGATTTAGCTGATTTTTTTATATTTTTGTGTATACTACGAAAAAGAGCTTCATCAATTTTTTCAAATTTTTTTATAAAGCCGTTCACAAGATACAAATTTATCAAAATTTTTTATGTTTGTTTTTAAACGCTCATAACTTCTTCAAAAATGCATCAATTTTAATCATTTTTTTCTAAATTGTGCATTTTGGAATGAACTTTTTAAAAAAGTAATGTAAAAAATTAATTTTTTCGATTTTTTGTAATTTATGAATTAAAATCTTTTTTTTTTAAATGTTTACGTCCTTCGGTTTTTTTAAAATATTTTCAAAAAACTACTTTTACACAAATTTTGAGTTAGGTCCCGTCGTGGGGAAATTATTTTTGATTTTCGTTTTCTGAAACGAAAAAGTTGATTTTCCGAATTTCAACAATTTTTTATAGTTGTTATGGACTTTGTTTAAATTGATGGTTGTTTTTAAGAAGGCAAAAAGAATAAAAACTAATGTTCTCATTTTTAGTTCTTTCTTTCTTTTGTTTATTTTTTTTCACTCTCTAGTATTTTTTCACATTTTCTAGTTACTTACTTAATTTAAAAATTTTTATAATAATTTTTACTCGCGTTTGCCATTTTATATACCTAAGTAAAAATAGTAAAAGGTAAGAAACTATAATTCAATAAACGAAATAATTTTTATTAATATTTTATCAATTATACAGAAATGATAGTGCTCTTTTTCGAGACTGTAAAAGCATCACTGAAGATTATAGTCAGAAAAAACCATTGGAAGATTTTGAAACACGAGTAAAAGTCTTCGCAGATTTTTAATATAAATAATAACGAATAATGTAATCATTGCACACATAATGTATTATTTTAATAAATACTATATCACCTCAATTTAGGAAAATATTTTCATTTAGAAATAAATCTCATAGTACACTAATTTTAACAACAAAAAATGCTTGATAAAAAAAAATAAAATTCCCTCACTAATCATTTTTCCAAATTAATGTTATATGATAATAAACCTATAAAATGAATGTTTTTATAAATAATTATTAAAATACATGGTTATATATCTACTTAACAATTTTGTGAGACATTTTGTTCTTGTGATAACAAATTATTCAAGGCTAATTTTATTCTTAGTTTTTTATAACGCGATATTTGCAATAGTTGCTTTGACGTAATTACTGATAAAGTTATACAATTTCTTTCATAAGCAAAAATTTCTTATACATTTTTTAAAATATTTTGATTACGATGTATTTTCAATTAATAAAAATCGGGATCAAATCTGCTTTGTAGATTTCTTATTTCTTTTATTATACATATTCATTATCAGTTTTACGAATTCACACAAAAATGGTTGACGCTAGTCATAATAAATATTTAAAATTTTTTTTTTTATAACAATCTTATGAGGATTAGGAACTGTAAGCACCCAAAAAGGATTTACTATATGAAAAATAAGGAAGCACATATTTTTATTTTCTTCTTGATTAATAAATTACAAAAGTTATAAATTTTTGAAATTTTATCAATTTTTATATCAATTTTTTCATTTTTTGCTTATAACTTTTTATTAAAAAAAGGTATCGATAAGTTTAAGGTCATTTTTGAAAGTCTATGCTTCTCAGAATATTTAAACTCTCGAGTTTTCATTTGTCATTATTTTTAAATTCTTGAATTTATATTTCTCAGAAATTGTATTTATCAGATTCATTATTTATCCGAACCATCCGAACATTTAACTAACCAAAACCTAATTTATTAAACTTCTCGAATACAAAAATTCCAAAATGTGCATTTAACCGATACATGAAATGTAGAATTTCTAAAAGAGCTCTTTGATTGGTCGGTAACATTTCCGGAAAGATTATGAACCAATCAGAGCGCTCTTTTAGGAACTCTACATTCCGCGTGATGGTCAAATTCACATTCTGGAATTTTTGTATTTGGACAAATAATAAATCTGAGAAATATATATTTGAGAATTTAAACATTTGACAAATGAAAATTCGAAAAGTTACATATTTTGAGAAATAGAGGTATTTTTTTAATATTTATATTAGAGAAGTTTTTTGTCATTCTTGGTGAAAAAATGTCACTAAAAAAAAAAATATATATTCAAAGAAAATAATTACTATTATTTGTCAATGCTTATCTTGTCCTTATTGTTTTTTTATTACTTATTTTCATTCAAATGTCAGCTTTACAAACTGATACAGATTAGAATAACAATAATGCTTAAAATGTAAAAAAGGAAGTTTCAGAAACTATTCAAAAACATTTTAATAAAAATTTGAAGTTTCTTTAAAGTTTATAAAATATCTTTAATAATTGTTCCAATTGACAAAATTCAATAGTTTTGAATTAAACATAAGCGGAAAGTAAATAAAAAAAAATAAAAATAATGTTTTAGAATCTTTACAAGAGTAACATCAAATTACTAAAAAGTATGAAAGAAAATGTTAAAAATAACTGTAATTTTCAGACATCTTTAAAAAAAAAACAAGTCATCTACAGTTGAAAAGGAATTTTTCGATTTTGCTGTCTGTCATCATCAAGTTTGAATATCTGCTCTGTTCGCCATTTCTTTCCTTTTTTCGCCGACTGTATCTGAAGAGGAATTTTTGAATTTTCTAAAATTGTATTCCTCTCTTTTACCTGCATTTGTCCAAAATTAAAATACTTGTCTTCGTGATCAGAAATTGTTGCTAAATCGGAGTGTGATTTGCGATGCAACCATCCGGTTCGTACTATAGATTGGTCATCTGTTTGTCCAGAATGTATTGCACGATTGTCCCTTCGATGAACTTGAATGCTGCGAATAATTTGATCCTTTAGAATTATTCGTTTGTTCCACAATCTTTCCAAAATACAAAGTGCCAAAGCAATGACCATCCCTACTAAAAGAATTCCAAAAGCAGTATAGACATCCACAAGACTGGCGCTATTAAAATTTGAATTGTCCGTACATTTTGGCATCTCAGGTAACATTCTTTCTTTTATCCTGTCCAAGATTCCGAGTTCTCGATCTCGAAAAATGCTACAATTAAAATAATACTTTAGATTATAACTAGCAACATTAACGCATTTAAAACTATAAATTTTTGCAAATACAAATAATGGAAATTACGAAATTAAAGAACATATAGCTGAAAAATGACGAAAATAATTAACGGCTGAAAAAAAAATCGAAAAATGACTACATAATTACACAAATGAAATGAATGGTTTAAAAAAATTAAAAAATGAATATTAAATTTAAACAAATTAGTTGAAAAATTACAGGAATAACTGTTTGAAATAATTGCAAATTGAACAACTGGATTGGAAATCGAAAAAAAATAATTAAAATTGAAAAAAAAAATAATAAAAAGTCGAGGAAATAAATTGACAATTTAAGAATTAAATTAAAATTTGAAAAAAATAATTGATAACGGGAACAAAAATTACAAAATGACAAAAATATTCAACAATTGAAAACAAAATTAAAAAAATGTCTAGATTAATATAAAACCGAACAAAATAATTTAAATAATCAAAGAATAATTATAAAATTTTAAGATAATAATCGAACATTGAAAAAATTGTAGAAAATAATTGAAAATTGCGGAAAATAATTAATAATAATTGAAAGAAATAGTTGAAAAAACGACGAGATTAATTAAAAAATTCATAAAAATATGTGAGAAATAACGAAAATAACTGTCATTTGAAAACAAAATTCGAAAAATGACTAGATTTATAAACAACTGAAGAAAATAATTGAAAAATTTAAACAAGAAAGATTAAATTTAAAGAAAATAATTGCAAATTGAGAAATTAAGAAAATTGAAGGAATAATTGTTGGAAATAATTGCACATTTAACAACTGGATTAAAAATCGAAAAAAATTATTAACAATTAAAGAAAATAATTGAACAATTAACTTTAAAATTAAAGAATTCTATTAATCAAAATAATAATAGAAAATAGGCGATAATATTAATAATAATAACAACAATTGAATTCAAATTTAAAACGATTTTGATGAGTGAAAAAAGTAATTGAAAAAATCTGAGAATTGTTGAGTAATTAGGAATTAATGGAAAATCGATAAAAATAATTAAAAATTAAAGAAAATATTTGAGAATTGAAGAAAATTATTAAAAATTGAAGAAATAAATTAAAAATTAAAGAATTAAATGAAAATATCAAGAAAATAAATGATAATTAAAAAATAAAATTACAATATGACGAAAATAATTAACTATTAAAAAATAATAAATTATTAATTGAAAAAAAAAATTGAAGAATGGTGAGAATAATCGGGATTAGAAAATGTTTGTTTTTAATTAATGAATAAACATAAAATTGGAGGTGAATAATAAATTGTAAATTAAAAACTGATGATAATTATAAATAAAATTGTAGAAAATAAATAAAAATTAAAGAATTGTATTGAAATTTCAATAAAATAATTGATATCTGAAAAAAAGTTAACAAAATGATTAAAGTAATTGAATATTAAAAACAATCATTTAGAAATTAGGAAAATAATTATAATTGAAAGAAAAATTTTTAATCTGTCGAGAATAATCGACAGCAGAACAAAATATCTAAAGAAATTTAAGAATAATTATAAAATTTAAAATAAAATTACAATATGACGAAAGTACTTAACTATTAAAAAAATAATTATTAATTGAAAAGAAACCGTAAAATAATCGGGATTAGAATTTTTTTTTAATTTAATGAATAATCATAAAATTGAAGGAGAATAATAAATTGTCAATTATAACTGATGAAAATTATGGATAAAATTGTAAAAAATAAATTAAAACTGAAGAATTGTATTGGAATTTCAGTATAATAATTGATAATTGACAGAAAATTTACAAAATGACTAAAATAATTCAATATTAAAGCAATAATTTAGAAATGAGGAAAATAATTTACAATTGAAAGAAAAAATTTAAATCTGTGGAGAATGGTCGACAACAGGATAAAATATTTAAAAAAATTGAAGAATAATTATAAAATTTAAAGGGAATAATTGTATTCTGAAAACTGTTGAAAATAATGGCAACATAAGAATGGGAAAACATTGAATTGTTTCTGGTCATTTACAACTATAAATTTGTAATTCAAATAAACTTAATATTCTAGATAAATATAACTTTTATTCTATGCAAATTAAAATTGCTGCCGACTTTAAGAATTAAACAAATGAGTGAAAGTAAATAAAAAATATTTAAAAGAGCACGAATTTTCCAATTTTATATTAAAAAAAAATAATAAGAAAAATAAATAAAAAATTCAGTTCCAAATTTCTATTGAGGATTATTTCTATTCTTCAAAAGTTCTAACAATTCAAGTTTTAATTTTTCCAAATTTAAAATAGTTCTAAAGTTAAAACCGTTTTAACAAAATGTTGACTCAAATTTATTTAAACTTCAATTAATTCAAATTTTTATTTGTTAAAGTCTTAAGAATTATATTTAATTTAATTTAAATTCCTTTAATTCTAAATAATAAAAATTTTAATTAATTCAAATTTAAACTGTTATAAACTTTACATATTTTCAAAATCTAATAATGCATATTTAAATTATTTTTAACATTAACATTATATAAAAACTTCTAATAATACAAAAAACTGTCATTGTATATTAAAGCTTTAATTAGTCAAAATTTTGAAAATAATAATTTAGACTAGAATTTGAATCAATGAAAATTGTGTCTAATGGAATGTGAAATTAAGTGAAATTTATATTTACAAAAAAAAATTAAAATTGTGAAAAGTTTAAATGTTTAGTTATTAATAATCAGAATAATAAAAACGCAAGAATTGATTAAAATTTAGATAATTTAAAGCGTAATAACCAATAAAAATTTAGATGAATTCAAACTTCAATAAATTAAAACTTAAATATATATTGATTCTTAATTACTGATTTAGATTTTCATTAAAAATAATTATTTCAAAATTTTAATGATCGCAATTTTCAATGATCTAAATATCAATTAATTTAATCACAAGAACATTTCAAGTTAATTTATATTGATAGAATTAAATTTTAATTTACTAAAAATTTGATTGTATGGAAATTTCAGTTCAATATTTTAGGGTAAACTGTATTTTAATTAATTTATTTTCTGTCAATGCATCAGTTAAATCAACTCTAATGAAAGTAGACTCTAATTTTAATTTAAAGATACATTTTTTCAAACGTAACTGATTTAAAACAAAAAAATATTTAAGTGACAAACTTCAGGTGCGGACAGACAAGAATGAATGAATGAATGAATCTTGCGGATTATTATTATAGATATGTATTAAAAGAAGATAATCATAGTTTCTTTGGATAAGAGAGAATTATATCGTATATTCTAAGTAGATTAGAAGAGAATATATTATATGATCCGGGATGGTAATAATAATAAATAATAATAGTGTTATGAAGTGCTCAAAGTGTCTAAGGTAAAGAGATGAGATAAACATTATTCTTCATTTTAAGATCACATCAATTTAAATTTATTCCAATGTCTTCATATCATTAATTTTCTTTTTTTATTATATTATGTATTTCTTTCATTCCACATAATTATAGGTATACATAAATAAAACATTATTTTAAGAAATAATAAAATTTGGCGTGCGTTTTTGGGATTAAAAACATGACCGTCTTAAAATGATGATAACTCTGTAGCAAATTGGAATTTTTCATAGACCAGACAGGTAATCCTTTCCGGATTATACTTCTAATCATCAAGTTTCTTTGGTTCAAGATTTAATTTCAAAATAGAATACAACCTCAAATTAATGATTTTCCTGTATGGACATGTATGTGCCATTGGAAAAGCCACAGCAGAAAACGTCTTCTCAAGTTGTAATTCCTTTAAACTACACTGGTTCGGAATTAATGTCTTCTTTAGTATTTTTCGTGCATCTGCTGCGCCAACAAAAAATCCATAATTGCCTTTAATTGCTTTCTCAATGCCGACTATTGTTTCTAATCGTGATTCGCGGTTATCGAACGCCTTGATGTACAATTTTCGAAGATTGGAGTCATTTGAACCCTTTTCAAACAGAATATTATTAATATTATTAATTAATTTATTAATAAATTATAATACATTAAATGTATTTTAAAATTTCATTTTCTTATCGATTGAAACTTAATAGTTAAATTAATTTTTACTTTACTCGTATATATTCGTCTTCATTTATGCTGTATCCTAATTTAAAAGAATTATACTGTAGTAGATCATCAAGCGTTCGAATGGCATTGTTCTGAACAGAAAGAATGGAAGTAATGAAACCAGAATATGCATTGTATATCACCAAAGCGAAAAACAAACTGCATAGAAGGACAGTTTTTCCTGATAAACTTTTTGGTGTCCATGAAGAACCTAAAATTATTTGTTTAAAAAGAATTTTAAATTACTTTCAGTTGCAAATCGACTCTCTTTTATATAAACACGAAAGACAGGGTGTCTACTAATTTCGTCCCACAAAATTCCCGGTTTTTGTCCCTATTTTTCCCGGTTTTTTCTCTTGTTAATTTAAATTTTATTTTATGTATAAATAGACCTACAAATGGCCAAAAAAATTGAAGCTAGCAGTTGATAATTGAAGAAAATAATTGAAATTCAAAGAAAATAATTGAGAATTGAAGAATTAAATATTAAACTTTACAAAAAATAATAATTAAGAATTAAAAGAATCAATTAATAATGAAACGAAATAATTAATAATGGAAAGAAATAATTGAACAATGACAAAGATATTTGACAATTAGAAACAAAATTAAAAAAAAAAGTAAATATTAATCTACAAATTGAACAGTAATTGAAAATATTGAACAATGGTTATTAAATTCAAAGAATATAATTGAAAATGGGTCAACTAGATAGAAAATCAAAAAAAATAATTTAAAATTTAAGTTAATAATTCAAAATTGAAGAAATAAATTGAAAATAAAATAATGAAATTGAAATCAGAAAGACACAGAATTATTGAATGTTAAAAAAAAACAATTGAAAATTGAAAAATAACATTGAAATTCGAATACAATAATTGAGAATTAAAGAAAATTACTGAACAATTGGATTAAAAAGAAAAAAAAATTTATAAAAAAAAAAAAATGGAAAATGACAGGAATTATTTAATATTGAAGAAAACATTAAAAATTGAAGAATAGAATTATTATTTAAAGAAATTAATTGAGAATTGAAAAAAATAATTGAACAATTTGAAAATAGAAGAACATTATTGAAAATTGAAGGAGGTTTTGAAACATGAAATAAATAACTAATAATTGAAAAAAAAAATAATTGAAAAAGTCGAGATTACTGAATATTGAAACAAACAATTGAAAATTGAACAAAATAATTAAAAATTAAAGAAAATAATTGAAAATTGAAGAAAATAATTAAAAATTGAAGAATAGAATTGTTATTTAAAGAAATTCATTGAGAATTGAAAAAAATAATTGAACAATTAAATAGAAAATAAAAGAAAATTATTGAAAATTGAAGGAGGTTTTGAAACATGAAATAAAATAACTGATAATTGAAAAAAAAAATAATTGAAAAAGTCGAGATTACTGAATATTGAAACAAACAATTGAAAATTGAACAAAATAATTAAAAATTAAAGAAAATAATTGAAAATTGAAGAAAATAATTGAGAATTTAAAAATAATTTATTGTAAAAAGCCTAATAGAGTTGTTGAATATTGAAAAAAAAACACTTTAAAATTGAAGAACGGAATTGAATGTCAAAAATTATAATTGAGATTTAAAGAAAAAAATTCAAAAAATGAACAATTGGATTGAAAGTAAAAGAAAATAAGAGATATCTAATTGAAAAAAGAAAAATTGAACAACCCAAGAATTAAAGCATTTGAAGAAAACAGTAAAAAATGAAGAATGTAATTGTAATTTGAAGAAATTAAGGTATTTCTCTCGTAGATGACAGGGGCAAATCTGTACTATTATGAAAACTCGTTTTACGTAATAAATATGCAATATATATTTCTTATGCATATTATTTAGTGTTCTTTAGTGTTTTCTCTAAACAATAAGCTCACTTTTAATTATTATTGTCAGATTTAAGGGGTATATATAGTAACATTTAATTTTCCTTATTTTTTCAAAAACTCTTTTTCTAGGCGATTTTTTAAAAATGTTTCAATTTTAATTACTAATGGTTCATTTTATTAAGAAAAAGGTTCTCTACAAATTCGGCGTTTAACATTTTCAGAAAAGTTTAAACTTTTTTAAATATAAATATTTATTTACAAAAATATATGTAAAAAAAAGTTATTTTTTTATAAACAATTATTTATATTTCAAAAAGTATAAACTCTTCTAAAAATGTTAAACGGTGAATTTGTAGAGAACCTTTTTCTTAATAAAATGAGCCATTAGTAATTAAAATTGAAACATTTTTAAAAAATCGCCTAGAAAAAGAGTTTTTGAAAAAATAAGGAAAGTTAAATGTTACTATATTTACCCCTTAAATCAGACAATAATAATCAAAAGTGAGCTTATTGTTTAGAGAAAACACTAAAGAACACTAAATAATATGCATAAGAAATAAATATTGCATATTAATTACGTAAAAAGTGTTTTCAGAATAGTACGGATTTGCCCCTGTCATCCACGAGAGAAATACCTTAATAAAAAATTGTAGAAAACAATTTGAAATTGAAGAAAATGTGATTTTATGAAAGTTGTTAAATAATAATTGATGAATTAAATTGAGGTTTCAAAAGCATAATTGATAATTGAAAAAAAATATTGAAAAAAGGCAAGAATTATTGATTATATAATAATTTAAAATTGGAGGAGTTATTGAGATGTGAAATGGATAAATGATAATTGAAAAAAATAGTTAAAAAAAGTCGAGAATTATTGAATACTGAATTCAATAATTAAAAATCGGGCAAGTACGAGTTACACCCGTACCAAAATCAAGGGTTCCGTACAGAGAGCTCTAATTTGGTACTCATATATGTATTTTCACGTTTAGATTATCTGGAGTAAAAGTACAAGACGTTGTAAAAAAACACTGCAATTTTTCGAAAAAAAACCGCGAAAACCGTGAACCCGCGAAAACCACGAAAACCGCGAAACCTCGAAAACCGTGTAAGCGCGAAAACCGTGTAACCGCGAAAACAGGAAAAACCGTGTAACCGCGAAAACCGCGAAAACCATGTAACCATGTACACGGTTTTCTCGGTTTTCGTGGTTTCACGGTTTTCGCGGTTTAGCGGTTTCCACGTTTACACGGTTACAGGTTTACGCGGTTTCGCGGTCTTCACGGTTACACGGTTTTCGCAGTTTTCGCGGTTACACGGTTTTCGACGTTTCACGGTTTTCGCGGTTTTCTCGGTTTCACGGTTTACACGGTTTTCGCGGTTTCTCGGCTTTCGCGGTTTCACGGTATTTGCGGTTACACGGTTTTCGCGGTTTCGTGGTTTTCGCGGTTACACGGTTTTCGCCGTTTTACGGTTTTCGCGGTTACACGGTTTTTGCGGTTTCGCGGTTTTACGGTTTCACGGTTTTTGCGGTTTTCGCGTTTTTTGCCGATTCACGGTTTTACGGTATTCGCGGTTTTCACGGTTTTCGCGGTTTTCGTGGTTACACGGTTTTCGCGGTTACACGGTTTTCGCGGTTTTGCGGTTTTCACGTTTACACGGTTACACGGTTTACGCGGTTTTCGCGGTTACATGGTTTTCGCCGTTTCACGGTGTTCGCGGTTTTCTCGGTTTCACGGTTTACACGGTTTTCGCGGTTACACGGTCTTCGTGGTTACACGGTTTTCGCGCTTTAGCGGTTTCCACGTTTACACGGTTACACGGTTTACGCGGTTTCGCGGTTTTCACGGTTACACGGTTTTCGCAGTTTTCGCGGTTACACGGTTTTCGCCGTTTCACGGTTTTCGCGGTTTTCTCGGTTTCACGGTTTACACGGTTTTCGCGGTTTCTCGGCTTTCGCGGTTTCACGGTTTTTGCGGTTACACGGTTTTCGCGGTTTCGTGGTTTTCGCGGTTACACGGTTTTCGCCGTTTTACGGTTTTCGCGGTTACACGGTTTTTGCGGTTTCGCGGTTTTACGGTTTCACGGTTTTTGCGGTTTTCGCGGTTTCCGCGGTTTTTGCCGATTCACGGTTTTACGGTATTTGCGGTTTTCACGGTTTTCGCGGTTTTCGTGGTTACACGGTTTTCGCGGTTACACGGTTTTCGCGGTTTTCACGTTTACACGGTTACACGGTTTACGCGGTTTTCGCGGTTACATGGTTTTCGCCGTTTCACGGTGTTCGCGGTTTTCTCGGTTTCACGGTTTACACGGTTTTCGCGGTTACACGGTCTTCGTGGTTACACGGTTTTCGCGGTTTCTCGGCTTTCGCGGTTTCACGGTTTTTGCGGTTACATGGTTTTCGCGGTTTCGTGGTTTTCGCGGTTACACGGTTTTCGCCGTTTCACGGTTTTCGCGGTTACACGGTTTTTGCGGTTTCCCGGTTTTACGGTTTCACGGTTTTTGCGGTTTGACGGTTTTCGCGGTTTCACGGTATGAGTAAAAAAGAATTGGAAGGTTGCATGGTTAGAATGATAAGAGAGGGAAGGGTTAAGTTAACTATAATTGTAGGAGTGTTTAGAAGAAAAAAAAAAGAAAAGGGTTAGGAAATACTGGAAAAGTGGATGGAAGTAGGGAAGGAGGAGAGAGTGATAATAGAAGGCGACTGGAATGCTTGGACAGGTGAATTAGGAGACGGTATATGGGAGGAGAAGAAGCAAAGGCATACGAAATATTCGAAACATAAGGAGTAATGGTTACGATGAGAGGAAGGTAGGTAAGGAGAAGATCAGCAGGAGAAGCAGGAGGAGGTAAAGAGAAAAGATAAAGGATAGAATGGGAGAGTGGGGGGGGGGGGTGAAAAGGCTTAGTGAATTCAGAGAAAGTATGCAGAGAGAAGGAGGAGAAGTAATGGAAGGAATGGGCGTAGATGAATGGTTAAGAAAACTAAGGCAAAGAATAGATAGAGTTAAAGACGAATATGGAAGAAAAGAGCAGGGAGATAAAAAAGGTATAACGGATGGTGGGATAAGGAGTGCAAAGAAAGTAGAAAACGGATGAGAAAAAATATAAAAGAGTGGAGGAGAGGTAGGATGGAAAAAAAGAATATAATAAAAAGCATAAGAAGAAGAACATGAGAAGCTGTTAGAAAGAAAAAGAGATGAGGTGAGGAAAAGATTTATGGAGGAGGTGGAAAAGGCGATAAGGGAAGGAAGACAATGGGAGGTATTAAATAGGAAGAGAAATGGCAGGAAAGAGATAAATAGAGAAATAGAAATGAAGAACTGGACAAAATTCTTTAGTAAAATGTATGGAGGAGTTAAAGGTAGAGTAAGGAGGAGAGACTAGACAAAAGATTGAGAAGTTGAAAGTAGAAGAGTTATCTCTTCTACTACTAAGAAGAGAGGAGGTAGAAGAGGCATTGATAGGATCAAAAGGAATAAAGCCACAGGTTGGGATGAAGTAGAAAACGAGAGTTTAAAATATGGAGGAAAAACAGTAAGGGAGCAAATGTGGAAGATAGTCAATAAAGTATGGAATGGGGAGGGATGGCCGGAAGGATGGAAGACTGGATTAGTGGTGCCACTAGTTAAGAAAGGAGAAGGGAAAAGAATAGAAGAGTACAGAGGGATAACGCTAATGCCGGTGGGTTATACAGTGTATGCGGAGATTTAAAAAAAAGAGGCTTGAAAAGTAAGAAGAAGAACTCGGGTGTATTCCACACAACCAATCAGGATTCAGAAAGGGAATGGGAACGATGGATAATGTATGCGGTTTAAACTATCTAATAGAAAGAAATCTAAAAAACAATAGGGATAGTTAGTAGCATTATTCATAGACTGTAAGTCAGCATTTCCGTCGGTAAACAGAAGCAGGCAGTGGAAGGTTTTAAAAGAAAGGGGAATAGAGGAAAGTTTAATTGAAAGGATAAAAGAAGTATATGAAGATACGAGGGAAAGAGTAAAGATATTTAGGCAGAGGATTGTTACAAGGTTGTCCGCTAAGTCCCTTGCTATTTAACTTATTGATGTCGGATCTATAGGAAAAACTATGGAGAAGAGGTAAAAGGAGGGGTGGTACTGGGAAATACGAGGATTTTTTTTGCATATGCGGACGATGCGAAAAGTATGTAAGAGAAAAAGATTTATGGGTGAATGTGAAAAAAACGAAGGTAATGACATTTAGGAAGAGAGAGGATGGGGTGCAAGAAGGATGGAAATTATATGGAAAGATGGTGGAGGAAGTAAAAGAATTTTGTAATCTGGGATATCGGTTTGAATGCAAGGGGGTAGTAGATTGAATGTAAAGAAAAGGTGTGTTAAAGCAGGTAAGGTGATGGGACACGTATGGGGGATAAGAAAGAGAAGGTTTGGGAATGATTGGAAGAAAAGCGTGTGAATGTTTGATGTGCTATAGTGTGGTCGGTGATGAGTTATGAAGTGGAAGTATGGGGATGGAAGGAGGAAAAGAGTGTGGAATGAATGCATGAGATGTACCTGAGGTGGACAATTGTCCAGGGTATATGCTAAGGGAGAAACTAGGAAGAGAAAGAATGATGATCAGACAGAGAAAGAGAGCATGGATGATGGAGGAGAGATAAAGACAAGGAAAGGGAAGCAGGATTGCGCAGTTATTCCTAAATCAGATTGAGGACAGAGCCAAGAGGGGGGACACAGTTAGGTCGTAATGGGAATAGGAAAGGAGAGAGGCGTGAAAAGAAGGACGGAAGGAAAGGTCGAAGTAGGAAGGTGGGAGGATATGGAAGAAGAATTAAAAAAGAAGGATAAGGTAGAGAGGTGGGAAAAAATAGAGGAGTCGACGTATAAACAGGTGGTATAAAATGGGGAAAAGCGAAGGAGCACCTGAATACTTAGAGAGAATGAAAAAGGAGTGCAAATGGAATAGAGTGTTGAGATTTAGAATGGGAGAAGGTATGAATGCGTGAAAAAATTTGAAGCATGAAGACGAAGCCTGTGTTGGATGTGTGTATGGTAAGGGAGGATGTGGAAAGAAGTTTGGGCGAAAGAGTGCTAGATTTTTTTCATGAAAGTGGAAAGGAGAGAAATGGATGAGCGAACTGCAGATTAAGAGAGAGAAGATGGAATAATGAAAAGGCCAATAATACTTTAAAGTAACTGGAAATTAAAGAATCGTGTTGAAAATAAAAATGCACTTAAAGATAATAGGAAACGGAAAATTGAAGAAAGTACTTCAAAATTAAAGACAATATTTGAAAACAGCAGAAAAATTTAGAAATCGACGGAAATAATTGCGAATTGAAGAAAATAATTTAACAATTATCAATTTACATTAAAATTAAAAGAAAAACATAATTTAAAAAAGCTGAAAATTGTTAAATATTGAAGAAAATTGAGAAGAAATTGAAAATTGAAACAAATGGAGAAATTGAAAGAAATGGAGAAATTGAAAGAAAAATGAAAAAATAATTGGAATTTGAAGAAAAAAATTGGAAATTGAAGAAAATAATTGATAATTTCAAAAAAAAATAATTGTAAAAAGCCTAGAGTTATTGAATGTTGAAAAAAAACACTTGAAAATTGAAGAATGGAATTAAATGTAAAAAATTATAATTGAGAATTAAAAAAAATTCAAGAATTGAACAATTGGATTGAAAGTAGAAGAAAATAAGTGATAATTGAAGCAAAAATAAATTGAAAAACCCAGGAATTATAGAATTCGAAGAAATTAATTAAAAATTGCAGAAAATAATTTGAAATTGAAGAAAATGTGATTGTATGAAAATTGTTGAATAATAATTGATGAATTGAATTGAAGTTTCAAAAACATAATTGATAATTGAAAAAAATAGTTAAAAAAAGTCGAGAATTATTGAATATTGAATTAAATTATTTAAAATTGAAGGAAATAATTGAGATCTGAAGAAAATAATTAAAAATTGATGAAAATAATTGAAAACTGAAGAAATAATTGAAAATTGAAGAAAGTACTTAAAAGTTAAAGACAATATTTGAAGACAGCAGAAAAATTTAGAAATCGACGGAAATAATTGCGAATTGATGAAAATAATTTAAAAACTATTAATTTAAATAAAAATTAGACAAAAAAATTAATTTAAAAAAGCTGAGAATTGTTAAATATTGAAGAAATTTGAGAAGAAATAGAAAATTGAAAGAAATGGAGAAATTGAAAGAAATATGACAAAATAATTGAGAATTTCAAAAAAAAATAATTGTAAAAAGCCTAGAGTTATTGAATATTGAAAAAAAACACTTGAAAATTGAAGAATGGGATTAAATGTAAAAAATTATAATTGAGAATTAAAAAAAAAATTCAAGAATTGAACAATTGGGTTAAAAGTAGAAGAAAGTAAGTGATGATTGAAGAAAAAAGAAATTGAAAAACCCAAGAATTATAGAATTTGAAAAAATAAATAAAAAATTGTAGAAAATAATTTGAAATTGAAGAAAATAATTAAGAATTTAAAAAAAATCATTGTAAAAAGCCTAGAGTTATTGAATTTTGAAAAAAAATTGATAATTAAAGAATGGAAATGAATGTCGAAAATTATAATTGAGAATTAAAGAAAATAATTCAAGAATTGAACTATGGGATTGAAAGTAGAAGAAAATAAGTGCTAATTGAAGAAAATAGAAATTGAACAACCCAGGAATTATAGAATTTGAAGAAAACAATAAAAAATGAAGAATATAATTGTAATTTGAAGAAATTAATTAAAAATTGTAGAAAATAATTTGAAATTGAAGAAAATCTGATTTTATGAAAATTGTTGAATAATAATTGATGAATTGAATTGAAGTTTCAAAAACATAATTAATAATTGAAAAAAAATATTGAAAAAAGCCGAGAAATATTGATTATAGAAGAAAATAATTGAAAATTGGAGGAGTTATTGAGATGTGAAATGAATAAATGATAATTAAAAAAAATAGTTAAAAAAAGTCGAGAATTATTGGATATTAAATTAAGTAATTAAAAATTGAAGGAAAAAATTGAAATCTGAAGAAAATAATAAAAATTGATGAAAATAATTAAAAATTGATGAAAATAATTGAAAAGTGAAGAAAATAAGTGAAAATTGATTAAAATAATTGAAAACTAGGTGTGAATTCTGTCCATTTCATGGACACTTCGCTTCCATTTTCTCAGGAATGAAAATTTGAACTTTTCAGATGAAACTGAGTCGATTTACATTATTTTTAGAAAATCGAAAATTTTAATGATCACAACGCTTCCTCTATGAGGAAGCAAAATTCATGACAATAATTTAAAGACTGAGGAGAATAATTGATATTTGAAAAAATTAAATTCAGAATCGCAAAAATACTTGAAAATAGGTGTGAATTCTGTCCATTTCATGGACACTTCGCTTCCAAGATAGCAAAATAATTTGCTTCCTCATAGAGGAAGCAATAAATTTATTTATAACATAAAAAATAATAATTCAATTTTAAATTAATTATTATTTATTTTTATGCAAATAAGTAATAATAATAAAATTATTATTTTAATAATTAATAAAGAATTTATTTATTTATTTATTATAAATAAATAAAGTCAATTATTAGTCAATTATTTTTAGTCAATTCGTTTTGAGACAAGGAATATGATTCTTTTAATTCATTTGTTTGAATTTTTAGCAAGAAATTTTTTTTTGGCAAAACACGAGATTTTTCAATAAAAAAAAATTAAAAATTATGAATTAATACGTGAGTTTTTAGTCAAATATAAAAGTTATATAAGTCACTCGATTTGTTTTGACACAAGGAATATGATTTTGTAATTCGTTAGGTTGGATTTTTAGCATGAAAATTTTTTTTGTCAAATCGCGAGATTTTTCGATGAAAAAAAATGAAAAATCATGAATTATTACGTGGGTTTTTAGTCAATTATATACTTTATATAGGTCAATCGATTCGTTTTGAGACAAGGAATATGATTTTCTAATTCGTTTGGTTGAATTTTTAGCATGAAAAAAATTTTTTGCCAAAAAACGATATTTTTGATGAAAAAAGGTGCTCAAAAAAATTTGATTGGGTATTTTCAAAAATCCCTGTGTCCAAATTTAGATATTTGTGAGCTTCATATGTCATCCAAATTTTATTAAAATCCGTTGAAGCGTTCTCGAGATATCCTGGCGACAAAAAATTTACCACATACACACACACATACACACACACACACACACATCTGGACATTTTCTCAGGAATGAAAATTTGAACTTTTCAGATGAAACTGAGTCGATTTACACTATTTTTGGAAAATCGAAAATCTTAACGATCACAACGCTTCCTCTATGAGGAAGCAATAGAAGAAAATATTTCAGAATTGAAGAAATTAATTAGAAATAGATGAAAATAATTGAAAATTGTAGAAAATAATTGTCAATTGAAGAAAATAGTAGAAAATTGAAGAAAATAATTGAGAAATGAAGAAATAATTTGAAATTAATGAAAATAATTCAAAATGGAGGAAAATAATTGTGAATTGTAGAAAATAATTAGAAATTGAAGAAAATAATTGAGAATTGTAGAAAATAATTGTCAGTTGAAGAAAATAATTGTGAATTTCTGAAAATAGTTGAAGAATTGAAGAATTGAATTGAAGCTTCAAGAACGTAATCGATAATTAAAAAAAAATATTGTAAAAATCCGAGAATTAATGAATATTGAAGAAATTAATTGAAATATGATGAAAATAATTTATAATTGAAAACACACAATAGAATTGCCCATAACTATATAAATTATTATGCAATGTACGGTCTGATAAAAAAAACTGAAGTTCTATCTACATTTTTTCATAATAATCTGACTTTTTCATGTTTTAATGTCTTTCATTATTTCTGCGGTATTGTTAGCTTTAAGAAAAAAAGATAGTAGACAAACATCTATAATTCATGAGAATATAATATTATGTTATATTTTAATTTTTTATGTATATTTTTTATTTCTCAATTGCATAATTGTCGCATAATTATACACAAAATTTAAACGCATAATCAGATTGGTTCAAAATGCATAAAGTGTTTATTTTTATTTAAAAAACAAATTGATATATTAGTCAAATTTATTAGCCCAGAAAGAAAATTCCCGGTTTGACGGAAAATTCCCGGTTAGTAGACACTCTGGAAAGACTAAATCTATATCTACCGCCAGCCGGGGCTATTTTGTGCATAAAACTGCTTTTCTCCATTCTATACGCTTAATTCAAATTAGGAATTTAAAAAAATAAAAAGTTAAATATTTATTGTGGATATCCTGATAAAAATGTTCTATGAGTTATCCGATAGGCATCAAACAATATTTACAAAGTCGCAAATTCAAACATTTTAAAATAAAAAATTTATTCATACTATAAAATAGCCCCTGGGTGCTTAAAATAGCCCCGGTTGACGGTAGTTTTCTTGTCAGATTTATTTGTTTATAATTAAAATTAAATCACACCTTGCATACATATTATGCTTAAACACCAAAGTGTCGCTTCTCCAAGTTCTGCTTCTCTTTCATTTTCATTATGCAAAACTGATTTAACGACATAATTTGTAGCTTCCATAGATGCAACAATTATGACAACAGTACCAGCGACGCAAAGAAGTAATCGGTAATTAAATGGCTGCAAGAATATGTCTCTCATTGTGCCATAAAAAGGAGGGGCATAGTAAACATTTCTCCTAAAATTAATTTAAAAAAGTTAGTACCTTTTTACGACTGTATAGAGAAAAATATCATCAAGAAAAATGATATATCATTTGAGTAAAAAATTTGATTTGTTAAATAATTCATAATGCACTACATTCTTTTTTATAAACATCAAGTGACTAATTGGTACATGAATCAAGATTTATTAAAAATGTCATTTCATAAAAACTTGAGGTTAAAATATTCTTTATTTTCCTTTAGTGTTTGTTATAAAAAATTGACACAAAAACGTAAGTTGATTTAATAAATGTAAATGAAAATATTTTTTTCTTTTTAAGTTAATAAGATTTCAGTGATGTTTTCTATTACGAAATAAAAAAATTTACATTGATTTAACAATTGGGTAAGTGAAACTCATGTCTTGTTGCCTCTCAGTGCTTATAGTGATGTAACCTAAGCCAATGTCAATGTTTCCAGAAACGACTTCACCCAACAAATCACTCCACGCTTTATTTGTAACTGTCCCAATCTTCTCAAAAGCTGTTACTTCGATCCTGTTATAAAATCAATTTTTATGAATTTTCTGTAGACTATTATAATTCCTTTTATTTCAGTTATAAATATCCATATAAATTATCAAAGTAATGCAAAAATGTCAATCTATATTGGATTTTATGCTTAAGAGAGGATATTAAGAATGTTCAAGGATTTAAATTAAGATAATTGATTTTTTTATTTTGCGTTAATTATTATTTATAAAGTGAGGTTTGAAAATTTCTGAACCCTTGCCCAATAAATGATAAAAAAACGACCCTTAAACAGCCTTGTAAAAAATTAACAATTATTCTTAAACAAAGAGACTAAACATATATTTACTAACTATGGAAGTATCTCATAATAAATTTCAATTAAGCTTAACTCGCTTATTTTTAAAAATAACCCTAAAATGCATTCAACCTAATACTCATTCAGCCTACAACGCATGTAGCCCAAAACACATTTAACCAAGAATGCATATAACTTAAAATTCATTCAGCCTAAATCCCATTTTACCTAATAAATAATGTAAAATTTAGGCTAAATATGACTTAAGACATATGGTTTTAGGCTACATGCATTTTAGGTTACATAGGTTTTTTGGGTCAAAAGACGCATGAATATTCCCTAAAACCCATATTTAGCCTAAATCCCATTTAACCTAAATCTCATTTAACTTAAAATGCATTTATCCTAAAAAGCATTTAGCCTAAACTGCATTCAACCTAAATCCCACTTAACCTTAATCTCATTTAACCTAAATTGTATTTAATCTAAAATGCATTCAGCCTAAATTTCATTTAGTCTAAATCTAAATAAATCTAAAATGCATTTAGCCTAAAACCCACTTAACCTAAATTCTATTTAACTTAAATCCCATTTATCCTAAAATGCATTAAGCCTAAAATCCACTTAACCTAAACTCCATTTAACCTAAACCCTATTTAACCTAAATATCATTGAACCTAAATCGCATTTTACGTAAAATGCATTCTGCCTAAATTCCATTTAACAAAAATCCCATTTAACCTAAAATACATTCAAACTAAATTTGATTTAACATAAATTCCATTTAACCTATATCCCATTTTAACTAAAATACATTTAGCCTAAATTCCATTTAACCAAAATCCCAGTTTACCTAAATTCCATTTAACCTATCATTTAACCTAAATCCCATTTTACCTAAAATGCATTCAGCCTAAATTCCACTTTACCTAAATTTCATTTTATCTAAAAAGCATTTAGTCTAAACGTCATTTAAAATAAAACGTATTTAACCTAAATGTCATTTAACCCAAATCCTATTTTACCTAAATTCCATTTAACCTCAATCAAACTTAACCTAAAATGCATTTAGCCAAAAGTTTTCCAGTTAACCTAAATCCCATTTTATCTAAATTGCATTCAGCCTTAATTCCACATTACCTAAATTACATTTAGCATAAAACCACTTTATCCTAAATCCCATTTTACCTAAAATATAAGTAAATTTTAGACAAAATGGGATTTAGGATAAGTGGTTTTAGGCTAAATGCAATTTAGATAAAGTGAAAAGACAACTTATTCTAAATCCTATTTTGCCTAAAATATAAGTAAATTATAGGTAAAATGGGATTTAGGTTAACTGGAAAACTTTTGGCTAAATGCTTTTTAGATTAAATAGGACTTAGGTTAAATAAAATTTAGGCTGAATGCAATTTAGGTTAAACGGGATTTAGCTTGAATGGAATTTAGGCTGAATGCATTTTAGGTAAAATGGGATTTAGGTTAAATGATATTTCGGTTAAATAGGATTTAGGTTAAATGGAATTGAGGTAAAATGGGTTTTAGGTTAAATGGAATTTAGGTTGAATGCATTTAAGGTTAAATGGGATTTTAGTTAAATGGAATTTAGGCTGAATGCAATTTAGGTTAAACGGGATTTAGGTTAAATGGAATTTAGGCTGAATGCATTTTAGGTAAAATGGGATTTAGGTTAAATGATATTTCGGTTAAATAGGATTTAGGTTAAATGGAATTGAGGTAAAATGGGTTTTAGGTTAAATGAAATTTAGGTTAAATGCATTTTAGGTTAAATGGGATTTTGGTTAAATGGAATTTAGGTTGCATGTATTTTAGGTAAAATGGGATTTAGGTTAAATGAGATTTAGGTTAAATGAAATTTAAGTTAAAGGGAGTTTAGGCTGAATGTATATTAGGTTAAATGGAATTTAGGATAAATGAAATTTAGGCTAACTAGAATGTAGGAAAAATAGGATTTGGGTTAAATGACATTTAGATTGAATACATTTTATTTTTAATGAAATTTAGGCTGAATGCTTTTAGATAAAATGAAATTTAGGTTAAATGGAAGTTAAGTTAAATGGGTTTTAGGTTAAAGGGAGTTTAGATTAAATGGGATTTAGGTTAAATGGGTTTTAGGCTGAATGCATTTTAGGTTAAATGAGATTTATGTCAAATACATTTTAGGTTAAATGGGATTTAGGTTAAATGGAACTCAGGTTAAGTGGATTTTAGGCTGATTGCATTTTAGGATAAATTGGATTTAGATTAAATGGAATTTAGGTTAAGTAGGTTTTAGGCTCAATGCATTTTAGATTTGTTGAGATTTAGATTAAATGAAATTTAGGCTGAATGCATTTTAGGGTAAATGAGATTTGGGTTAAATATATTTTAGGTTGAATGAAGTTTAGGTTAAATAGAATTTAGGTTAAATGGAAGTTAGGTTGAATGCAGTTTAGGCTAAATGCATTTTAGGTTTAATGGTTATAGGTCAAATGGGATTTAGGCTAAATGGGTTTTAGGGAATATTTATTCGCCTCTGGGTTATGTCGGAAAGATGTTGGTTGTTCGATTATTATCTTTTACAGATAAAAAGCTAACATTAAAGTTTTCTCACGTAGTGTTTGACGAGTTGGCAATGATTTTCATAAAATCTAAAAGAGGCTCTATATCATTGGACTCCTCAGAAGTCATTGAATTCACTTTGGCGTCCTTGGTTCCATTATGAACACCGACTTTAATAGGAAACCCGTAAAAGTTGGTTCTCAATTTTACACCTAGAGGTGTTCTCAACACCTGTGTTTCAGGATCCCAAGCACCAAGAACGTCAACTTGCATACTCGCATTTTCATTTCTACGTATTTTATAAACGTGCGCAAGGTAAAAAGCCATTGTCTTATTTTCAATAGTCATGTATTCCAAATTTGTTTTAGCTGTTGGCTTATCATCTGAATTGGTTTTAGGTGGCTTTCGTTTTTTAAGCGGACTATTTTTTTTGTACTTTAATAAAGATGAACACGTTCTGAAATAAATTAAATACTCCTTTAAAATCTTTTGTGCCTCATTGAATCGTTTTAAATTCTTATAAAATATTTACAGATTCTTGAAACGATGGACAAGCTCGGCTTCCTCTTTCAGGGACAAAAATGAAGAGGCTACAACAACATCACTATCTATACCAATCTTCAGATCACGAAAAACTGTATCAATAACTGTGCTTGCCTCGTTATTTGTTACCATCAACCAGGAAATATAGTAATTAAATAATAGTTTATTCGAGGCCTGAAAGAGTATAAAAATGTGTTTTATTAATTTATTAAGAACAAACAAACTTTAAAAAGAGCATACCACATTAAGGACATTTTCACTATCAGTGAAATTGAGCCTGTCTAAAAGAACAACTGCAGCAACGCGATGTCTTCGAATATTGAGAGAATTAATTTTTAAACCAGTACCAGTTTGTAGAGAGGTTTTAATTCCGTTCTTTCCAAGACACTCTATCAAAGGTCTTGCATACTCAAGTGAACAGTCTACGAACGCAAATAACTTTTTATAATTAAAATCTGGTTATCAATTGATCGAGTTATTTACTAATATTTTTTTTAAGGAGCATGAATATTTCCTAAAACTCATTTAGCTTAAAACTCATTTAACCTAAAACCATTTAACCTAAAATGCATTTAGCCTAAAAAGCATTTAGCCTAAACTGCATTCAACCTAAATTCCATTTAACCTAAATTCTATTTAACCTAAATCCCATTTAACCTATAATGTATTTAACCTAAATCCCATTTAACCTAAAGTGCAATAAATCTAAAATGCATTCAGCCTATAAATTTCATTTAATCTAAATCTCAATGAATCTAAAATGCATTTAGCCTAAAACCCACATAACCTAAATTTCATTTAATCAATATCCCATTTGTCCTACAATGCATTCAGCCTAAAATTCACTTATTCTAAATTTCATTTAACCTGGATCTCATTTAACCTAAAATGTATTTAACCTAAATCTCATTTAACCTAAATCCTATTTAACCTAAATATCATTAAACCTAAATCCCATTTTACCTAAAATGCGCATTCAGCCTAAATTCCATTTAAACTAAATTCCATTTAAGCAAAAAGCATTCAAGCCAAAATTTCATTTAACCTAAATATTATTTAACCTAAATCCCATTTTACCTAAAATGCAGACAGCCTAAATTGCATTTGACCTAAATCCCATTTAACCTAAAATGCATTCAGCCTAAATTTCATTTAACATAAATTCCATTTAACCTAAATCTATTTTACCTAAAATGCATTTAGCCTAAAGCCCATTTGACCTAAAATGCATTCAGTCTAAATTCCACTTTACCATAATTGCATTTAATCTAAAACCACTTATCCTAAATACCATTTTACCTCAAATTTACATTATATTTCAGGCAAAATGGGAATTAGGATGTAAATTTGAGGTAAAATGGGATTTAGGATAAGTGGTTTTAGGTTAACTGCAATTTAGGCAAAGTGAAATTTAGGCTGAATGCATTTTAGGTTCAATGGGCTTTAGGCTGAATGCATTTTAGGTAAAATGGGATTTAGGTTAAATGATATTTAGGTTTAATAGGATTTAGGGTAAATGGAATTGAGGTAAAATGGGATTTAGGTTAAATGGAATTTAGGTTGAATAAAATTTAGGCTAAATGAATTTTAGGCTAAATGCACTTTAGGTTAAATGGGATTTAGGTTAAATGGAATTTAAGCTGTATGCATTTTAGGTAAAATGGGATTTAGGTTAAATGGAATTTAAGCTGTATGCATTTTAGGTAAAATGGGATTTAGGTTAAATGATATTTACTTTAAATGAAATTTAGGCTGAAAGCATTTTAGGTTAAATGGGATTTAGGTGAAATGGAATTTAGGCTGAATGCATTTTAGGTAAAATGGTATTTTGGTTGAATGATATTTAGGTTAAATAGAATTTTGGTTAAATGGAATTTAGGTTAAATGCCTTTTAGGTTGAATGAAATTTAGGCTGAATGACTTTAGATTAAATGCATTTTAGGTTAAATGAGATTTAGGTTTAATACATTTTAGGTTAAATGGGATTTACATTAAATGGTATTTAGGTTAACTGGATTTTAGGCTGAATGCATTTTAGGATAAATGGGATTTAGATTAAATGAAATTTAGGTTAAGTATGTTTTAGGCTAAATACATTTTAGATTTATTGAGATTTAGGATAAATGAAATATAGGCTGAATGCATTGAAGGTTAAATGAGATTTAGGTTAAATACATTTTAGGCTAAATGGGATTTATGTCAAATAGAATTTAGGTTAAGTGGGATTTAGGTTGAACGCTTTTTAGGTTAAATGAGATTTAGGTTTTATGAAATTTAGGCTAAATGCATTTTAGATTAAATGAGATTTAGGTTAAATAGAATTTAGGTTAAATGGGATTTAGGTTGAATGCAATTTAGGCTTAATTCTTTTTATGCTAAATGCATTTTAGGTTAAATTGTTTTGGGTTAAATGGGAGTTAGGCTAAATGGGTTTTAGGGAATATTTATGCGCCTCATTTTTTTTCACTTACACACAGAAAAATGTATTTTGAAATAATAATATTGATTTTTAAATTGAGCCTTGTAATTTAATATTGAATCTATATGTTATTTGGGAATCATTCCTATTAGATTAAATTTTTGTATATTTTTAAGAATTCTTTTGTATCCCTTAGATCAATCCTTTCTAAATACTCTTGAATACTTGCTAATATTTTTTAATTTGCAACGTTCTGCTGGTAATTTTTTTTCAAAACTTCTCTATCCGTCAAATGAATTCTTTCCAATACCTTCCATATTTGAGAAATCGTTTTAATTCAAAGGCAACATCTAATGTATAAAGTAGAATTCACAAGAATAGTAAAAATAAATGTGGATTGAAATCTATCGGAAAATATTAAACGTTATTCAGAAAAACATCTAATGAATAGAAAAGCATTCATAGGAATAGAAAAAACCGACGAATTAAAACGTATTGAAAAGTATTGAAATATTGAAAAGTTTTCAAAAGGATACATTTATTTGATAGAAAAGGATTTACACGAATAGATACAAAGTTGCTGACTGAAATGTATTGCAAAGTATTTAATGGTATTGAAAATGACATATCTAAAGAATAGAAGAAGAATAGAAAAAAGCTGAGAATTGAAAAGTACTGGACAATATTGAAAAGTATTCGAAAGAATACATCTAACGAATAGAAAAGATTAATAAGTATAAACAAAAATTGACTGATTATTGGAAAATATTCAAGGGAACACATTTAATACATGAAAAAGGATTAATAGAAATAGACAAAAATTTTTGAACTGAAACGTACACTGAGAAAATGAGAAATGACTGAGTACTGTCCGGACAGGAATGGTTCCTGTCCAAATAAAAAATTTTAATTAGACAGCACTCATTGCTTTCTAGACATGAACCATTCCTGTCTGGAAAGGACTCAGTAATATCTTGGACATTAATGAAATGGACAGTAGTGAACCCTGTCCAGACAGGAGTGGTTCATGTCCAGACCTGAATGATAACTCTCCGATGGTGAAATTAAAAGAAGGTTAATTTGTAAAATGTAATAGACGTCATTCAAAATAATTGTTTATAAGTAGCATAATAGAAGGTTTTAATAGTGTTAATAGAAAGAGATATTCAAGAATAGATACAACAAAGTAAAGAACAGTCGTGTAAATCTTATTTTATGTCCGGAAAAACTGTTTACATGTTTTTTTATTTATATTACAAAGTAAGGTTTTTTTAAAAAAAACATTCATTTTTAAAATAAAAGTTTACAACATTTCTTTGGACACACTAAGGGACTGAAGATTTTAATGTTTATAAAAATCTTTGAAATTTTAATGCGTAATGTTACAGGTTAGGGGAAAACGCAGTTTTTCCTAATATTTCATATGAATTTTCTAAATATCACACTGAACGCTAGAAAGGTTATATTGATGTCTGAAATGTTGTTTACGATTTTTAGTATGTTTCTTAGAAAAGTTAATAAAAGAGATTGCTCACAAAAAATAGTCTTTGAAGGTTTATTATTTTTGTAAATTTTGAATAAAACATTTGAAATATTTAGAAAAGTACGTTTTTTTCTAACCTGTAATTAATAAAATTTCAACTTTGTTTTTATAAAGATTCAAATCTTCAATCCCTCAGTGCAGTTTTGTCCAAATATAAAAAAAAAGTTATACGTGTGTTCTTTATCTTTTTGTGTATATTCTCAAATATCTGTAAAGGTTAAAAAGGATGAAAGAAATCCCATTTGAATTTCTATGTGAATTGTTTCATTACTTCATTCGGATTTCATCTTAAGTCATTTTGATGGTAAGATTACTAATATTCTATTAATTTCACTGTACTTTCTATTGACTTCTATTGACAACCTTTTATTATGCTACTTATATACAATTATTTTGAATAACGTTTATCACATTTTACAAATTAACCTTCTTTTAATTTCACCATCGGAGAGTTATCATTCAGGTCTGGACATAAACCACTCCTGTCTGGACAGGGTTCACTACTGTCCATTTCATTAATGTCCAAGACATTACTGAGTCCTTTCCAGACAGGAATGGTTCATGTCTAGAAAGCAATGAGTGCTGTCTAATTAAAATTTTTTATTTGGACAGGAACCATTCCTGTCTGGACAGTACTCAGTCATTTCTCATTTTCTCAGTGTATCAGAAACAGGGAAGTAAATTTTTGCCATATTCACACTTAATGTTGACCGGGGAAATTGATTAGATAAAAATGTGAATAGGTAATTAAAATTGTGTGAAAAAAATTGAAAAATGATTAAAGTAATAGCAAACTGAAGATAATTATTGCAAATTCAGAAAAATAATTGAAAAAAATAAAGAATATATGTAAAGTAAAAGAAAGCACCTAATTACAAAATGATTTCAAGAATTTTAAATTAAGAAAATAATTAAAACATTATACAAATAATCGGAAATTGAAGAAAATAGTTTAAATTTGAGATAAATAATTGAAATTTTCGAAATTAATCAAAAATAATTTAAAAATATAAAATTTGTGAAATTCAATTTCAAATTAAAAAAAAAATTTTTTAATTTACAAACCTAATTAAAAATTGAGAAAAATAATTGAAGAAATTGATTACAAAATAAGAACAGTAATAATTGAAAATTGAAGAAATTTGTTCAAATTTGAGAAAAATATTTTATGATTTAGGAAACTAATTGAAGAATATTGAAAAGAATAAAAAATTCGAGAAAATATTTGCAAAGTAATGAAAATAATTGAAAATTGAAGAAAATAATTTTAATATTGAAAAATAATTGAAATATGATTAAAACATTGAAAAGTGGATATAATAACTTATATTTGAGATAATATATAAAAATTTAGGAAATGAATTGAAAAATAATTAATGTATCTAATTAAAAGGTGGAGAAAATAATGATAAAAATAAGATAAATAATTAAAAATTAAGGAATTTAATTGAGGAATGATAAAAGTAATTAAAAATTGATGTAATTGATTACAAAATAATAACAATAATAATTGAAAATTAAAGAAAATTATTAAAATTTTGAGAAAAATATTTTAAACTCTAGGAAATGAATGTAAGAATAATGAAAATAATAAAAAATTCGAGAAATATGTGCAAAGTAATAAAAATAATTAACAATTAAAGAAAATAATTTTAATATGAAAAAATAATTGAAATATGACTAAAACATTTAAAAGTGGATACAATAACTTAGATTTGAGAAAATAAATAAAAATTTAGGAAAGTAATTGAAAAATAATTAATATACCCAAATAGTACGTAATATTGCAGCAACGTTGCAGCAACATTGCCGCGCAATGTTGGTAATGTTGCCGCGCAATGTTGCTGCAACGTTGCCTCAATGTTGTCCATGTACACATTGCTGCAACGTTGCCCTGTAATATTGCTGCAACGTTTCCTGCAATGTTGCTGCAACGTTGCATTAACTTTCAAAATATAGCAGTTCAAAATTTTATAAAGGCTTCATTAACTTTTAAAAACAGTACTTAGTAAAGATGACATTTACGGAATAAAAGGAAAGTTCAACTAATGCAAATTACGTTAACTGTTCATTTTTTTGTATACTCAACGTTGTATTTAAGCGTTGTATTGAGTAACTATATTATTGCAACGTTGCAGCAACATTGCAGTGCAACGTTGCGGCAATATTGCAGTGCAACATTGCGGCAATATTGCAGTGCAACATTGCGGCAATATTGCAGTGCAACATTGCGGCAATATTGCAGTGCAACGTTGCGGCAATATTGCAGTGCAACGTTGCGGCAACATTGCAGTGCAACGTTGTGGCAATATTGCAGTGCAACGTTGCGGCAACATTGCAGGGAAACTTTGCAGAAACATTGCAGGAAACGTTGCAGCAACATTGCAGGAAACGTTGCAACAATGTGGACATGGACAAAATTGAGGCAACGTTGCAGCAACATTGCGCGGCAATATTGCCAACATTGCACGGCAATGTTGCTGCAACGTTGCTGCAATATTACGTGCTATTTGGGTATCTAATTAAAAGGTGAAGAAAATAATTGCAAAAAGATAAAAGAAAATGAAAATTGAAAAAAATGACTGAAAAATGAGATAAATAATTACAGATTAAGGAATTTAGTTGAGGAATAGTGTAACTAATTAAAAATTTTAAAAAATTGATTGCAAATGATAACAATAATAATTGAAAACTGAAGAAAATTATTAAAGTTTGAGATAAATATTTTAAAATGTAGGGAATTAATTGAAAAACGTCGGAAATAATATAAAATTGGAGAAAATATTTGCAAAGTAATAAAAATAATAGTAATTGAGGAAAATAATTTTAATATGAAAAAATTTTTGAAATATAATAATTAAAATATTGAAAAGTGGATACAATAACTTAGATTTAAGATAATATATGAAAATTTAGAAAATTAATTGAAAAATATATAATATAGGTATCTAATGAACGGTGGAAAAAAAATTTGCAAAAAGATGAAAGAAAATGAAAATTGATAAAAATAATTGAATAATTAGATAAATAATTGAAAATTTAGAAATTTAATTAAGGAATAGTGGAAATAATTAAAAATTAAAGAAAATGATTGCAAAATGATAACAATAATAATTGAAAAATGAAGAAAATTATTAAAAATTGGGGAAAATATTTGAATATCTAGAAAATTAATTAAAGAATAATTGTCAATGACATAAAATAATTAAAAAATGATAGAAATAATTGAAAATTAAAGAAAATGATAAAAACTTGTAAAAAAGAATTAATAAAAAATTATAGAATATATTTGAGATTAAAAACACTAAATGAAAAATGAAAAAATAATTGGAAGTTAAAGATAATTTTAGAAATTTAAAAAAAAATTGAGAAAATTACTTAATCTGTTGATATAATAAAAAGTGATTCAAAATCAAAGAACATGTTTTAAATACTTGAAAAAAATTTAAAAACAATAAATAAAAATTAAATAATTTAGTTTTTTTTAATAAAAATTGATAAAGCATGAAACAGGTTTTTTAATATTAAAAAATATCTGGTAAATGATTATGAAAAATGATGAAAATATTGAAACTGATAATTAAATTAATAAATTTTACGAGTTATATCCTTCCATTATTCAATTGACATTATAAAATGATAATAATAATTCGATACTGGAAAAATTAATTGTAATTTGAAGAACAAAATTACAATTTGAAAAACAAAAATTATATTTTGTAAAAATAATTGAAAAATAACGAAATAAATTGAAAATTAATTAATAAATAATAATTTGATTTTGAAGGAAATAATTAAAACTGAAAAAGTTTTATTTGAAAAAATTAAAGGACATAATTGCAACTTGCGGAAATTGAATTTAAAATTTAGGGGAAAAATTTAAAAATAATTAAAATAATTAGAAATTGAAAAAAAAAAATCGAAAAAATGATAAAAATAGTTGAAAATCGTAGCAAATAATTGAAACCATATAATAGAATAGAATTTATTAAAATTGAAGAAATTTTTAAATAATTTCAAATTTACTATATTCTGAAAAGCGTGGATTAATTAAATTTTAATTCAATGAAATTTCAAATTAAGCTTAAAAAATTATAATAATGATATACAATGTATATTTTCTCTAAATATTAAACACTGACAAAATTCGACAAAAAAGAATTACATCGATATTTCAGATGAAGAATTATTCAAGATTAAAACTCACTTTTACTCAATCCGTCAAAAATGACCATTTGATCCCAATTTCTTATTTTTCCGTAATCTATGATGAATTGCAAACTTAGTGTCGATGGCTCTCGACACCTACCAATAACTCCACTCACAAAAAATACGAAGAAAAAATATTTCTTATTGAACTCATCAAGAAGAAAGTAATTTTTTCTCCCGACAAACATAATTTTTTTTGAATTTTTACAACCTATACTTGTATATACTTGTTTCTCGATTCCTTCACTTTTCTGTGAAAATACGTATACTATCAAATATCATTCAAAAATCGTTATATCGCATTTCACGTTACTTTAAAAACTGACGAGTCAATGAAAAATAAATTGTTCAAATTGCGTGCTTACCATTTAATGTCAGAGAGTCTTTCAACAGAGTCGAGGATGTCGAATAATAGAAAATGGCAAAAAGAAGTGATTTGTGAATCTATACCCTATCACATTACTTATTAACAGTTATTTCAGGATTTGTTTTCAAAACCTTTGCGAATCCTGTGCCTTCTCAATATAACAGAAATTTTAGGAAGGAACAATAGAAGGAAATAAGCTTTGTTAGTAAGCAGGGTTTTTAATTAATTATACTCTGTGGCGTTATTAGCTTTTCTATTCTCGAGGGTGATGTGACATGAATCTTGACAAGTAAAGGGAAATTAAATAAAGTGGAATTTTCAGCTAAATATCATGTTTATTGTCTTTGTTTATTAATCATTTATACCTATACTTCGATTAAAGATCTTTGATTAAAAAAAAAGGTTACATTTTCGCGAGAATATAATTCTGTTTTATGTATCAAAAGTTAATTAATATTTTGAAAACGTATTTCATAAAAATCATTGTTTATCACAATATTTCGTGGAACTTCAATAAAAATTTCTTTTAATAGTATTCTCATAATTGATTGCAGGTGTAATGTAAACATGACCTCAATATTGTATAAAAGAGTTGCATAAATTGTTACGAATTATGTTTAGTATGATGTAACTATAAGAAGTGTTTTTAAATGGTTCTTTTTTACATAAGATGAGAGTATATTCATTAGTCACGTTATTGGTAAAGATTATTTGAAGAATTTTGTATATTGTTGATGTACATTACATTTGCTTTTCGAGTTTAATTTTAATTATTTGACGATTTTTACAAGGTCTTTTGAATCGAACCCTGGACTTTTATCTTTCATTTTTTAATAATCGTTACAATTATTGTTATTATTATTATTGAATTGCTTTTTCATTGGCTAGTATAGTTTAAATACAAAAAATAAACTATGAACTTATTTAGTTAAAATTAACTATTATCAAATTAAATTTTATGAATTAATTTTTATTTATTAAAATTTGTTGGAAATTAATAAATAGAAAGACATTTTAGAGAACAAATCAGATTTTCAAACTAAGTAGAAACTAACAATTGTTACAGTATGTTACAAAAAGATAGAATATTTTTTTAAATAGCTTTTTGAACAAAAAAAAAACAAACTATTTCTATACAAATTTAATTTATTCCAAAATTCTATTGATAAAATAAATGTCTTATTTATCAACATTTTTTTAAACAATACGATGTTCAATGAATAACAAACCATTCTTCAAAATTTCTATCAATATAAACTTTAATGTTTCCAAATTAGAAAATTGCCAACTTCTGTCGATTAACATTTAAATTAGCCCAAACTTCAATTAATCAAAATTGCAATATAACCAAAGTTTTAAGATTTATAACTCAGTTTTATTTTAATTCCTATTGGCGGGAACAAAATTTTTTTTAATCTTTTACTTTTACAAATCAACACAACTTAAAAATTTAAAACTAAAATTTTTACAAATAAAATAAATAATAAATATAATAATAAAATAAATAAAACTACAAACTGAAATTTTAGAGTTTCACTATTTTAATCAGTAATTTTTTTCCTACTTCAATTTGTAGTCTTCTATTAAAAAATTAGTAAAATTCTTAATATTTAAAAGTAGCTCACTTTTCGCTAATTCATTATAGTATCAATAAACAGCTAATATTCAGATTACCACCTACTTGAGTTTATCGATTCTAAATTCTTTGATTCATTCAGATTTCTATTAATAAAGAATTATTTGAAACATTTTAAGATCTTAATTTACAAAAATCTAAATATCAATTAATTTAAATATATGCGCATAAACTTTTAAGAAATTTTTAAATCAATTAAATTACATAGTTTTAGTCTATCAAAATTTTAGTCTACTCAAGACTTTAGACTATTAAATGGGTTTTAGGCTAAATGGATTTCAGACATGGGCCTTCACTCTTATATGAAACCCCCACCAAAATCCTCCTCTGGGTACGCCTTTGGTTTCAGACCGAATGGGTTTTAGGCTAATTAAATTTAAGTATAGATAAAAATTGATCTATTTCTCCGAATTGATAAAATTTTCATCTCTACTTAAAATACACCAAGTGATAAATTCATATATATAGGTATATATTTTACCAAAATTATATATATATTCATATAAAATTTAATTAAATTTAACCCTAAAAAGGTTTAAGGCTAAATGGGATATATGCCAAAGAATTTTAGGCTACTTAATGGGTTTTAGGCAAAAAGATTTTTAGACCAATTGGGTTTTAGAATAAAAAGGATTTACGCCAAATGAGTTTTAGGCCAAATGGATTTTAGACCAAATGGTTTTTATGTTAAATGAATTTTAGGATAAATTAATATCATTCTAAATAGGTTTTAAGCTACTAAATGAGATTTAGTCTATTAAAAGAGTTTGAGGCCAAATGGGTTTTAGACAAAATGGCTTTTAGGCTAAATGGGTTTTCAGATAAATGAATTTCAATTTAAATAGGTTTTAGGCTAAATAAAATGTATGCCAAAGAATTTTAGGCCAAATAGCTACATGGGATTTAGGACAAATGAATTTTATTAGGTTTAAGGTTTAATAGGTTTTAGGCCAAATGACTTTTAGGCCAAATGGGTTTTAGGCTAAATAAATTTAAATCCAAATGAATCTTATAGGGTAAATGGGATTCATGCCAAAGAATTTTAGGATCCTAAATCGGTTTTAGGCCAAATGATTTTTAAATCAATTGGGTTTAGGCTAAATAAATGTTAACTCAAACGGGTTTTAGGCTAAGTGGAATTTACGTCCAGGAGTTTTAGGCTACTAAATGGGTTTTAGGCAAACTGATTTTTAGACCAATTGGGTTTTAGGCTAAATGGGGTTTACGTCAAAAGAGTTTTAGGCTACTAAATAGGTTTTAGGCGAAATGGGTTTTATACCAAAAGGTTTTTAGGCTTAATGGGCTTTAGGCTAAATGAATATCAATCTAAATGGGTTTTAGGATCAATAGAATTTATGCAAAAGAATTTTAGGTTATTAAAAGGGTTTGATGCCAAATAGTTTTTAAAGTAAATGACTTTTAGGCTAAATGGGCCTTAAAGACTAAATAGGATTCATTCTAAAGAATTTTAGGCCAAATAGCTACATGGGATTTAGGATAAATGAATTTTATTGGGTTTTAGGTTTAATAGGTTTTAGGCCAAATGAATTTTAGGCTAAATAAATTTAAACCCAAATGAGTCTTATAGGGTAAATGGGATTCATGACAAAGAATTTTAGGCCAAATGGCTAAATGGGATTTAGGATAAATAAATTTTATTGGGTTTTAGGTTAAATAGGTTTTAGGCCAAATGACTTTAACCTAAATGGGTTTTAGGCTTAATAAATTTAAATCCAAATGAGTCTTGTAGGCTAAATGGAATTCATGACAAAGAATTTTAGGCTCCTAACTGGGTTTTAGGCCAAATGATTTTTTAATCAATTGGGTTTTAGGCTAAATGGGATTTACGCCAAATGAGTTTTAGGCTACTAAATGGGTTTTAGGCCAAATGGGTTTTCGACCAAATTGTTTTTATGCTAAATAGGTTTTAGGTTAAATGAATATCAATCTAAATGAGTTTGAGGCCAAATGGAATTTATGCAAAAGAATTTTCGGCTATTAAAAGGTTTTGAGGCTAAATGGGTCTTAATCCAAATGACTTTTAGGCTAAATGTGTTATAAACTAAATAAATCTTAATTCAACTGGGCCTTATAGGCTAAATGGGATTCATGCCAAAGAATTTTAGGCCAAATGGATTTTTAGCTAAATGGGATTTATGACAAATAAGTTTTAGGCTACTAAAAGGCTTTCAACCCAATGGGTTTTAGGCCAAATGGGTTTTATACCAAATGGTTTTTATGCTAAATGGGTTCTAGGTTAAATGAATATCAATCTAAATAGGGTTTAGGCTTAATGGTATTTATGCCAAAGAATTTTAGGCTACTAAATGAGTTTTAGATTATTAAAAAAGTTTGTGGCCAAATGGGTATTAGGCCAAATTATTTGAACCAATTGGATTTTGGGCTAAATGAAATTCAATTCAAATGGGTTTTAGGCCAAGTGAAATCTACGTCCAAAAGAATTTTAGGCTATTAAAAGGGTTTGAGGCCAAATGGGTTTTAATCCAAATGACTTTTAGGCTGAATGGGTTATAGGCTAAATAAATTTTAATTCAAATTGGCCTTAAAGATTAAATACGATTCATGGCAAAGAATTTTAGGCCAAATGGCTAAATGGGATTAAGGATAAATGAATTTAATTGGGTTTTAGGTTAAATAGGTTATAGGCCAAATGAATTTTAACCCAAATGGGTTATAGGCTTAATAAATTTTAATCCAAATGAGTCTTATAGATAGGCTAAATGGGATTCATACCAAAGAATTTTAGGCTCCTAAATGGGCTTTAGGCCAAATGATTTTTAAACCATTTAGGTTTTAGGCTAAATGAATTTTAATTCAAGTGGGTTTTAGGCTAAGTGGAATTTACGTCCAGGAGTTTTAAGCTACTAAATGGGTTTTAGGCCAAATAATGGGTTTTAGACGAAATGGGTTATAGATTAAATGGGTATTAGGCTAAATAAATTATAATCCAAATGAGTCTTATAGGCTAAATAGGATTCATGCCAAAGAATTTTAGGCTCCTAAATGGGTTTTAGGCTAAATGAATTTTAATGGGTTTTAGGTTAAATAGGTTTTAGGACAAATGGGTTTTAGACCAAATGGGTCCTAAAGCAAATGAATTTTAGGCTAAATGGCTTTGAGGATAAATGCATTTTAATACAAATGGGTTTTAGGCCCAATGAGTTGTAGGCTAAATGAATTTTAATGGATTTTTGGTTAAATAGAAGTTAGGTCAAATGAGTTTTAGACCATATGGTTTTTCGGCTAAATATAATTTATGCCAAATGAGTTTTAGGCTTCTAAAAGGGTTTTAGCCAAACGGGTTTTAGACCAAATGATTTTTAGGCTAAACGGGTTTTAGGCTAAATAAATTTTAATCCAAACAGGTCTTAAAGGCTAAATGGGATTCATGCTAAAGAGTTTTAAGCTCCTAAATGGGTTTTAGGCCAAATGATTTTTTAACCAATCGGGTTTTAGGCTTAATGAATTTTAATTCAAATGGGTTTGAGGCTAAGTGGGATGGCTAAGTAGACTAAATGGGGTTTTTAGGCTAAACGGGTTTTAGGCTAAATAAATTTTAATCCAAACAGGTCTTATAGGCTAAATGGGATTCATGCTAAAGAGTTTTAAGCTCCTAAATGGGTTTTAGGCCAAATGATTTTTTAACCAATCGGGTTTTAGGCTTAATGAATTTTAATTCAAATGGGTTTGAGGCTAAGTGGGATGGCTAAGTAGACTAAATGGGATGTAGGCTAAATGAATTTTAATATGTTTTAGGTTAAATGGGATTTAGGCCAAATGTGTTTTAGACCAAATGGTCTTTAGGCTAAATGGGATTTATGCCAAATGAGTTTTAGGCTACTAAATAGGTTTTAGACCAAATGATTTTTAGACCAATTGGGTTTTAGGCCAAATGGTTCTTAGACCAAATGAGTTTTAAGTTAAATGGGATTTTGGATAAATGACTATTAGGCCAAATGGGTTTTAGGCTAAAAGGGATTCATGCCAAATGAGTTTTAGGTCAAATGGGTCTTAGGCCAAATGGCATTTAGGCTGAATGAATTTTATGCCAAGTGTGTTTTAGGTTAAATTGGTTTTAGACCAAATATATTTAGGTCAAATAGATTTTAGACTGAATGTGTTTTAGGGAATATTCATGCGCCTTTTTGAGAGGTTCTATGGAGATTCTTGGAAAGTTGTAGGGTGACTTTGCAGAAATCGTTCCAGATATTCAATTTTTAATATTATTATGACAGAAACATTATTATTATTATTATTATTAATTAATATTTAGCCAATTGATGTTGAGTCCGGGAATATTAGTCATCATATGCAACGGCGGTGTATGATTTTGTTGTCAAGTTGGATTGATAATTTTAATTAGGATGATTAAATAGCAATTCCCTTATATTTACCTTCTCTGGTCTGCAATTAATACATACCGTAACTGCTTTCGGGAACAGTAATGTGCTGATAAGGCACTTCGTAAAGTTACCTGAGGAAGAGTGCAGAGGGGAATTCGCGAAGCGAAGTAACCAACCACAAACAATAAGCTATGTGCCAGTCGTATATATACAATTCATAAAATAACGCGTTAAAGGTTTAAATAATCTTATTTTATTTAATTTCCAATTCACACATTTGTTGTACGTTTCTTATCAATAACAAGTGCTTATTAAAAATGTCCATCCTGAAAAAATATCTAACAAACGTGGATATTAAACTGTGCAGTTTTTGGCTAAATTAAAATCAGCTTTTAATATTAATGTGCTTATGTGTTTGTGTTTTTCCATGCTTTACAGAAAATTTGAGTTTTTGGAAATCCCGAGTGGCAAAATCCAAAATAATAATAAGTGCAAACAATATTAATAATAATAAGTGCAAATAATTTGAAAATCTTTTATAAATGCGTGAGTTCTAATAATGAGTGCTTTAAGTAATAGTTCGTGAAAATCGGTAACGTTAGATTATTTCAAATGCAAATAAATAAAGTGTTTAAATTTTTAAATCGTTCAATATGGCCACTAATTGTCGTGCTTTTTGTTTGCAGTTAATTTCTATACTAATTGCTGCGTTTATTTAAAATAAGCCATTCATTAACAACAATCATTTGAAATCTACAGTTTGAGGGTCTTTTAAAATAATAAAATAAGTTAAAGAAATTGGATAATGGTTTTTTGTAAAATATTTATTTACAATTAAGAAGAAAACAATTTTGTATGCAATTGTTTCAATAAGTTAATAATTTGAAATTTTATTTTATTTTCAAAATTTACAGTTGCATTTTTTAATTTCGTTTATTCCCTACATTCTAAATAATTAACTGTGTTTATACATTTCTCAATATTAATAATAAAAAAAAATGTACTTTTTTACATTTTTTCTTTATTAAAAACTCTCATGCAAATTTAATTCTTGACAGAAATGCCTCCAAATATATCTGGTACAACGCCATGTATTGATAAAGAAACTTCTGAAGATGGAGATTCTTTAGTTCTGTCGGGAAACATATCATCAAAGAAAATAGAACATCAAAAAAATCAGTCAGTTCAAAATGTCATTAAAATCAACAAAACGAAAAGTTATTTTCAACAAGATTTAAAATGGATTAATATCATCAGTATTTTTACACTTCACACTATAGCAGTGTACGCTTTAGCAACCTTTCCTTATTCGGAGAAAAAGCTGACATGCTTATATAGTAAGTAGTAAAAATGTTTATTATTGATAAAAAATAATAAAATAAGTGTAGTATTTATAATCCCCCACTCCTCCCCCCTAAAGGCGTTACATATTTTTTGAACGACCCTTTGTTAAAATTATAGTGTAAATAAACTTAAAAAACCTCTTGAGTAGCACAATGAAATGATTATTTATGGTTAAAATAAATAAACAAATTTTGAACTTTTTTTTTATATAAAGACTTTTTATGTTATCCATGTATATGTATTTATAAATAATATATTTGTAGCAACGATTGTGGGAAAATTGGTTGGCTTTGGAGTAACCGGTGGAGCACATCGGTTATGGACTCATCGAGCTTACAAAGCTAAATGGCCTCTTCGAATTTTACTTCTGTTTTGTTACTATATGTCTGGACAAGTAAGAGTATTATAACTGTAATTATTTTCGGATATTTGACAAAAATAATATAAAAATTTTGTTTCCTTTTCAAGATGTTTGCATTTTATTACTTGTATATATCTGCCCCAGAAAAGATTAGTATTCTTTTATATAGGTGATTCTCCATATTATAATTACTTTTGAAAAAAGAAAACTATGAAAATAAATGTTTTTTATTATTCATTATGACTAGGAAAAGATACTCTAACAATATTTGGGGCTTAATAACCTGTTTTAATGTATTTTTTATTAATTTTTTGTGGTAGAGTAACATAAATTTTCTTAACCAACTTTTAGGTAAACATTAAAAAGTAGTGAAAAGAAAAAAAGATGAATACAGAAATTGAATAAAAAAACACAAATACGTGAATAATTGAAAATTAAGAAAAGAGCAAAGAAAAATGCCTTTACAATGATTAAGTATAAAAAATACATAACAGTGAAATATTAACATAATAAATATTTTGGGCAGTGATTCTTCGTTTCCAAAAGATTTGTAATGGTATTACGTGTAATATATAAGTTAATATATAAGTTCTTGAACATTTGTATCCTTTTTTTTAAAAAAATCAACAGATAGTAAAAGAGACACGTTTTTTTTTTTTAATAACATAACCTTTATTCTGCTGTACATAATATTGTTAAACTTGTATAATTTGAATCAACTAAAGATATAGAAAATTTTTCTTTTTTAACAGAATTCCCTATTTGATTGGGTGAGAGATCACCGCGTCCATCATAAGTACTCAGAGACATCAGCAGATCCTCACGACAGCAATCGGGGATTTTTCTTTTCGCATGTCGGCTGGCTAATGATGAAAAAAAATCCTGAAGTTATACGAAGAGGACGTCAAGTTGACATGAATGACATTCTTTTAGATCCAGTTGTCACATTTGGTGAAAAGTACGACTTCCGATGAAGCAGAAGCTAACTTAAGACTTCTCAAGCCAAAAGTTGTCAACCGCCGACCACGAATGCAGCCTCCTATAAAAAATCTGCAGCACTAAGTTTTGCAGAGAAGAAAATAAAATATAGACAAATATGAAAAGGTTTTTAGTATATATATAAACTTATTCAAATTTACAGTTTCCATTCTTGTTGTTTTCTTAAAAACAAGCATCGATTTTAAACAATGACCATAACAAGAATAAAAAAATTCTAATGGGGTTTCGTCCTGTTTTTTAAGACGTATTTATTTAATGTACTTTGAAACGTAAAAAAAACTGTTAGAAAGACTAAAAAAATTAATAAATAAATTCGATTAGGCCAAAAACAAAGAAATATAGAAAATATATTATTATTATCGTGTTAATTACTATATTAACTAGCAACATTAACTTTCCATTGTTGTTGGCCATTTAAAACTATACATTTTTACAAATACAAATAATGGGAATTACAAAATTGAAGAATATATCTATAAAATGACGAAAACAATTGACAGCTGAAAAAAAATTCGAAAAATGACTACATAATTACACAATTGAAATAAATAGTTCAAAAAATTAAAATGAATAGTTTAAAAAATTAAAAAAATGAATATTAAATTTAAACAAAATAGTTGAAAAATTATAGGAATAACTGTTCGAAATAATTGCAAATTTAACAACTGGATTGGAAATCAAAAAAATAATTAAAATGGAAAAAAAACAAGTCGAGAAAATAAATTGACAGTTTAAGGGCATGTGATAGATTATGACGTCACTGGTATAGGCAAAATTTGTCCGTAATATTTCTCTTGAAATATTGAATATTTTTTTATGAAACTTGGTAGAATTACTTAAAATGTCATTAGGAAGGTCTCTCAGACCCGAATTTGTTTAAATTTTGGCCCAAAATTAATTTTGGAACATTTTCCAAAAAAATGCAAACTTTTATAAAAATCAATTTTGAGACAAAATTGAAATAAACTCGGGTCTGAGAGACCTTCCTAATGACATTTTAAGTAATTCTACCAAGTTTCATAAAAAAATATTCAATATTTTAAGAGAAAAGTTACGGACAAATTTTGCCTATACCAGTGACGTCATAATCCATCACATGCCCTTAAGAATTAAATTAAAATTTGAAAAAAGTAATTGACAACTGGAACAAAAATTACAAAATGACAAAAATATTCAACAATTGGAAACAAAATTAAAAAAATGTCTAGATTAATATACAAGCGAACAAAATAATTTAAATAATCAAAGAATAATTATAAAATTTTAAGATAACAATTGAACATTGAAAAAATTGTAGAAAATAATTGAAAATTGCGGAAAATAATTAATAATTGAAAGAAATAGTTGAAAAATGTCGAGAATAATTAAAAAATTCATGAAAATATGTGAAAAATAACAAAAATAACTGAATTGAAAATAAAAATCGAAAAATGACTAGATTAATAGACAGCTAAAAAAAATAATTAAAAAAATTAAATTAAATATTAAAGAAATATTAAATTTGAAGAAAATAATTGCGAATTGAAAAATTAAGAAAATTGAAGGAATAATTGTTGGAAATTATTCCTCAATTTTTTATTATTCTCTTTAATTCCCAGTTATTTTTTTCAAATTTAAATTCCACTTTTTAATTTTTAATTATTTTCTTTAATATTAAAAAATTATCGCGTTTTTTCTATTATTATTATTATTATTATTTTTTTTTTTTGATTATTATTAAGTTTCTCTATTTTTAAATAGAATTATTTTCTAAGTTGAATTATTTTCTTTAAATGTCAATTCCATTCTTTAATTTTTATTTCAATTCTTCAATTGTTTTCAATTGTTTTCTTCTACATTAATTAAATCTCAGCTTTTTTCAATTACTTAATTTCATTTTTTTAGCATATTCCATAAATTGCAATTCCAATCTTCAATTTTTAATTGTTTTTTTTTTTCAATTTTAATTATTTTTATTTTTTTCAGTTTTCTGTTAATCTAGTCATTTTTCACATTTTTTAAACAATTTTTTTATTTATTCTCGTCATTTTTCAACTATTATTCCCTTCAATTATTTTCTTATTAAATTAAATTATCTTCCACAATTTTCAATTATTTTTTTCAATTTCAGTTATTTTAATCGATTTTCAATTAATTCCTCAATATTTAATAAATTTGTGATTTTTCAATTACTATTTTTTCACTCACAAAAATGGTTTTTAATTTCAATTCAATTATTTCTTCAATTTTCAGTGATTTTCTTTTAATTTAAATTCCAATTTTCAATTATTTTCTTTAATATAATTAGAAAATTATCGCTTTTTTCTACTCTTTTAGATTATCATTAAGTTTCTTTAATTTTAAATACAATTTTTCAATGATTTTTTTAATTTTTAATTTCATTCTTCAATTTTTATTTCCATTCTTCAGTTTTCAATAGTTTTTTTCTATATTCATTGATTCTCGGCTTTTTGCAATTAAATTATAATTTCCAATTATTTTTTTTTATTTTTAAATATTTTTTTTTATTTTTAATCCAGCTATTAAATGTGCAATTATTTACAACAATTGTTCCTATAATTTTTTTAATTTTTCAATTTGCAATTATTTTCTTTAATTTCAATATTTCTTATGTAATTTTTTAAATTATTTTGTTCGGTTGTGTATTAATCTAGCCATTTTTTAAATCTTAAATTTCTAATTTATTTCTGACATTTTACATTTATTTTCTCAAGTTTTTAGTATTTCCTCCAATTTGGATTATTTTTTTCGATTTTCAATCCATTTGTTCAATTTGCAATTATTTCCAACAGTTATTTCTATAATTTTCAACAATTTAGTTTAAATTTAATATTTATTGTTTAGTTTATTTTAATTATTTTTTTCAATTGTGTAATTATCTAACCATTTTTCGAATTGTTTGTTTTCAATTGACTATTATTTTTCACATATTTTATTCAAATTTTCAATTTTCAATTATCATCTTAAAATTTAATATTTTTTATTATTTTTTTTTCAATTTTAATTATTTTTTTCGATTTTTAATCCAGTTGTTCAATTTGCAATTATTTTCCAACAATTATTCTTATAATTTTTTAACTATTTTGTTTAAATTTAATATTTCTTGTTTAATTTTTTTAATTTATTTTTTTCAATTGTGTAATTATCTAGCAATTTTTTGAATTTTGATTTCAATTGATAGTTATTATAGGAATAACTGTTCGAAATAAATTGCAAATTGAACAACTGGATTGGAAATCGAAAAAAATAATTAAAATTGAAAAAAAAAATAATAAAAAGTCGAGAAAATAAATTGACAATTTAAGAATTAAATTAAAATTTGAAAAAAGTAATTGATAACTGGAACAAAAATTACAAAATGACAAAAATATTCAACAATTGAAAACAAAATTAAAAAAATGTCTAGATTAATATACAAGTGAACAAAATAATTTAAATAATCAAAGAATAATTATAAAATTTTTAGATAATAATTGAAAATTGAAAAAATTGTAGAAAATAATTGAAAATTTGCGGAAAATAATTAATAATTGAAAGAAATAGTTGAAAAATGTCGAGAATAATTAAAAAATTCATGAAAATATGTGAAAAATAACAAAAATAACTGTGAATTGAAAACAAAAATCGAAAAATGACTAGATTAATAGACAACTGAAAAAAATAATAGAAAAAATTAAACAAGAAATATTGAATTTGAGGAAAATAATTGCAAATTGAAAAATTAAGAAAATTGAAGGAATAATTGTTGGGAATAATTGCACATCTAACAACTGGATTTAAAATCGAAAAAAATAATTAAAAATTGAAGAAACCAATTAAAAAATGAAGAATTGAAATTAAATTTGTGGAATATACTTAAAAATTGAAGAATGGAATTAACAAATCAAAAAAATAATTCAAGAATTAACTTTAAAATTAAAGAATTTTAATGATAATCAAAATAATAATAGAAAATAAGCGATAATAATAATAAAAATAACAATTGAATTAAAATTTTAAAACGATTTTTATGAGTGAAAAAAAGTAATTGAAAAAATCCGAGAATTATTGAATATTGAGGAATTAATGAAAAATCGATAAAAATAATTGGGAATTAAAGAAAATATTTGAGAATTGAAGAAAATGATTACAAATTGAAGAAATAAATAGGAAATTAAAGAATAAATGGAAAATATCAAGAAAATAATTGATAATTAAAAAATAAACTTACAATATGACGAAAATAATTAACTAGTAAAAAAATAATTAACAATTGAAAAAAATTGAAGAATGCTGAGAATAATCGGGATTAGAAATTTTTTTTTTTAATTAATGAATAATCATAAAATTGGAGAAGAATAATAAATTGTAAATGAAAAACTGATGAAAATTATAAATAAAATTGTAGAAAATAAATGAAAATTGAATAATTGTATTGAAATTTCAATAAAATAATTGATAATTGAAAAAAAGTTTACAAAATGATAAAATTAATTAAATATTAAAGAAAATAATTTAGAAATGAGGAAAATAATTAAAATTGGAAGAATTTTTTTTAAATCTGTCGAGAATAATCGACAGCAGAACAAAATATCTAAAGAAATTAAAGAATAATTATAAAATGTAAAATACAATTACAATATGACGAAAATAATTAACTATTAAAGAAAATAATTAACAATTGAAAAAAAAACCGAAGAATGGTGAGAATAATCGGGATTAGAATTTTTTTCTTTTAATTTAATGAATAATCATAAAATTGAAGGGAAATAATAAATTGTCAATTAAAAACTGATGAAAATTATGGATAAAATTGTAGAGAATAAATTAAAATTGAAGAATTGTATTAAAATTTCAATATAATAATTGATAATTGAAAGAAAATTTACAAAATGGCTAAAATAATTAAATATTATTGACAATAATAAAATTTAGAAATGAGGAAAATAATTTACAATCGAAAGAAAAAATTTAAATCTGTCGAGAATGATCGACAACAGAACAAAATATCTAAAAAAATTAAAGAATAATTATAAAATTTAAAGGGAATAATTGTATATTGAAAACTGTTGAAAATAATAGCAACATAAACATTGAATTGTTTCTGGTCATTTACAACTATAAATCTTTGCAAGTACAAATAAGATAAATAATTTAATGAAATTTGTAATTTAAATAAATTTAATATTCTAGATAAATATAACTTTTATTTTATGCAAATTAAAATTGCTGCCGACTTCAAGAAATAAACAAATAAGTGAAAGTAAATAAAAAATGTTTTAAAAGAGCACGAATTTTCCAATTTTATATTTAGAAAAGAAAAAACATTAAAAAAAATAAATAAAAAATTTAGTTCCAAATTTCTATTGAGGATTATTTCTATTCTTCAAAAGTTCTAACAATTTAAGTTTTAACTTTTCCAAATTTAAAATAGTTCCAAACTTAAAACAGTTTCAACGAAATGTTGACTTAAATTTATTTAAACTTCAATTAATTCAAATTTTTATTTTTTTAAAGTCTTAAGACTTATATTTGATTTTTTTTTAAATTCCTTTAAATTTTAAATAATAAAAATTTTACTTAATTCAAATTTGAACTGTTATAAACTTAACATATTTTCAAAATCTAATAATGCATATTTAAATTATTTTTAACATTAACCATTATATACAAACTTCTAATTATTCAAAAAAATTTCATTATATATTAAAGCTTTAATAAGTCCAAGTTTTAAAAATAATAATTTAAACTATAATTTGAATCAATGAAAATATTTTTTATGGTCAGAAAGCTATTTAATATTATTAATTTATTATTAGTTCTAATTTAAAAAAATTGTAGATTTTAAAATTGTAAAAATTTTTTATTCTTGTTATATACTTTGTTTAAACTTGATGCCTGTGTTTATTAAAGCAACAAAAAAAAAGATAAGTTTGAATAATTTCACTAATAATAATTTCATATTTATCTGTATTTTATTTTCTTCGCTGTGGATTTAGAGCTGCAGATTTTCTGCAGGAGGCTGAATTCGTGGTTGGCGGTTGGCAACTCTTAGTTCGTCTAAATAAACTTTTTTTTTTATTTTATTTTATTTATTTTTTTTTTAAGTGAATACATGTATAATTTTACTATGAAAATAGAAACTTCATTCACTGTACAATTTATTGGGTATACCTATAATTCAAATTCGAATTCACATTATTAATAATATTACAACATATTACAAAAGTCATACGAAATTTTATTATTCAAAAATTTGGAAGCTATACGATCATTTATAAAGAACTTTTGTATTATGTTCTTTTTAAATACCCTTATTATAATAAAAGTAGTTACAAAAGCTCGCATTAGAGAGATTAATAATTTTTCTTTATTTTACAGATACTTTGTACTTTTTAAAATACTTTGCTGCTTCGTCATTCCCATTTTTATACCAATATATTTTTGGAATGAAGAGTTGTATTATGCGACAATGTCACAACTTACTCGTTACGCTTTATCGTTGAATTTTACATGGAGTGTTAATAGCGCAGCTCATATTTGGGGTTGCAAACCTTACGACAAGTAAGCGTCAATAATTATATACTTAAAGGTTTTTTTTTATTCTCTTTTAACAATCCCACTTTTTTCCTCATTAAAAAAAAAAAAATTTATGAACATTTATTCTAGAAGAATCTGTGATTTTAAATTATACGCCAAATGACGCACTTTACAATGTTGTATAATCTTAATCTAGTTTTACAATTACATACTTTATAAAAAAAAGTAGATATCAAATTCATTGATAATTTTCTGTGTCAGAAAAGGCCACAGTTAATGATGCATTTTGAGATTATCTTGAACTGGTTGTCTTTTTTTTTTAAAGAATATTTTAAACATAAAATTTAATTTACATTGAATTGTTTATGTAATAAATAATCAAATTGAATAAAATTGTTGTTCAATTTTGTACATATTTAACAAATCTTAATAAATATTCGTTTAAATAATAAAACAGTTAATACTTATTTATTTAATTAATTGTTGGAATGTCAATTTTGAAAAGAAATAGAAAAGTAAAATTGTATTTTTTAAATAAACAATGGTTGAAAAGACCAAATATGTAAATTAATATTTTCGTTGATTTTATGATAGAAGATTGTGTCATTTTTTTTTCTTTTAGTAAAAGAACTAACTAACATTTTTACTGAGATTCCTCTTTTACTAATCAAAATTTTTCAGTTTATAAAATACCGTTTTGATAAATTAATAATAATAATAATAATAATTATTTGTATATTATTAATTATCTAATAATTATAATAAATTATTGTTAATTATTATTAATTAATTAATTATAAATAATTTTTATCCATTAAAAAATTCTGGGGGGGGGGCTTAAAACCTCTTAGAATATGCTTACGTAATATTTGAATGTCCCCTAATATTATTATTAATAACTTAAAACAATAATTAAATGTCTATGATTACAGAACAATAGCACCATCGGAAAATAAATTCGTCTCAGCTGTAGCTATGGGTGAGGGCTGGCACAATTATCATCATGTATTTCCTTGGGATTACAAAGCGGCAGAATTAGGAAACTATAAATTAAACTACACAACAGGATTGATTGATTTATTTTCAAAAATTGGCTGGGCTTATGATTTGAAACAACCATCCAGCGAATTAATTAGATCAGTTGTTGATAAAAGAGGAGACGGTTCTCATATAGCCGAAGTACCTGAACCAAAATCTGATTAACTTTTTCGACTTCAGTTATTTTTAGGAGAAAAACTCAAAATTTTGATTAAATAAATTGTAGAACTCTATAATAAATTGGTAATTTAAATTTACAAAAACGCCCCTATCGGTTACTTTAGGAACTATCCAACATGGCCGCGGACGGAGAAAAAATTGACGTATTTATAGTACATAAAAATTCGATATTTATTTTAAAAACAAAATTTTAAAGTGTTTGTTAAAGTGAATTATAATTTTATAATAGTGAGAATGATTTACTTTGTGAATAAACATTGGAATTTACGATTTTTTCTCTCTGCACCACATACCAGAATTGACAACATTTTGACCCTCTTTCATATTTCTAGACGACGGAGTAGCTTTAGTGAATGAAAATAAATTGTTGAAGCTTGAAGCTAATATCCTTTTAATCGTAACAGCACTTCCGAAACAAACTTTTTATTGTAAAACCAAATTCGACTGTCTTTGAATAAACTATCTGTCAGCGGCCATATTTGTTTTGATGGTAGCTTTCTTTGCCAATAGAGGCTTAAAAAGTTGTTTTCAGGTATCAATAATTGGAGTCGAAAGAATTAAAATAACAATTTTAACAATCTTATGTAAAAATTCATAAACTGCAGAATGTATAATAATTTGATGAAAATTTATCGTGAAATGCCTTCCAAAACTGTACTAATAACCTAATTAATTTATAATAATAATAATAATAATAGTATTGTGAGTGAATTTTAAAATTTTATGTGTATAAAAATTCTATAAATTGTTACATTTTCATTGTTGTTTCTAAATCTGTTAAATTATATTAATTTTCATAAAATGTTAAATAAATGATTTCTTTGAAACTTATTATTTCTTGTAAAACGTCGTTGTTTGTTGTAATGTTTATTTTGTAATATACATGTTATAGGCAAAAAAGAAAATTAAATAAATTACAATTCAATTTCAATGACTCCTTTTCATGTAAAAAGCATAAATCTTCATTAACATACTTTTTCGCTATATTAGTCTACCAATTTTTTTTACAATGTTTAAAACATTGAAAAGTGAAAACAATAGCTTAGATTTGTGATAATAAATGAAAATTTATGAAATAAATTGAAAAAATAAATAATATATCTAATTAAAAGGTGGAAAAAATAATTGCAAAAAGATAAAAGAAAATTAAAATTGGAAAATGAGATAAATAATTGAAAATTTGGGAATTTCATCGGGGAATAGTAAACATAATTAAAAATTGAAGAAAATTATTAAAATTTCAGAAAAATATTTTAAAATCTAGGAAATGAATTGAAAAATAAAGGATATAATGAAAAATTCGAGAAAATGTGTGCAAAGCAATAAAAATAATTAGAAAAAGAAAGAAAATAATTTTAATAAGAGAAAAATAATTGAAGAATGATTAAAACATTGAAAAGTGGAAACAATAAATTAAATTTGTGATAATAAATAAAAATTTATGAAATTAATTGAAAAATAATTAATATATCAAATTGAAAGGTGGATAAAATAATTGCAAAAAGATAAAAGAAAATTAAAATTGAAAACCATAATTGAAAAATGAGATAAATAATAGAAAATTTAGAAATTTAGTTAAAGAAAGGTAAAAATAATAAAAAATTGAAGAGATTTATTGCAAAATGATAACAATAATAAAATTGAAAATTGAAGAAAACAATAAAAAATTGTAAAAAAAAAGTGATAAAAAATTACACAGTATATTTGAGATAAACAAGACTACTTGAAAAATGATAAAAGTAATTGACAATTAAAAATAATTATTAAAATTTAAGAAAAAAAAATTGAGGGAGTTTCAAAATTTATTTAATAAAAAAAAAGTGATTGAAAATCGAAGAACATCATTTAATTATTTGAAAAATACAACTAAAATTTAAAAACAATAAATAAAAATTTAATAATTTATTACTTTTTATAAAAATAAAAAATTGATGAAGCATGAAACAGGTTTTTTAAGATTGAAAAATATTTGGAAAATGATTATGAAAACGATGAAAATAGAGAAAGTGATAATTAAATTAACAAATTCCACTATTTAATTGACATTGAAGGAAATAATTAAAAATGAAAAACTTTTGATTGAAATAATTAAAAAAAATAATTAAAATTTGCAGAAGTATAAAATGAAGAAAAAAAGTTAAAAAATAATGGAAATAATTAGAAATTGAAGAAAATTTTTGAAAAATAATAAAAATAAATGAAAATTGTAGCAAATAATTAATATCATAATGGAAAAAAATTGTTAAAAATTGAAGAAATTTTTAAATAAATTTTAATTTATTATTTTCAAAGCGTGGATTAATTATTTTTTTTATCAATGAAATTTTGACTAATTGAAGTTCGAAGAATTATAATATAAAATTGTAATTATAGTCTTGCTATCTTAAATATATTCTGCAATTCTTTTAATTATTTGTTTATATACTTTTATTATTATCTTCAATTAAAAATTATTTCTAACAATTATTTTTTTATTAAATTTATTTTTTAATTAATTTTTAATTAATTTTGTCTTTTTCAATTATTTTTTGATTATTTTTCTAATTTTTTTATCACTTATCTCAAATTCTAGTTAATATTTCAGTTTACAATTATTTTCACCATTCTGCAATTGCAGAATTTTCAATTTTCTTTTATTAAAAATATATGTCGTGAATTTTTCAATTATTTCTAAAATACTAAAATTATTTTCTTCAAATTTCAATTATTTTTATTTCTTTGCAAATATTTCCTCGGCTTTTTTTATTATTTACATTATTCTTCAATGAATTTCCTAGATTTTGAAATATTTATCTCAAACTTTAAAAATTTTCTTCAATTTTCAATTATTATTATTGTAATCATTTGCAATCAATTTTTTCAATTTTTAATTAGTTTCACAATTCCTCAATTAAATTTCTTAATTTTCAATTATTTAACTCATTTTTCAACTAATACTTCTGAATTTTTTTTCATTTGTAATTATATTCACAATTTTGAAATTATTTTGAATATTTGTTGATTAAGTCCATTACTTTTTTCAGTTTTCAAGTTTTTCTATAATTTTTCAATTACTTTTTGTTTCTTCAATTCTTTTTTTATTAATTTTCTAATTTTCTAGTTTTTTTTTATTATTTATCTCAAATTCTAGTTAATTTTTCAATATTCTGCAATTATTTTCTTTTATTATAAATATATATATTGTAATTTTTTCAATTATTTTTAACAAACTAAAATTATTTTCTTCAATTGTTAATTATTTTTATTATTTTACAAACATTTTCTTGTTCTTTTTATTAATTTAATTATTTGTTAATAAATTTCCTAGATTTTGAAATATTTATCTCAAACTTTAATAATTTTCTTCAATTTTTAATTATTTTTATTATTTTACAAACATTTTCTTGTTCTTTTTATTAATTTAATTATTTGTTAATAAATTTCCTAGATTTTGAAATATTTATCTCAAACTTTAATAATTTTCTTCAATTTTTAATTATTTTTATTATTTTACAAACATTTTCTTGTTCTTTTTATTAATTTAATTATTTGTTAATAAATTTCCTAGATTTTGAAATATTTATCTCAAACTTTAATAATTTTCTTCAATTTTCAATTATTATTGTTATTATTTCAAATCAATTTCTTCAATTTTTAATTATTCTCAACCTTCAATTCTTTTATTAAATTTTTAAATTTTCAATTATTTTATTGTTGTGTAGATACTTTATTTACTCTCCCTTACGGGTTCGAGGGCCTCCGCTCCCTTTACATATTTTTTACAAACTTATTCTATCTTAACCTAAATTACACTTAAACTAACGTTCTCTTACTTACTAACGCTTATAGTATTCCTAAACTCTCTACAATGCTCTTTGCTGTGCCAGGGCTTCCGTTTCCTATTACCTTTATATACATTTTTATCTTCAACACGATTCTTTAGTTTCAAACTATTTCAAAATATTTTTGGCCTTTTCAATATTCCATTCTCTCTCTCTTATTCTCTAATTCTCTCATCCACTTCTCTCCTTTTCCACTTTCATGCAAAATCTCTAACACTCTCTCTCCCAAACTTCTTTCCACATCTTCACCTACCATACACACATCCAACACATGCCCCCAGTCCTCCTCTTCATACATGCACACTCTGCATTTTCTCTCATCCTCTTCCTTCCAATATTTACACGCATTCATCCCTTCTCCCATTCTGAATCTCAACACTCTATTCCACTTGCACTCCTTTTTCATTCTCCCTAAGTATTCAGGTTCTCTTTCGTTTTTCACCATTTTATACCACCTGTTGTACTTCGACTCCTCTATTTTTTCCCACCTCTCTATCTTATCCTTCTTTTTTAATTCCTCTTCTATATCCTCCCACCTTCCTACTTCGACCCTTCCTTTCCGCCCTTCTTTCAGCGCATCCCTCCTTTTCTTTTCCCATTCCGACATACCTGTGTCTCCCCTCTTGGCTCTGTCCTCAATCTGATTCAGGCATAATTGGGCAATCCTGCTTCCTTTTCCTTGTCTTAATCTCTCCTCCATCATCCATGCTCTCTTTCTCTGTCTGACCATTATTCGTTCTCTTCCTAATTCCTCCCTTAGCATATACCCTGGACAATTCCTGCTTACTCCCATCGTCCACCTCAGGTACTTCTCATGCATTCGTTCCACGCTCTTTTCCTCCTTCCATCCCCACACTTCCACTCCGTAGCTCATCACTGACCACACTAGCACGTCAAACATCCACACTCTTTTCTTCCAATCATTCCCAAACCTTCTCTTTCCTATCCCCCATACTTGTCCCATCACCTTTCCCGCTCTCTCACACCTTTTCTTTACATTCAATCTGCTACCCCCCTTGCATTCAAACCAGTATCCCAGATAACAAAATTCTTTAACTTCCTCCACCATCTTTCCATTCAGTTTCCATTCCTCTTGCTCCCCATCCACTCTCTTCCTGAATCTCATTATCTTTGTTTTTTCCACATTCACCCATAGATCTTTCTCTCTTACATACTTCTCGCATTCACTCATCATCAGTCTCATACCCCTTTCTTCCTCCGTCAGCAACACCACATCGTCCGCATATGCTAAGGAAAAAATCCTTGTATTTCCCAATACCACCCCTCCTTTACCTCTTCTCCATAACTTTTCCTCTAAATCCGATATTAATAGATTAAACAGCAAGGGACTTAGCGGGCACCCTTGTAACAATCCCCTGCCTAACCAAAACTCCTCTCCCAATCTCTCTCCTATCTTCACTCTTACCCTCGTGTCTTCATATACTTCTTTTACCCTTTCAATTAAACCTTCCTCTATTCCCCTTTCTTTCAAAACTTTCCACAGCTTGCCTCTATTTACCGACGGGAATGCTGACTTAAAGTCTATGAATAATGCTACTAACTTTCCCTTTTTCTTTTTTAGATTTCTTTCTATTAGATAGTTTAAAACGTATACATTATCCATTGTTCCCATTCCCTTTCTAAACCCTGCTTGATTGTGTGGAATACACCCAAGTTCTTCTACTTTCTTTTCTAGCCTCTTTCTTAAAATCTCCGCGTACACTTTATAGCCCACCGGCATTAGCGTTATCCCTCTATATTCTTCTATACTCTTCCCTTCTCCTTTCTTAACTAGTGGCACCACTAGTCCCGTCTTCCATTCTTCCGGCCATCCCTCTCCCTTCCATACTTTCTTTACTATTTTCCACATTTGCTCCCTTACTATTTCTCCTCCATATTTTAAACTCTCGTTTTCAACTTCATCCCAACCTGTGGCTTTATTCCTTTTGAGCCTATCTATAGCCTCTTCTACTTCCTCTCTTCTTATTTCTTCCTCATCACTCTTCTCTATCTTTTTTCTTCCTTCTCCTCTTACTCTACCTTTGACTCCTCCATACATTTCGCTAAAGAACTTTGTCCAGTCCTTCATCTCTATTTCTCTATTTATCTCTTTCCTACATTTTCTCTCCCTATTTATTACCTCCCATTCTCTTCCTTCTCTTATCGCCTTTTCCACTTCCGCCATGAATCTTTTTCTCGCCTCTTCTCTCTTCCCTTCTAACAGTTTCTCATGTTCTTTATGCCTTCTATTATATTCCTTTTTTTCCATCCTACCTCTCCTCCACTCCTTCATATTCTTCCTCATTAGTTTCCTACTTTCCTCGCACTCCCACCATCCGCTATACCTTCTATCAGCTTGTTCTTCTTTTCCTATTTCCTCTTTAACTCTATCTATCCTTTCCCTTAGTTCTTTCAACCATTCATCTACGCTCTTTCCTTCCATTGCTTCTCCTTCTTCTCTCTGCATACTTTCTCTGAATTCACTAAGCCTTTTTTCTCCCCACTCTCCCATCCTGTACTTTTTCTTTCTTTCTTTACCACCTCCTCCTCCTCTTCTTCTTCCTCCTTCCCTTCCTCTCATCGTGATTACCAGTGGGAAGTGCTCTGATCCTACTTCCCTTGCCACTTTGAACTTTTTTATTCCCTTCCTCGTATTCTCGTCCGTCACTACATAGTCTATCACCGTTTCCCCCATACCTTTAAATGTATACTCTCCCTGTTCGTCTCCCTCCATATTTCCATTACAAATTGACCATCCTGCTTCCTCCACCAACCTAATCATCTTTTTTCCCTCTTTTTTCCCTCTTTATCCACTTCCTTATGCTTTGAGTTTCTCGTATACCTTTGCTTTTCCTCCTCCCATATGCCACCTCCTAATTCTCCTGTCCAAGCATTCCAATCTCCTCCTATTATCACTTTTTCCTCCTTCCCTACTTCCATCCACTTTTCCATTATCTCCCAACCTTTTTCTTCTCCTCTTCTTCTATACACTCCTACAATAGTTAACTTCTCCTTTCCCTCTCCTATCTTTCTAACCATGCAACCTTCCTCTTCTTCCCTACCCATACCTGCCTTCTCCTTACTTTCCTTAATTCCTAGTCTCACTCCCGATACCATTCCTTCTGCTTTTCTACCTTTGTTACTTTCTTTCCTTGCCTCTTGCATCCTCCAAGTATATCCTGCCGGTAACTTTCTTCTCACTTTTCCCCAATCTTTCTCATCTATCCAAGTTTCACACAGCATTAACACATCCCATTTCCCTAGTACCTTCCAAAATCCCTCATCTTTGTTTTTTAACCCTGACACATTCCAGAACGCAATTTTTATTTCCTCCATTTTCTCCCCTTTTTCTCTATTGCTGCTCTTCCCGAAACCCCTTATTTCCTATCTCTTTGTCGATCTCCCTTTGTTTTTTCAGTTCCTTTTCAACCTTTTTTAACTCTAATCCTTCTTCCCCCTCTTTCACTCTCCATTTCTCTCCACTAATCCACATACACTCCCATCTTATCCTTACTACATTTCCTTTGCTTCTTTCCTCCCATGCTCTTCGGTTCAGTACTTCTAAAACCCTTCTTTCTCTCCTTGTTCTATCCTCTTCTATTCTTTCTTTCCTTCCCTTTAACAGCTTTTTCTTTTTCATCACCTCCCATTTTTGATCCTCATTTTCCATTTCCACTAACCATATTCTTGGTTTATTGCCCTCATCTTCTCCTATTCCTACCACTCGTTTTATCTGAACCCTCGCTCCTTTACTAACCAGCAATTTTTCCAACTCGTCCTTCCCGTCCTTCCTTTCCGCGTCCAATCCTTTGATTACTAAATTCGCGCGCCTTCTCTCCTTATCTACCCTTTCCAGCTGCCTATCCAACTCTTTCATTTTTCTTTCCATCTCTCTATTCTTTGGCTCTTCATATCTCTCTTCCCCATCTATTTCAACTATCTGCCCTTTTCTATTTCTCATCCCTTCCTCCTTTCTTTCTGTCATTTCATATTCCAACTCTTCTACTCTTTTTACTACTTTCTCATGCTCTACTTGCCACTTAGCCTCCCACTCTTTCCGCGTTTTCTTCATCTCTCTTATTTCCGTCCATATTGCTACTAACTTTTGGTTATGATCCTCTTTTTCTTTCCTCAACTCTCCAAATTCTTTATCTACCTTTTCAAAATTACTTTTCATATTTTCCTCCAACCCTTTCATCATTTTTCCTACCTCCTTGATGATCCCCCCCGCCAAATCATTATTCACCACCCACCTGTCCAGTTTTTGTCCTGACTCTAAACTATTCGCCCTTTTCAATTTAACTGCATTTGATGGCCTACCTCTCGACTTTACCGGTGTGTCTGCCTTGCTATCACTCGCCTTTGTCTTGCTATCTCCCCCCTTACTCGGCGTACTATATGTCTCATCGACAGACTCTTCCCCCTCACCCTCACCATCACTTGTCCCAGCAGCTACTAACTCATCGCTCACAGCCTTGTGCTGCTCTCTATCGTTCCCTTTCTTACCACTCATATCAATCCTCACGCTGCTCTCCCGCCTTTTCCCACCTTATATTCTCTCTCTCACTCACTCTTTTCCTAACCTACAATCCAGTCACACTACAAATTCACATACTTACTTTAAACCATCCACTCCCACACCTTTACGCCTTCACTCACCTATACCTGGTTCTTCCACACAAATTCTCTCTACACTTTTTCACTCACTTTTTTAATTATTTTCATCAGTTTTTGATTATTTTCTTCAGATCTCAACTATTTCCTTCAATTTTTTAATTATTTAATTTAATATTCAATAATTCTCGACTTTTTTCAACTATTTTTTTCAATTATCATTTATTTATTTCTTATCTCAATAACTCCTCCATTTTTCAATTATTTTCTTCTATAATCAATTATAATTCTCGGCTTTTTTCAATATTTTTTTTCAATTATCAATTATGTTTTTGAAACTTGAATTCATTTAATTAATTATTATTCAACAATTTTCATAAAATCACATTTTCTTCAATTTTAAATTATTTTCTACAATTTTTAATAAATTTCTTCAAATTACAATTACATTCTTCATTTTTTATTGTTTTTTTCAAACTCTATAATTCCTGGGTTGTTCAATTTCTTTTTTCTTCAATTATCACTTATTTTCTTTTACTCTCAATCCCATTGTTCAATTCTTGAATTATTTTCTTTAATTCTCAATTATAATTTTTGACATTCAATTCCATTCTTTAATTTTCAATTTTTTTTTTAATATTCAATAACTCTAGGCTTTTTACAATGATTTTTTTTAATTATCAATTATTTTCTTCAAATTCCAATTTTTTTTCTTAAATTTCAATTATTTTCTTCAATTTCCAATTATTTTTTCATATTTCTTACAGTTTCTCAATTTCTTTCAATTTTCAATTTCTTCTCAATTTTCTTCAATATTTAACAATTCTCAGCTTATTTAAATTATGGTTTTCTTTCAATTTTTATTTAAATTGAGAATTTTTAAATTATTTTCATCAATTCGCAATTATTTCCGTCGATTTCTAAATTTTTCTGCTGTTTTCAAATATTGTCTTTAATTTTTAAGTACTTTCTTCAATTTTTAATTATTTTCTTCAATTTTCAATTATTTTCTTTAATTTTTAATTATTTTGTTCAATTTTCAATTGTTTGTTTCAATAATCAGTAATCTCGACTTTTTTCAATTTTTTTTTTCAATTATCAGTTATTTATTTCATGTTTCAAAACCTCCTTCAATTTTAAATAATTTTCTTCTATTTTCAAATTGTTCAATTATTTTTTTCAATTCTCAATGAATTTCTTTAAATAACAATTCTATTCTTCAATTTTAAATGTTTTCTTCAATATTAAATAATTCCTGTCATTTTCCATTTTTTTTTTTATTAATTATTTTCTTCTTTTTTCTATCCAATTGTTCAGTAATTTTCTTCAATTCTCAATTATTGTATTCGAATTTCAATTTTATTTCTCAATTTTCAATTGTTTTTTTTGTAATATTCAATAATTCTGTGTTTTTCTGATTTCAATTTGATTATTTAATTTTCAATTTATTTCTTCAGTTTTGAATAATAATTTTTAATAATTATTATTAAATTAAATTTTAAATTATTTTTTTGGATTTTCTATCTAGTTGACCAATTTTCAATTATATTCTTTGAATTTAATAACCATTGTTCAATTTTTTCAATTATATTGTTCAATTGTAGATTAATATTTACTTTTTTTTTTAAATTTTGTTTCTATTTGTTAAATATCTTTGTCATTGTTCAATTATTTCTTTCCATTATTAATTATTTCTTTTCATTATTAATTGTTTCTTTTAATTCTTAATTATTATTTTTTGTAAAGTTTAATATTTAATTCTTCAATTCTCAATTATTTTCTTCAATTATCAACTGTTATATTCAATTTTTGTAGCCATTTGTAGGTCTATTTATACTTAAAATAAATTTTAAGTTAACAAGAGAAAAAACCGGGAATTTTGTGGGACGAAATTAGTAGACACCCTGATTATTACTTTCTCTCATTTTAAAATTGTTCATAACTGTTATATTTAATAATAACTTTTACACTTCATTGACTTATAGTTAATTTGTAATGATAACTATTTTGTTATATTTCCATTTTTTTTTAAATAAATTGTTTATTTTTCAAAAAAGTGGATCTCATTGAAACATAGAAAATTCTCATAAATTCTCCGGAAGGAGAATATTCTCGGTTATATTCTCGAGAATGTAACCGGATTTTAAATTACCGAGAATTTTGCAACACCTGATTCAGTTCTCTTTTTCAACGCTAGATAGCTCTCAACCTAGTAGAAATTCCTCCTTCAATTTCCCCTCTTTCAGCTCTATCTGCCTTGTGCGCGGTGCCTAACTGCCTACGTGATATTAAGCGCGAAGCACGAGCTTGACTACCGGCTTCTGTCAGTTTCGTTCAGTTTCGTTCTGTCTGTCTGTTGAGATTAGTTCTTATGATTTTGATCGTGTCTAGTCGGCATCAAGCGTCGGTTACTTTAGACACATTTTTTATATCAAGTTTAGCAATTGTTTGCGAATTTTTAAGTCAATTTAGTAACAGTGTTTAAAATAATTCAATAATTTATCAATTTCGTTTGCTACGTCAAGAGTGTCACTTCCACGTTTTCTAGCCATAAATTTCGTCAGTTTTCAGGTAAGTTTAAATTTAGAAATTTAACACTACCACATGGTGCTACAAAAGATATTCCTTTCTTTTTACTAACATTATTCATTTTATGTTACAAAATAATTTTTAAGAAAGACTATTGTCAAATTTTAAAAATCCAAATGAAGCATAAAACAGTTTTTTTTTGTGGAAATACGTTATCTAGAATGTTTCAGTTTAAAGAAATTTCACTATGGAATGCCACATGTAGACAGAACGACTTTTTCGAGACTAGAATTTAGAGTCACTGTGTTTTTTTTTTTCAATATTAAATTTAATCGTAAAATAATAATTTTTCTGTGCATGGATTTAAATAATTTAAACATAATTTTGTTTTTGGAAGCCCTTTATTATAATTTTAAGCTAATTGAATGCATATATAATGCAATGAAAATATAAAGAGCAAAAAGTTTCTTTCATTTGAATAATCGTTTTTACATTGAACACAAATTGCCGAATGATGAAAAAAGATTTTTTATTGATCTAATTACGTGCAACGAGTAATTATCGGTAAAAAAAACTTCTGACAGTTGCAACTAAATGGCAATCTTACTCTCATTCATAATAGGAAGAATTTTTATCTTCATTACAATGTAATCAACATGATACGTGCATATTATTTAATTAACTGCGATTAACACTTACACTTGTTACACGTACACAGTTTTAAATAAATCGTTGCTGATTTTTAGCGTCGTGGATTGAAATCGTATCGACTAAAATTGAACATTTTAAAACATTCATATTGCATTTGAATAAAAATTTCAATTTTTCGTCTATTGGAGAAAATTGTCAAATTTTAGGTTATTTTATCCAATTCTTAAAATCGTGATAATCTGAATTTAAAAAACCTTTTTTGCCTCATAATATGTAAAACCTGATTTCTGTAAAATGTAACAATTTCATTTCGTGTAAAATACATTTTCGTAATTAATGAAATCGAGACATTTTTAATAGTTATGATACTGACCTTTCTAATTGTATGATTCATAAACCGTCATAGAAAAGTACTTGACATTGCAGGTCAAAGATAAACGATTTCTTGTCATAGTTTTTTTATTTTTTCCATATAATGCAAATACACTTGCAAGCATACAATTTCAATAAGTGTATAAACAATCGGTGCGTCATATACTTTTTTTTCATAGATAAACGGAAAACCAATAACTATTAAAATTTTTTATATAGTGTTTACTCTAAATCAGAATTCGTCAAATTTTAACTAATTTAATTAGTAGTTTATCAATGAATTATTAACCTGGGATTTATCTAAATCGATTATTAACACAAAACTATTTTTTTTTTAATATAAAAACATTTTTATTATAAACAATTAATATTTATTTATTTATATATTTATAAGTTCAAATATTTATGAATAAATTATTCAACTTTAATAGCAATTTCACATAAATATACCTGAAAAGTGAAATTATACAAAATATACATGTACCTAACCTAAAAGTAGTTTCCAAATGTAGTTAATTTTCAACTTGCAATTTTGCAACTAAAACTCGAAGCTGGAAAAAATCATTTAATAAAGATAATATAAATGATTATATTACTAGATTAAATACTTAGTTAAAAATTACTATTTTATTAGGCATTATTTAATAAGAATATAATAATCAGGTATAATTTATAAGAATTATTATAATGTTCGATAAAAGTAATAAAATATTCTAAAAATTGTCTTTATTATCACAAATTAATTAATACAATATAATATATTTTGTTACAATTAATTAAAATACAATTAATATTACGAGTTAATTATGTAAAATTAAATTCTGATTTTAAAATTGTTAGTAAGAAAAAAGAATTTGTAATTTTTGTCTTTTTAAAGAAAATGTGATGAAATATAAGATTTAACTATTATGGGAGCATTATAATAGAAACCGGTGCGGCGTGTTTTTCGTTTGATTCGGAGAGTTCGGTTATGATGATGCGAGTCGCGTGATCGCTTGTGATTGGTCGAGAGAGCTCAGCTGAGCTCAGGGTTGGCTCTGGTTTGTGGAACTCGATGGTACCACGTTGTCAATACAGGACTTTTTATCCTTCTCTTATTCTCGTTCTTCTTCTGCCATCTTCCCTTTTCCAGTTTGTGTAGCACGTGGTTCAAAAGTGCCTTTCACACGTGAATTTATTCTAGGCATATACGTATATATATATATTTATGTATTACATTTGTAGCAGCAAAGCGCCACGAAGGAAAAATAGAATATCATTTTATCTGAAGAATTATATCATTTTTCACACATCATTTCCCGTGGTCGGATAATTTTTTTTTCTTCTTTTAATAAAAAGTAAAAACAAATCGATGCTTATAAAGATTCTTCAAATTTTACTTTATATATAAATTTTGTGTGACTGAAATGTTAGAACCGGAATAAAGATTTACCGTAATTTTAAGATATTCGAATTTTCAAGCGACATAACCTCTGTTTATCACTGATAGAATCTGGGATGAAAAATCTCACCTGATTTCAATATTGACGTTTTTTTTTTGGTCTTAAAAAACAAGTTAAATTGGTAAATGGAAATAATACGAGTTATTATAATATTCACTAAACTTTTTATTTCGTTGATTTTCATAATTATTTCCATATTTTTAACGAAATAAATAAAATAAGGAATTAATAAACTAAATTCAATTAAACTAAAACATTATCTTGATCGGGGCTATTATTGATTTAAATCATTGGAAAATTTGCATTAAAATCATGATTTAAATCAAAAAAAAACTTTACAATTCTCCGGATGTCTAATACATTCTAAGATATTTCAATTTTTCTAAAATGTTTAATTTTTATCTCATAATTTCTTATTTTTACAAAATTTGAAGTCTTTTTCTACTTTTAGTTTTGATATTTTTGTTTTTTATTTGTCTTTTTATTTTAGGGTTTTCTTTAATTTTCCTCATTTTTTGCTAATTATTTAATATAATTTTAGACATTTCGTTATTAAAAACTAAACTTTTTATTTCGTTTATTTTCATAATTATTTCCATAGTTTTAAAAATAAATACTTTCATTTTTTTTTAAGTTTATTCAAGTTTTTTCACATCTTTTCTATTTTTTGCGAGATTTTTGGCAAACTTACTTGTTCTTCTATAAAGTTTTTTAGATTTTCTTTATTTTTCTAAATTTATTGTTGGACTTATTTTAAGTGTAATAATAAAAAAATGTGTTTGGCTTAATTTGCTGAAACTTTTTTATTTTTAAAGAATTTTTAAGTTTCTTTGTGAATTTTTTTTTATTTATCTTGATATATATATATTTAATTTTTTTTTGTACTTTTTACATTTTTTTAGTATGTTAGATTAAGGAAAATAAGATTTCTCTATTTTCTTCCTATTTATTTAATTTTTTTGATGTTTTACTATTTTTTTAGTTACTCTTTGCATTTTAGTTAATTCTTTAATTTATTTTTGTCAGCATTTTTCCATTTCTAAGAATGATTGTTTAGTTTTTTTATTTTATATAATAACTACGAATTTTTGAAAACATTTATTTGGTGCTTTTATCTATATTTTTTAAATTTCCCAATTTTCTATTTTTTTAAAAGCTTTTATTCTTTTATTTTATATTATGTGAATTTAATCTTATACTAAATATTCTCATTTGAATATCACATTCTTGTATTTCATACAATTTCTTTTTTTTTAAATTTTTTTTCAATTTTACAAAATTTTATCCATTCTTTTTTTATTCAATTTGTAAAATAATTCTCTAATGTTTCTAATTTTAAAATTCTGTTTTCTTTAGTAACATATTTTAACGTTTTTTTAATTATCTTCTTATTTTTTATTCTAATTTAATAAAATGTCCGTAAATAGTTTAATTTTTTATATATAACTTTATATATTACTTTTTTATATATAATTATATCACTGTTTCATTCTTGTGTTGTTTTTTTAATTTTTCTTCATTTCTTTAATAAACTACTTGCAAATAAACATTTGGAGATTTTATATATTGATCATATTTTTAAAAAAATTATTTTTGATTTAAATCAAATAAATCCGATTTTTTTATTTTTTTAAAAAAATCATGATTTTTATCAGCCCTGATCTTGATGTATACCTACATTTTAATATTTTATTTTTATTAATTCTAATTTTTTACTAGATTCTAACCAATTTTTTGTTTTTTTTTTTTTGTACTTTATACATTTTTTTTACATTTTATTAGTTTAAGGAAAAAAAAACATTTCTCCACTTTCTTTCCATTTATTTAAATATTATTTATTATTCACTTTTCCAATTCTTAGAAACATTTTTCCTTCATTTTAATTTTTTAGTTTTTATCTTGTAATTACGAATTTTTAAAAATATTTGTTCAATGCTTTTATCATTTTTTAAATTTCACAATTTTCTCCTTTTTTTGCTTACTTTTATTTTATGTTTTGTAAATTGAAGCTTGTACTAAATATTCTCATTTTAACATAATATCTTCTATTTTATAAAATTTGTCTTTTTTAAATTTTTTTTAAATTTTCCAAAATTTTATTTTTTGAGAACTTGTCAAATAATTTTCTAATTTTAAAATTTTGTTCTCTTTATTGTAATATATTTGAACGTTTTGTTATTTATCTTTCTTATTATTTTAATAAAAAAAAAAATGTCCGTAAATAATTTAATTTTTTTAATACAGTTTCTACTTTTTTTATATATATTTTTATGTTACTATTTAATTCTTGTGTTGTTTTTTTTTAACTTTTTCTTTTCTTTAATAAACTACTTACAAATAAACATTTGGAGATTTTATCTTCTGATCATACTTTTAAAAAAACCAAATTTTGATTTAAATAAAAAAAAATCCGATTTAAATCCAAAAAATCGGATTTTTTAAAAAAATTTATGATTTTTATGAGCCCTTATAAGGGGGTCATCAATAAAGAATATTCCATTGTTGAGGGAGGAGGGGTCGCAAAATGCAATCATTTTGTAAAAAGGGCTAGAGGGGGGGGGGAGTTTAAATTTAAAATATTCGTATTTTTATGATCTTATTCTAATATACTTTCTCAACTTTGAGACTTTAGCTTGAAAAGTCAGCAATAGAAAAATATTTCTTAAAATTAATATTATATAATATATATTTTAAAAAATCATTTATTTTTATAATCGTGTTGATTACTACTAATGATAAATATATAAGATAAATAAAAAAATTTGATTTAATTAATGTATAAGAAAAAAGAAATTGAGAAGGAGGGGGGGGGGGGGGGGTCAAAAACACCAAAAATTTGTGAAACGTTCTTTATGGATGACCCCTTTAAAAACGCTGCAGATATTTCCTTATATAGTATTTTTATAGTTCAAATTATTTAATTCAAATTATATTTATTATTATTTTTCAAGTTGTTTAAAATTATTGTTAAATTTACGAATTAAAATATTTGCGCCCGGCAGGATTTGAACTCGAGACCCTTAGCTTCAAAGTCCGATACTCTAACCACTGGACTAAGACAGCTAGCTTTAAGATAGTCTAAAATTTGGTAGGTTTAAATTACATCTGCTTTATATTCAATATAATTGGTATTTTATAATAAAAATTTTTTAAAATATAACTTACAAATTTTCCGGTAAAAATAAAATTAAGAATTTTATTTCAAATTTAAACTGTAATAACTTTTTTTATGACGGATTTTAAAAAATTTTACTTTCTTGAGAACATTGCTGGATATTCAAAAAAGTGGTAAATAGTGTTTTAAGAATGTCAAATGACCAGACATACTATATAATATTTCATATCCGTGTAAAATTTATTTAAACGTTTAATTTATACTAATATCAGACAAAAATGTTTTCAAAGTATTTGTATAGATTAGAAATTTCAGTATATGTTAATATTGCTTTGTTAAAAAAATATAATCACGTCAGTGCATACGTAAATAATTTACTGATAAATAAGTTTGTTTTTATTTTTTGTCATGAAAAGAATAACATATAACAACAAGAAAAAATATTTCTGCGAATAACACTTCATTTACTTTAAAAATTCATCTTTTTTTTTATTTTGCGTCTAGAGAGTACTTATGGCGTGTCATCTATTATTTATTGCCTTTTAGCGATTATTAAATTTTAATATCATCTCACAGAGTCTTAGACAATTTTGACCACTTTCATGCAAATCCTAAGAATATTTTGTACCTCTTTTATAATTCAATGTAATATTCAACGACATGATAAATGAATCTTTTTTAACAAAAAAATTAACATTAATTTACATTGTTTTTAAACAAAAATCATTGTTCTCTTGTTGAAAAAAAAAAATCATTGACCTCCTGCTATAATTGTTTTGTGCTCAGAAAAAAGACAGGAATGTTTAAAATTTAAAACTTCTTCATTCTTAAAAGTTCATTCAAATTCACATATAGGTATATGTATTAAGTGAATAAATTTTATCATAATGAAAATTTAATGTTCCATTTTTAGTTTTAAAACTGTAATTACTAGACATGGAGCAGAGATAATGAGACAATGTGATTATGTGCATTGATAATAATTATAGTTTCGAAAATCGAATATCCAATTGTTTACCTACTTACTGAAATGAATAAAATTAATATTCATTAAGCAGCCCACATTTGAGGTATATTAGAAAAATCTGTGAACATAATTTTTTGCTAATCTGTTCAGATGCACAAATTATCAGTACTATACGTACTTTTGGCATTGTACTATTATTATAGTTGAACATACATATACATATATTTTCGTGAGTACTAGTATAGTGAACGACACGTGCGTACTTTTTTATCTCATAAGTATGACGTACTAATGTCCATTCAAAAAGTAGACAACCGTTACTTACTTTATTAATATAGTTTCGTCAAGAAAAATATATTAATTTTATACTTTATACATTATATACATTATATATATCTTCCTATATTAATACTTTATATTCTAATAAAAAGTATCTAATAATAAAAATCTAATTATTTCGTCTATAATCCAAAACTACTGATTATTTTGCTCTGATGGAAAATTTATTATTGTACTGATAAAAAACACGGATTTTGATATCGCTTTCCTGTTTTCAAGACGAATTAACCTTATTCATAGCAATCTGAAATAATTCGTTAATAATATCACATTCTAGTTCGAACAGCAATTGTTAAATTTTTTAAAAAATCTTTATTATAGTTGTATATACGATTTTTCACAAACATGTTAATTATGCTGTTTCTTTTATAAGTTACATTAAACGAAAATTCAAAAACAAATTATACAATGCTAGAAAAATTGCTGTGGATAATTGTAAGTTTATAATGAGATGAGGAATGTCTGACAGTATGTATTAGAAAAAAAATGACATCTACTTTTTGAACAGTCATAAATAAAATTTGTAGATTAGACAATAAATGTTTGCTTTAGCGATAAATAACAGGAAGCCGTGTTAGTTTTGATTTTTAGACTTTTTTAATGGTTAATATATATATGCCACTAATAAAGGAAGTATGAAAAATTAGAAACTATTAAATATATGATACTGATATACCTACCATATATGGAATAATATACACAAGTAGTTTTATTTCAAAGCAATATTATCTGTAACTTGTTCCATGTCGCTTAAAATAACAGTTTAATGTACTTTTAAACTTCTAATTGTGTATTATGAATTATTTTTTTGAAATTGCACGCAGAAAACAAAGTGATTACTATTTACATTTGTTATATTAACTGACAAAAATGGTTAATTTAACCATAGAAATGGTAAAGTTAACTACATTCATGGTTAATCTATGTTTACGTTATACTTTGTTGTTTATTTCTGTGTCTTTTCAATAAAGTCAATTAAAAGAAGTGTTATTAGGAAGTTTTTTATTGATGGGCATTTCCACGTAACTGCGGACATTTCATCCTTGCATCGCGAAAAATAATTAGCCTATAACTTTCTTGAATATCAACATAGAATGAAAATTCCACTTTCTAGTAAGAAATACAAGGATTTATGAATGATGCCAAATGAGTTTTTAATTCTATAACAAATATTATAAAAGATATAATCAATTATTTATTGTGGGATACCAACAAAATGTCCGTGCGTCACAGACTTTTACGCTCTTTCAAGTTCTATCATATATAGTAAAAGTTTTTCAATTTATTCGCAACCTCGTATTCTCATTCTATAAATAATATCCAAATATTAAATAGCCTTAGAATATTTTAATTCTCATAATTTGTAAACTATTCATGCATTATATTTAGATATACTAAAATTCGTGTCCAAAAAAAGTCCTTGCGTCACATTAAATTGTTTTACGCAAAATATGCATAAAGTAAAGAAGAAAAATAACTTTAATACATTTTTCAGATAGTTCTGTTTACTGGATTTAAGAGTTTAAAAGTCATTTTGCATTATAAATTCAGAGAAAGCTAGGAGGTGGGGCAAAATAGTAAAAAATATCGCGAAAACGTCCTTGCGTCACGCGTGGAAATGCCCTGATAATATAATAAAAGATAAAAGTTATCAAGGTATGTTTTAATTTACGGGAAGCAGTAAAGATATTTTTAGAGTATTGACGGCTCTGTGGAGACTTACATAATAGAATCTCACTGGTGTGCTAAATACATGTAAAGTGTATCATTTAACGATAGCGGAACCGAAACTGCACTCTGAAACGATGGAGACGGGTCGGTGACTTTGGAAGAGTATAGTTACATATATATACATAAAGAGAGAGAGAGATAGATACATTTTTATATAAGAGATGCGAAAAAAATTTAATAATTCATGTTTTAATGTCAAGGTCACGTGTAAATATGTGACGCACTCCGAAAAAAGGTAGAGGTTTTATTTTACAGGAGAGCGCACAAAAACAAAAGTCGAGCGCGCATAGTATTCCGTAGAAACCGCTGATGATTGAATTGTCATAACTTGAAAAATATTCATTAAAAACATTTTCTGACTTTTGATAATGAAAAAGGAACCTTTATTAAAGTTAAATCTATCATGATCCAAAAATCGGTTTTTTGCTTTTTAGGTACCTTTCCTAGAAGCGCGTCACATATCTAATAACATAGCGAAAAAAAAAATTTTTGTCCGAGACAATGCAATAGGGTATTTCTACGTATTTTTCTTCGCTGAATCCAAATCCGAAGTTAGAATTTTCAGATTGGTTTAACTTTTTGAGATAATCGCAAAAAACTGATCAAAAATACGAAAAAATCATAGAAATATACTAATGTAATAACAAAAAAAAATTTTTTTTAGGTCTGTGTAATCGTGCGCAATTCTTGATAATTGAATTTCCAATTACATGCAAAAACATAATTTGTGAAATGTGTTAATGAAAAGTAAAATTACGTATTTTTTGTCAGAGTACGTGACAGTAATGATGCATGTCGAGTATGTAGATTTTATTTCTTTTTTCTTCTCCTTTCATAATAATTGAAATGAGATTAAAACTAAAAACTCTAATTAATTGTTGATGTTTCATCGTTTATTAATGTTTAATCGTTGGTTTAATGATATGCTCGACATTAACGAGAGTACTCAATCTGCGATTATCGCTCGACAATCATTACTACGCGTTTGCTCGCAACAGTTTTTTTTCTCCTAAAGAAAAAAAAAGTGGAATCTATTAAATAATATTTTGATAAAAGTGAACAAGATATTAACGAGCAAAGTGGAGTTTGAGAGAAAAAAAAGTGTTATTCAAGTTTAATTCAATAGAGGAAATCTGTTTAAAGAAAACATTTTTAAGTATACATAATTTTTTGATAAAAAAGTTTTTTTCTTGGGTTATGAGTTACATTTTGTGATCAAATTAAAGAATACTGGAAATTTGATGAGAGGAATGAAAATATTTATAACTATACTTTTTTATAATTGACTCGTTTAGATGTGGATTTAGGTTTACTTATTTCTATAAGGAAAATTGTCAGCGGACGTAAAACACATTGCATAAGCTACAAGTAGTCTGGGTATAATAGTGGGTATAGATATGAGACGTAAGATAGAAATAAGACAAGAAGTATAGACAACATTGGTAATGAAAGAAAAGGTGTAGGTCAATTTATAATTTATATACATAATATATAGAAAGGTGATATAATTATACGTGTATGATAATCGAGGCAAGTTATAACAAAAGATACAATATGGCTATACATATGTTAAAGATATTTAAGCGGTTACATAGGGTTTGAAACATAAAAAAAAGCTTCCCTAAGTTTTAAGTTAATTTGATTAAAAGATGATCTTAAGAAAGGAATCGGACACCGAATCTGTCAAAAAGTTTATGACATTTAGAGAAAACTAATATTTTCGAATGTACGTACCAGAGGAAAGTTTAAATAGTGAGAAACAAATTATGGTAACTAATTATAACTAAAAAATATCAATTATATTTAAGTAATAATGTTTTTTAATAGATATTAGCGTTTTTTATTAATACGAAACAAAATTTTTAGAATTGACTGTACGAAGTTGTAACCTAAGAAAAAAAAACTACTGCACAATAATTTCTAATCTATCAGTAAATATGATATGAATATACTTGAAAAATATTTTATTAGTAAAATTATAGCGTTTTATGCTGTATATAATTATTTTTTATTGCAATTATTTATTTATAGGAGGTTTTAATTAGCTTAAAAACGTGGCAACGTTGTAAACTAGTAAACTTTGTTTCTTAAACGTTGGTAGCAAAAGTGGGGAAAAAAATCGAAATGCCGAAAATTTATCGGTGGAAAGGCAAAATTGTCACACAGAAAGTATATGAGAAAAGATTACAAATTATAGCCTAAAATGCATTCAGCCTAAATCCCATTAAACCTAAAATGCACTCAGCCTAAAACACATTTAACCTAAAATGCATTCAGCTTTAAATCCAATTTGACCTAAAATGCATTCAGCCTACAACCCATTTAACCTAATACCCATTTAACCTAAATTCTATTTAACCAAAAATGCATTCATCCTAAATCCCATTTAACCTAAAATGCATTCAGCCTAAAACCTTTTTAACTTAAATCTCATTTAACCTAAAATCTATTTAACCTAAAATGCATTTATCCTAAAATGCATTTACCCTAAATCTTATTTAACCTAAATACTATTTAACCTAAAATGCATTCAGCCTAAATCCCATTTAACCTAAAATGAATTTAGCCTATAACCCATTTAACCTAAATTCTATTTAACCTAAGATGCATTCAGATTAAATCCCATTCAACCTAAAATGCATTCAGCCTAAAATCCATTTAACCTAAAATGCATTCAGCCTAAAACCCATTTAACCTAATACCCATTTAACCTAAATTTTATTTAAACAAAAATGAATTCAGCCTAAATCCCTTTTAACCTAAAATGCATTCAGCCTAAAACCGTTTTAACCTAAATCTCATTGAACCTAAAATGCATTTATCCTAAATACTATTTAACCTAAATACTATTTAACCTAAATACTATTTAACCTAAAATGCCTTCAGCCTAAATCCCATTTAACCTAAAATGCATTTAGCCTATAACCCATTTAACCTAAATTCTATTTAACCTAAAATGCATTCAGATTAAATCCCATTTAACCTAAAATGCATTCATCCTAAAACACATTTAACCTAAATCCCATTAAACTAAAATGCATTCAGCTTAAATTCCGTTTAACCTAAAATTCATTCAGCCTAAATCTCATTTAACCTAAAATGCATAAAATTTATTTAACCTTTATCTCATTTAACTTCAGGGCTGTTATTGATTTAAATCATGATTTATATCACAATCTTTATTTTTAATAATTTTCTTTATAAAATTTAAAAAATTGGGCTAATAGAGATGATCAAAATACCTACGATTTACAAATTTTTGTCATGAAGATAGCAAAAAATAGTATTAAATTATTATATCTTTAAGTCATTATAATTTAAATAAATTCCAAATGTCAATTAACTTATATATTTTTTAAATAGTTCAAACTTTTAAATTTGAATTAATTCAAGTTTAAGTGCATATTCATTAATGCAAAATAATTAAATAATATTAAATATTTTCCATATTTTCAATAATCCTTTTTTTAATTGTTACAAGATCTCTGTGAAACTTCATTGTTTTAAAACTGTTTAATTTTTATCTTATAATTTCTTATTTTTACAAAATTTTAAGATTTTTTATTTTTGATATTTTTATTTTTATTTTAGGATTTTTTAAATTTTTTTTTCCTTTTATGCAACTTATTTAATATTATTTTACACAATTTTGTTACAACATTTACTAAAATTTTTATTTTGAAGATCTTTACAATTTCCATAGTTTCAAAAATAAATACCCTCATTTTTTATAAATTTATTCAATTTGTTTTCATTTTTTCTATTTTTTACGTATAACTTCTTGCAAACTTACTTACTCTTTCATAAAATTGTTAGATTTTCTTTATTTTTTTAAATGTACTGTTGAACTTGTTTTAAGAATAATATTATAAACAAATTTTATTTTAATTTGCCGAAAATTTTTTAATTTTAAATGATTTTTAAATTTCTTTTATGAACTTTTTATTTATCTTTATATATACATTTTTTCTTTCTGTTTATTAATTCTAAGTTTTTTTGTAGATTTTAACCAAATTTTATCATTTTTGATACTTTTTACAGTTTTTACAGTTTTTTAGATTAAGGAAAAAAACGTTTCTCCAGTTTCTTCATATTTATTTAATTTTCTTGATTTTTCACTAATTTTTTACAATTTCCTTGCGTTTTAGTTACTTCTTAATTTTTGTCATCATTTTTCCATTTCTTAGAAACAATTTTCCTTCTTTTAAATTGTTTAGTTTTTATCTTATAATTACGAATTTTTTAGAACATTTTTTAGAACATTTATTCGATGCTTTTATCTACATTTCTTAAACTACTCAATTTTCTACTTTTTCGAAAACTTTTATTTTGAATTATGTAAATTTTATCTTGTACTAAATATTCTCAATTTAAAATCGTTCTTCTATTGCACAGAATTTATTTTCTTTTACAATTGTTTAAATTTTCCAAAATTTTATTCACCCTTTTTTTCTTTAATTTGTAAAATAATTCTCTAGTTTTTCTAATTTTAAAATTTTGTTCTCTTTAATATTGTATTTTAACGTTTTTTTTTCACTTATTTTCTTATTTATTTGTTTAATTAAAAAAAATGTCCGTTAATAGTTTAATTTTTTGACAAGAGTTTCTACTTTTTAATGACAGTTTCATTCTTCTGTTGTTTTCTTAATTTTTTCTCCATTTCTTTAATAATGTCAATGGCATTTTTTATTTAAAAGAATTTTCTCATTCTTTTTAATTGTCTGTTTTCTTATTTTTTTACTATCTTGGTTTTTTTTTAATAATTTTTATTCTTTCGCTACTTTTACCTATATTTCTTAATTTTGCCATCATAGGAATTTAATGCTATTTTTTTGCACTTTGTTTCATGAGAAAAAGCAAATCAGATAAAAATTATCTCCTTTTGAAGGTAAAAACAGGGTTGCCACAGGTCAGGGATTTCAGGGAATTCAGGGAAAAGTCAGGGAAACTGAAATGGGTCATGGAAGTCAGGGAAAAGTCAGGGATTTCCATCAAAAGTACTGGAAAAATGCAAAGAATCTATAAAATGGAAAAAAAAATTAAATTTTGCTGAAATTTACTAAGTAGAGAAAATTACTAAACAAATTTTTGGAAGTCATTTAAACATTACTAAAAATAATTGATATTTGCAATCTGAAAAATAATTATAATTCGCAATTTATATAATAATTTACAAGTTTCTTTCATTGATTGATTGATTGATTCATTCATTCATTCATACTATCCTCACCTGGAATTTGTCACTAAATTTTTCTTTAAATTTTATATAATTCTTCACACTGAAAAAAAAACTATTTAAGGTTTACTTGAGTTAAATGTAATTTTTACTTTTTTACTCAAGCAATGAAAAAAAATCAAAAATTGCTGTGAAACCAGGCAAATTTTACTTTGTTTATAAAGAAAAAAAAACAATTGACACTTTTGAAGCAAAATTTGACGTTTATGTGCCAAACTGTTAAAATTAAATTTTCAATACATTCCAGAAGATTTAATAGTGGAAGAATAAGTAAAAGTTAGTAAAAACGTTAATTGCATATTAATTTATTGTTTATTTCTTTTAATTAACTCAAACATTGTTTTAAAGTACAATATGTCAAATTTGTTTTAAAAGTGACATTTTGTTTTCCTTAAAAAACAAAGTAAGTTTTACTTTTTTTTGCACTGCTTGAGTTATAAAGTAAATTTTACTTGACAACTCAAGCAAATATTCCATTGTTTTTTTTTCAGTGCACCTTTTTAAAATTGTGCCAATTTATATACTTATAGCAATTTTAATTCCTTCAAACTTCAATTAATTTAAACTTCCATTGATTAAAAATTCAATGAATTAGGTACACGCTTCAAAAATAAAATAGTAAATTTGAAGGGATTTTAAAATATCTTCCATTTTTAATAATTCTTTTCTTATATGATTCCATTTAAAATTTGCAAAATTTTCATCACTTTTCAATTATTTTCAACGAATTTCAATTATTTTCTTCAAATATCAATTATTTTTGAAAATTTTAAATTAATTTGTTCAAATTTCAATTATTTTTTAAATTTTTCAATTATTTTCTTCAAATTTCAATTATTTTGTTTCGATTCTTCAATTTCTGTCTTCATTTTTTTATTTTTATTCAATTTTTCAATTATTTTTGCCATTTTCTTGCCAATTTTTTTTCAAAATAAATTATTTTTGTCATTTTACAATTATTTTCTTCAAATTTCAATTATTTTTAAAATTTTTCAATTATTTTCTTCAAATTTCAATTATTTTCGAAAATTTTCAATTAATTTCTTCAAATTTCAATTATTTTCTACAAATTTCAATGATCTTTGAAATTTTTCAATTATTTTCTTCAAATTTCAATTATTTTCGAAAATTTTCAATAATTTTGTTTAAATTTCAATTATTTTTGAAATTTTTCAATTATTTTCTACAAATTTCAATAATTTTTGAAATTTTTTAATTATTTTTCTTCAAATTTCAATTATTTTGTTTTGATTCTTCAATTTCTGTCTTCATTTTTTTAATTTTATTCAATTTTTCAATTACTTTTGCAATTTTTTTGGCCAATTCTTTTTCGAAATAAATTATTTTTGTCAATTTAGAATTATTTTCTTCATATTTCAATTATTTTTAAAATTTTTCAATTATTTTCTTAAAATTTAAATTATTTTTCAAAATTTTCAATAATTATGTTCAAATTTCAATTATTTTTGAAATTTTTCAATTATTTTCTACAAATTTCAATAATTTTTGAAATTTTTCAACTATTTTCTTCAAATTTCAATTATTTTGTCTCAATTTTTATTTATTTTTTTATTAAATAAATAAATAAATAAATAAATTTTTCAATATGTGTCTTCATTTTGTTATTTTTATTCAATTTTTCAATTAGTTTTGCCTTTTGTCTTTAAATTATTTTCTTTAAATTTAAATTATTTTGTTTCGATTCTTCAATTTCTGTCTTCATTTTTTTATTTTTATTCAATTTTTCAATTATTTTTGCCATTTTCGAAGCATTTACTTCAAGTTTAAATGGCTTTTCTGAATCTCTATATTATTATCATGAATTTATTAATTTTTTACACCTTTTTCAATGATTTTCTTAAAATTCCATTTATTTTCTTCAAACTTAAATTAATTCTCCCCCTAATTTTCGAATTTTCAATTATTTTCATTCTGTATCGTAATTTCCAAAATTGTTGTCTAAAATTTCAATTTATTGCTATTTAATACATATTTTGTGATTATTTAAAATTAATTTCTAAGATTTCCAATAATTTTATTTAAAATTTCAATTATTTTCTTTTATTTCACAGATATTTTGTTATTTTTTCAATTATTTTTGTCAAATTTCCATTAAGATATTTAATTTTCTATTATTAATATTGTTTTAAATTATTTTTCCAAACCTTTAATTATTTTAATTTTTTCCAATTAATTTCTAATTATTTTCAATTATTTTCCTCAATTTTTAATTATTCTCATTTCTTCAAATAATTTATAATTACAATTTATAATAATAATTGACGCAAACACAAGTCCCAAAAATTAATAGCGCGCTAGCGCGCGTTGTATTATCTAGTTTTATAGTAAATGTACGAAAAATTAGTTTTAAGAACTCAAAAAAGGTCAGGGAAAAAGAAAAAAAATGGTCTGGAAATCAGGGAAAGGTCAGGGAAAATTGTAATAAAATATTTGTGGCAACCCTGTAAAAATGATTTTTTTTGTCTATTGGGAAAATATGCGAAATGGTACAAGAATGAGGAAAATTTATTAGGAACTGATAGTGGTATGATTGTAAGGACAATTTACAAACTTGGTAAAATATTTATACAAATTAATGAGGAAATGAAAGTAAAGCGGAAAATTGAGCTAAAGGGAAATATGTCAAATGGTTATACATATATTAAACAAAATGAGATGAGGAAAGTTAATGAAGGTAAATGTTATACTGTATAAGCTAAAGAATACTGAGAAAATGATAAAAATAGATATATTATAGTGTCACTCGAATCGTTTGAAAATGATTATCACTACTTAATTAACCAACATTAAAATTCAGTTAAGTTTGAAAAACTAAATAAACATTACAATTATCTATACTATAGTTTTAAATTTAAAGATACCATGAAATAAATGGAGATTAATTATTTAAACTATTTAACAAGTTATAGTCTATCGATTTCAAATGTCAGAAACAGAGCAACATTATATTTTAATACATATGTTTTCTAAAACATTATTATTTATTTCAAAATAAGGTAAAAACATATTTGAATGGAACAGTTTTTCGCATGGATTGAAACATCGCGTGTTTATAATACTTGGGAAAAAGATTTCACTCGCTTTCCCTATACATTGGTTGCACAATATTGTTTTTAGTTGCATTTTTAAACTTTTCAAAATTTATTAAAATAATAAATAATTTATAAATAAAATATACAGTTTTCACCATTATGTTTGGTGAAATTTGAATTTGAAAAATGTTAAAATAATGATTTCGTTCATTTGAAACTCGTGATTTTCAAATAAAATCTTCCGAATAAATCCTATGTTACGTAAACTTTGCACTAATATACTTTTTTACTTTTACCCACAGTTTCCCTGAATATTTTCACTTTTAGAAGATATTAAAATTAAACTTGCTTTAATAATAACTTATGAAACACACTCGTTACAAACTAATATTTTCTGTGAAAGTTATATATGCATATCGATCTTTAAACCGTGCAAGCAAAATTATCGTCAGGTTAATCTAGTTTTAAATTATTCTTAAAAAAGAGGAGCTGGGTTTGTCTAATTGTTTTTTATGGTAGAAATGTTCTCTAAAAATTTTTTTTAGTGATTGTTTTAAGGTTCAAATTACCAAAATCTTTATATTTCAATTGTTTAAACTCAGATTTGAATTTAATTAGAAAACTTTAAAAAACTAAAAAATTCGTGTCTTATAAACGTGTCTGCGAGTTAAAAGTAGTTTTACAGTTTTAATAATTCTCTTGTCTCAGCATGACTTTTTTTTTTTTTATTTAAGCTCTTTATTTAAGCGTATTGCTTGTTATAACATGTGTATATTCAGTATATACTGTTAGGCTTATAAACTCATGTAAAAATAAATTTACCGGTGGACTTTAGACTTTGAGTCGTTTTAAGTTTAAATAGTTTTATTATTTATCACTCAAACCTTAAATCCTAAATACCTACATATATACAAATGTGGGTTAATTTTCTGGAACTGTTTAATTTTGCAGTTCTACTTTGAAAGCAATAAAAAATAATGAAATTGCACACAAATTTGAATATAGAATATGAATTACCACATTACTTTTCACTGCTTTAACCATTATTGAAAAATGATAAAACTATTTTTACAAATTTTTTTTATTACGTTTTGCCAATAAACTATTTTTATTCGAGAAACAGTTACTTGCGTTAAATAAAAACCGTTAGAATATACACTTTAGAATTTTTTAAATATTTTTGTAGATATTTTGCGGAGTGGGTAGCTACTGTAATTATTATAATGTTTCGTCGTTTAAAACAACTCGTAACTTTTGTTAGATTTTTTTTTTCTCAAAGTATATAGAACATATATTTATATGCTTCTCGTAAAATATGCAAGCATTGAATAATTTATGTCTAATTGTTTGATTTCAATTTTTCTAGAAAATAGGAATAAAAAATAAGTAACTTCTAAAAAAATGTTTTTACAAATTTATAAGTTTTTTGTACATTTTTTTATCGTTTAAATACTTTTTTTTTTTTAATTATTTGTTACATTCGTCACAATGAATTTTATAAAATATTTTTGTGCAATGGTAATGAAATAAAGTAATTAATCTTTGTAAAACAAAATGATTGACATGTTTAAGAGTCAACAATCTTGACGAGATTAATGCAAATTGACTTTTGAACTTGCAAGACATTCAAGTGTCAGTTGTGAAGATAATCTTTTTTTATTAATTTGCTTCTCACTCACTGCAGTAGTGCGATAATTTTCAATTGCTTTAAAAATAAAAAGCTTTAATTAATTAAGATAAATCTTCAATTTACTGCACTGATATAATTGATGCAATTTGTAATTTTAACACTGTTACAGATAAAGAGATTATATTTATTATTTAAAACAATTTTTCAATTCTTAAAAGTTCATATTTCAAAATATATTATTATTTTATTATTTTTATTTTTATAATATTATCAAATTCTATATTTCAATAAATAATAATCATTTAAAATTAAAAAATCTAAATTTTATGTATAAAATTTCAGTAATAATCTTAAATAATATTTTAATTCTTTATTTTTCTGAATTGAGGGAGTTTTTTTCTAATTAAACAAATAAAATTTTGCATGATACTATTTTAATATATATTTTTTTTTTAGAAAGTTTCGTTTCATCAAAGTAAGTTACTTTGTTTTTAGTCAAATTATTAATACATGAATAACGAGAAAAATCGAATATTGATTGAGGTTTTTTCCCCTACATTTTTGTACTAAATTATTATCAATTTATTTTTAATATATTGCTTACAGATTATTCATGTAACTTTCTACATTATTTACACAGAAAAAAATGGTTTATTAAAATTATCATTTAATGTACATTTTATTTTTCAGTACATTTATCGCATCTTTATTCTTAAATAAATTTTGTGCTTGACCAAATATTTTTTTAACAGAATTTTCATTTTTATGTTTTTTTTTTTTTTTTTGTTATTTAAAATATGTTTTTTATCTCAATTTTTATTAGAAGCCGCTTTCTATAAAGCTGTAATAATTTATTTTGTTTCTTCCTTTTTTAACCAAAGTCATAACTCACGAATATTTAATTTCATCTGCAAATTTTTTACTACTTTTTTTATTTATTATTGCTATTATCTTCATTTGCATAATTCATAAATACAATTAATTTCCTTTTCAAAGCATCGTCTAAGAAATTATTATAATATTTCCCCCATTAGAAATGAAGTAAAAAAATCATCATAAAATGTTGATTTATCGCTAATTTACTTTTTTTTTTCACTTAAAACTTTTATAATTTTATTCATTCTTGAACTGCGTTTCTAAATTTTCATTTTACTGTAAAAAAAGGTGATTGACGCGATAAAAGAATCAAGAGGAAACGTTTTTATTTATAATTGAAAGGGTGATATTCGTCTACTTTTTTTTTTTTTTTTTTTTGACGTATGGAACCTTAATCTAATCGAAACTGATACTGACTTTTGAACAGATAAAAGTCCATGATAATTTTTGTTCTCTTCAAATATTTCAATGAAAAGAATTGCTATTTTATGTGAAGGAATAGATTTTCTAAAAATTTTAATTGCGAATATTTGCCAAAATTTCAGGGCAGTTAAAAATCATGATTTTTTAAAAATAATTATAAAATCAGTATATACAATTTTCAAATGTTTATTTGTAAGTAGTTTATTTTTTAAACTGAGAATATTTAATAAGAAATAATGAAGAGTAAAACATTTAATCAAAATCAAACAAATTAAGTCGAATAATTGAGAAAATTTCAAAAAAATATCTTCAAATTCATATGATTGCAAAGTTAAGAAAATTAGGTAAAAATAACGAAAAAATAATAAATTATTTAAAAAAAAAACATAAAAACGTAAAAAGAAACAGGAATTTTTAAAAATATCCAATCAAATTTTTTGACCACCTTTTTTCATCGAAAAAAAAACTTTTGTTGACAAATTTTTTTTCCATGCTAAAAATACAAATTAATAAATACAATAATCATATTTCTTATCTCAAAACGAATCGATTGATCTATATAAAGTTTATTTTTGATTAAAAATTCATAAAATAATGTTTTTTTTCATTTTTTTTTGCATTAAGAATATTTTTTTTTAATAACTTTTCCAATTAACTTTTATATTATTAATTTGCTTACTTGGAAGCGAATTTTTTGAAGTTTTCTTTCAATTGTCAATTATTTTCATTAAAATTTCATTATTTTACTCATTTTGTAATTCTTATTTAAATTATTATCAACTATTTTTTTAAAATTTTAATTTAATTCTTTAATCTTCAATTTATTTCTTTAATTTTTAATTTTTTTCTTCAATTTTCAATTGCATTCTTTGTTTTTCAATTATTTTATTCAAAATTCAATAATTCTTGTTTTTTCTTAATTAAAAAAAAAAAATTCTTGAAATTTCAATATAATTCTTCAATTACTAATTGATTTCTTTAGTTTTAATTTATTTTCTACAATTTATTCCATTATTTTCATCAGTTTTCAATTATTGAATAATATTATTCTCCTTCAATTTTATGATTAATTATCAATTTAAAATTTCTTTTTGTTGGAATGCCAATTATTCTCACCATTTTTCTAATTTTTTTCCATTGTTTATTATTTTTTTTAATAGTTAATTATTTTCGTTATATTGTAATTTTTTTTTTATCAATTATTTTCTCTTGAAATTTCCATTAATTCTTTAATTTCCAATTTCTTTATTCAATTTTTAATTATTTTCTTCAATTCACAAATATTTTCTTTAATTTTCAATTATTTTTATCCATTTTCAATTTAATTTCTCAATATTAAATAATTCTCGTATCTTTTCAATTTTTTTTCACTCATAAAAATTGTTTTAAAATTTCAGTTCAATTATTCAATTCTAGAGCTATTCTCTTCAATTCTAAATTATTTCTTCTTATTTAAATTCCACTTTTAAATTTTCAATTATTTTCTTTAATATTAAAACATTTTCGCCTTTTTTCTATTATTTTTTACGATTATTATTAAGTCTCTTTAATTTTAAATACAATTGTTTAATTATTTTTTTAAATTTGTAATTCTATTCTTCAATTTTTATGTTCATTCTTCAGTTTTCAATTGTTTTCTTTTATATTTATTAATTCTCGGCTTTTTTTCAATTTTTAAGTACCTATATTCCTGAAATTTCAATTCCATTCTTCAATTTTTAATTGCTTCCTTTAATTTTAAATTATTTTTTCAATTTTAATTATTTTTCTCGATTTTCAACCAAGTTGCTAAACGTGCAATTATTTCCAAAAATTATTCCTATAATTTTCTTAATTTATCAATTTGCAATTATTTTCTTTTAATTTAACATTTCTTGTTTAATTTTTACAATTATTTTTTTTCAGTTGTCTATTAATCTAGTAATTTTTTGAATTTTGTTTTCAATTGAAAATTATTTTCGTCATTTTTCACATGCTTTTTTCAATTATCAATTATTTTTTCAAATTTTAATTAAATTCTTAAGTTTTCAATTTATTTTCTCAATTTTTTATTACATTCTTCGATTTTAATTTTTTTTTTTTCGATTTTCAATCCAATTGTTAAATTTGCAATTATTTGCAACAGTTATTCCTATAATTTTTCAACTATTTTGTTTAAATTTAATATTTTCTGTTTAATTCTTCAAAGTATTCATTTCAATTGTGTATTAATTATGTAGTTATTTTTTGAATTTTTTTTTTCAACTATCAATTATTTTTGCCATTTTTCAGATATTTTTTTCAATTTTTCATTTATTCTCGTCATTTTTCAATTATTTCTTTCAACTATTAGTTTTTTGCCCGCAATTTTTAATTATTTTCTACAAATATTTCAATTTACAATTATTTTTCTTAAATTTTATATTTATTCTTTAATTTTTTTAATAATTTTGTTCTATTATCGATTATTCTCGACATTTTTCGAACTTTTATTACTTTTTTTTTTAGTCGTCAAGTATTTTTCTTAATGTTTAATTATTTTAGTCATTTAGTAATTTATATTTTAATTATTAATTCTTTTCTTACATTTTCAATTTAATTCTTTAAACTTCAAATTTATTTCTTCAATTTTTAATATTTTCTCCATTTATTATTTTCGTTATTTTTTACTTATTTCTTTCAATTATCAATTATTTTCCACAATTTAGATTTCCTACAATTTTTTCAATTATTCTCTTAAAAATTTTTAATTATTCTTTAATTTTTACAATTTCTTTTGTTTTGTTCTCTATTAATCTAGACATTTTTTGATTTTAGTTTTCAATTGTTTATTATTTCCGTCATTTTTCAAATATTTCTTTCAACTATTATTTTTTTCCCCCAATTTTTAATTATTTTTTACAAATTTTTTCAATTTACAATTATTTTTCTTAAATTTTATATTTATTCTTTAATTTTTAAAATTATTTTGTTCTGTTGTCGATTATTCTCGACAGTTTTTCTAATTTGTTTTCAATTGTGAATTATTTTTGTCAGATTGCAATTTTTCTTCTAATTATAAATTATTTTCTTAAAATTTCCATTTAATTTTTCAATTTCTGTTTATTTCTTCAAATCTTAATTATTTTCTTAAGCTTTTTATTTATTCTCGTCATTTTTCAACCCTATTTCCTTCAATTATTAATTTTCTTTCGCAATTTTTAATTATTTCCTACAATTGTTTCAATTCTTAATTATTATCTTAAAATTTTATAATTACTCTTTGATTTTGTGGGGGGGGGGGGGGGGGGTAAATTATTGTCCTCAATTTTCTGATTTATTTTTTTTATCTTTTTTGTAAATTTGGTCAAAACGTTTTTATATTTTGTCTATTTTATTCCTAAATTTATTTACTCTTTCAAGCAATTTCTTTATATTTTTTTCTTTTTTGGATTAATTATTTTTTCGTTGTTCAAGAAATTGTTTTCTTAATTTTTTTCATTTTTATTTGCTGATCGTGAGGGGAATAAACTAATTTTTTTTTTAATTTTCTGATTTCTTTTTTTTTATCTTTTTATAAATTTGTTCAATTCATTTTTATATTTTGTGTATTTTATTAGTAAATTTATTTACACTTTCAAGCAAATTCTAGATTTTCTGGTTTTTTAACAAAAATTTGTTGTTACGTTTAAGATCGAATATTTTAAAATTATTTTTTATTGCTTCTTTTTAAATTTTCTTATTTATTTAGACTTTTTGACTTTTTATTTTCTCACTTTTTCGGTGATTTTTTCATTTTTTCATAGACTTTCTGATGTTTTTACAAATTTTTTAATAATAATTTATCTGATTTATTTTTAATTGGTTCTTCTTGAAACTTCTTTTTTTTTTTTTTTTTATAACAATGATATATATTGAATATTTAAAACTGTTTTTTTTTCAAGATTTCTTTTAAACTGCTTAATATTTAAATAGGAAAATCTAAAGTATTTATTTATAATATCGACAGAATATCGGTAAAATTATGAAATAAAAGAGAAAAGGATTATTTTGAAATGGATTATGCGCATTATTAAAAACTGAAGAGAAGGTTTTGGTTTCTTGGAGTCTGCGCTTCGACAATCTCTCCAAGTTCGTTTCTCAGTTTAGCAGTCGATACTTTATCCTGATCGAGCGCGAACCCTTTTCCACCTAATTATTGTTATGGATGTACGCGACTTTATATTTTTACCATCGGGATGGAGGCAACTTTTATTATTATTTTTAACCAGGTACGAGATTATCGTCACAAGCCTACTCAATCAATGTAATCTTCAATTTCTCAAAACGATTATTATCAATGACTTAATTTTATTATGATATACATCTCTGCTGTTTACAAAAATATTACTGTCGAGTCACTTTCCTGAAATAGTTCTTTTTAATTAATTTTCTCAAGCTACGATCGATTCATCATTTCTCAGCATTGTCGTAATTTATTTTTATGCCTTCTATTAATTTTATTAAAAAAAAAAAATTTTTAATCATTGCATACGTGTGATCAGTTTTCATTTCGAAATTTAAATATTGTTTGCAAATGCGTTGCTTCTTATTGTGTTGAGCTGAACTGAAACTTTGTCCCTTTATTTTATAAATTGACCTCTTCCATTTATCACACGGTATATAACCGCTCAATTCCCCTTTTCTCCATTGATTAGTATTAATAGACTTGTGCAAAAGTTCAACAGGAAAGAAAAAAAAAATTTGTTAAAATAGTAAAATCGTTGTTTTTTACGTGGCAAGATTCCAATAGTTTATTTTATTTGTTTTGATTCTTTAAATTTATTTTATTTATCCTGAATAATTTAATTTTTTTTTTTGTCCGATTTTCTATCGTCCAGACAATTTTTCTTCAAGTGAGTTTCCGATCTTTGACCCAGCCGGTAAAGCAGAATAAACTGTCGCTGCGATTTGTGCGCGGAAAACAATTATTTACAATTTAAATAATTATTAAAAATTGGAAATTAAATTAAGACAATTTAATTGACCGGAAAAGATTAAATACTGATATTTAAATTTAAATTTTCGCGCACAAATCGGAGCGACATCTACTCTGTTTTACCGACTCGGACAGAGATGGGAAACTCGCTTGAAATTATTGGCAAATCATAATCCACCTAAATTGAAAGTAATAGAAAAAAATATTCAAAGTTTTTTCTCGGAATTTGTAAAAGTAGCTCAATTAATTGATTAGGTATTTCAATTTTATTTTTAAGTAAGTGTAAAAAAAATGGTTTAACGTCTAATTTTATCAGTTAGAAAGTAGTTATTTTGAGAAAACCTTTGTGAAATGTCGAGAGCAATTTATATATATATTTATTGGCCTTTGAAAGTTTTATGGAAAATAAAATACCAGCCTTGAGTTTTTTTTTTTTATTGATTATTGTTTATTATTTATTTCAGAAACAGAGCAAAAATGCCGCCAGATGTTACGAGTACACCAACTGGAGTGTTGTATGAAGGTGAAACTATCGAAGACATCCGTCCTCCAGTTGTGAAGGATGGCATATTAAAACAAGAAAAATACAAACTACAAATTGTTTGGAGAAATGTCACTATTTTTTTTTTTCTTCATCTAGGCGCACTTTATGGAATTTATCTTAGTTTAACATCCGCTAAATTATTAACGACAATATTTGGTACGTATTCTTTACAAACATTTTATCATTTTTTTTTGTTAATCTGTGATTTTAAAATTATAAAAAAAATCAAATAATAACGTAAAGTAGAAAAAAATAACAAATTTTAAGTATACTATCGGCCGAATTGCGTTGCGCCATCTGGTGATAAGATTATCAAGCTTCGTTAGTAGATACGGTATTTGGCTAATAAAATAAATTAAAATAGAATTTTTTTTACGATAATAAAAAAAAAAAATGAACGTTTCTTGAATAAATTTACGTTAATAATTTATTAACGTATTTATTTATAATTAATAATAAAAAACAGTTCAACATAATTTGTTTTTAAAAGAAAATAGATATTTTATTATATTTTATAGAATACATAACCTTAAACATGTTTAAAAAATGTTCTAAATATTAAAATTTTGTATAAACGAACCCCAAACTAAAATTTTGAGAAAAAATAATAATAAGGATTTTAAAAAACATTTTAATTTAAAAAAAGAAAGATAGAAATTTAGTCTTAATTATTTATGAAAATAATTAATTGGATATAAAAAATTTCATCCAAATCAACGTTCAGATGAAACATTATTCTTCAAAATAAATTTTAAATAAATAAATTAATAAATTGATATTAATAAATAATAATTATTAATAAATTATAAATAATAATAAATTTAAATTAAAAAAATATTAAATAAATTTATTTAAATTTGAATTTTAAATCAATTTTATTTTTTAAAATAAATTTTTACATTTTCTTATTTTTAGTTTTATAAGGTTTCAAATATTTACTGAAATACATTTTTAAATTTTTGAAATTTCCTTATTTTTTAATTTTAAAATTTAAAGATCTTTAAATTTTTAACTTTCTTAAATTCAATTTTAAAATTTAAAATATTAATAATAATTTCAAATTAATTTTTTTTTAATTTTACTTTTAAATTTCTTTCATTTTTTGAAAAGCAGTGAAGATTTTTATTTTGTTTCCCCAGTTTTCTGCTTTCTTGAAAAAATTCATTTATCTTTAAATTTTAAATTTTAAAAGTTTTAAATATTTTTCGTAATTTTCTTATTTGTTCATAATTTTTAAGTTCTTTTGTCAAAATATTCGATAAATATCTACTTTTCAAAATTTTCTTGTTACTCTTCTTTAAGCTCGCTTCTTAAACTTTTCTCTTTTTTTTGCAATTTTTTCATTTTTCTTTTCGTTTTTTAGTAATACTAAATTTGACAAAATAAACGAGAAAAATAATAAAGAGTAAATTATCATTTTTTAGTAATTATAAATTTATCTTTAAATTAAAATTTTTAATTTTAATTGAATATTTTTTGTATTCTTCTTATTTTTTTTATAACTTGTTAGATCTTTTTTTCAAAGTTTTCTTCATTTTTTAAATATTTCTCGATCTTAATAATTTTTATCCATTTTTATGTAGTTTGATTAATATTTTCTATAAATTTCTTTTTTTCAAAATTTTTTTTGATATTCTTCTTATTTAAACTATTTTTTAACTTTTCTCACTTTTTGCCACTTTTGCATTTTTCTTTTTACTTTTTAGTAATAATAAATTTGACAAAATAAACGAGAAAAATAATACAGAGTAAATTATCATCTTTTAGTAATTTATTTATTGAATATGTAAATAAATTTATTATTATTAATAATACATTAATAGTGTAATTTAATTTAAAATTTTAAGTTATTGTTTTAATTTTAGTTTTATATTTATTTCATTTTTTGAAAAGCATTGGAAATTTTTTATTTGTTTTCCTTGTTTTGTGATTTATTTAAAAAAAATTCGTTTATCTTTAAATTAAAAATTTTAATTTTAATTGAATATTTTTTTTATTTTTCTTATTTTTTCATAATTTGTTAGATCTATTTTTTCAAAATTTTCTTCATTTTTTAAATATTTCTCGATCTTAATAATTTTTATTTTTTTAGGTAGTTTGTTCAACATTTTTTACAAATTTCTATTTAAAAAATTTTTTTTTTGACATTCTTACTCTTCTTTAACTTTTCTTTCTTTTTGCAATTTTTGCATTTTTCTTTTCGTTTTTTAGTAATAATAAATTTGACAAAATAAACGAGAAAAATAATAAAGAGTAAATTTTCATTTTCTAGTAATACTAAATTATTAATAGTGTAATTTAATTTTAAATTGTTAATTTTTAATTTTATATTTATTTTTTCATTTTTTGAAAAGCAGTGAAGATTTTTAATTTGTTTTCCTAGTTTTCTGATTTTTTTTAAATTCGTTTAACTTTAAATTAAAATTTTTAAGTTTAAAATTTTTGAATATTTTCTTTTTTCCAAATTTTCTTCTTCTTTTTTTAAATATTTTTTATTTTAACAATTTTTATCCTTTTTTGTGTAGTTTGCTCAATATTTTCTATAAATTTATATTTTTAAAATTTTTTTTTGATATTCTTCTTATTTAAACTATTTTTTAACTTTTCTCACTTTTTGCAATTTTTTCATTTTTCTTTTCGTTTTTTAGTAATAATAAATTTGACAAAATAAACGAGAAAAATAATGAGTAAATTTTCATTTTTTAGTAATAATAATAAATTAATAATAATGTAATTTCATTTTAAATTGTTTATTTTTAATTTTATATTCATTCCATTTTTTGAAGAGCATTGAAAATTTTTAATTTGTTTCCCTAGTTTTGTGATTTCTTTAAAAAATTCGTTTAACTTTAAATTAAAATTTTTAAGTTTAAAAGTTTTGAATATTTTATTTTATTTTTCTTATTTTTTCTTATTTTTTCATAATTTGTTAAATCTTTTTTTCAAAATTTTCTTCTCTTTTATTTTAAATATTTTTCATCTTAATAATTTTTATCCTTTTTTGTGTAGTTTGCTCAATACTTTCTATAAATTTCTATTTTTAAATTTTTTTTTTTGATATTCTTCTTATTTAAACTCTTCTTTAACTTTTCTCACTTTTTGCAATTTTTTCATTTTTCTTTTCGTTTTTTAGTAATAATAAATTTGACAAAATAAACGAGAAAAATAGAATATTTTATTATTATTACTAAAAAATGAAAATTTACTCTTTAATTTTAAAATGTTAATTTCTAATTTTATATTTATTTTTTCATTTTTTGAAAAGCAGTGGAGATTTTTAATTTGGTTTCCTAGTTTTCTGATTTCTTAAAAAAAATTCGTTTATCTTTAAATTTAAATTTTATAAGTTTTAAATATTTTTTGTATTTTTCTTATTTGTTCTTAATTTGTTAGATCTATTTTTCAAACTTTTCTTCATTTTTTAAATATTTCTCGATCTTAATAATTATCATCTTTTTTTGTTTAGTTTGTTCAACATTTCTTATAAATTTATATTTTTCAAAATTTCTTTTGCTTCTCTTCTTTAAGTTTTTTTTAACTTTTCTCACTTTTTGCGATTTTATAAATTTTTCTTTCCTTTTTTTTTAGTAATAATAAATTAATAATAATGTAATTTAATTTAAAATTCAAAAAAAAATTTATTTTTAATTTTTAATTCTTCCATTTTTTGAAGAGCAGTGGAGATTTTTAATTTGTTTCTCTAGTTTTCTGATTCCTTTAAAGAATTCGTTTATCTTTAAATTAAAATTTTTAATTTTTAAAATTATTGAATATTTTCTGCATTTTTCTTATTTTTTAATATTTTTTTTTTTACAATTTCATATACGCTGTCTAAAAATCTCGTTAGTTTATTTCTTGATAGAAAAAGAGAAAAAACATTTTAACTTACATTATTAATTTTGTTGCGTTAATTTTCTAATTTTATCATAATTTTTTTTTATAAATATTTTCCTTCTATCGAAACTATTTAATTTTTTTCTTTCAACTTCTTATTCTCACTTTTTGATATTTTTTTCATTCTCCACAGTTATAACTGTTTTTTTTTTATTTTATCATTTTTTCGTAGATTTTAAATAATTTTTGGTGTAATTTTAATTTTATAATTTTTGTAAAAAAAATATTTTTAGTCATTTTTCTCGTTTTCTTTATTGTAATTCTTTTTAAAAAATGTCCAATATTCTTTTCATAAGGTTAAAAATATTTTGCAATTTTTTCCCGAGTTTTTGTATTTGATTATTGTAAAAGATTCGAAATTTACGTCAATAGAAGTTTGAATTCATTGAAATTTTAATTAGCTAGTAAATTGAGGTCAATTGAAATTAGAAGCAGTGAAAATTTGAATTAATGGAAATTTAGAAAAAACAAGTTGATTTAAATTTGAATAATTCCGAAGTTTGCATTGAGGAAAATTGATTTAATTTTAAATTTGATAAAATAAACGAGAAAAATAAAAAAAAAGTTAAGCTGAATTGGTTTTTATATTTTTATATTTATTATAAAATTATTTATTATTTAAGTTGGACGAAAATTAAGACCATTTAAAATTTGGATTCTGTCCTATTAAAAGTATGTGTCAATATTCAAGTTATCATAAATTTTTAATTTGACTCGAAACGGATGTTAATTTGATTAATGTATTTGATACCCTTTTGTTACTAGCCTTTAATTTATTCAAATTTCTGTCGTTCTCGACTTCTATTAAAAGAAAGTTCTTTTAATTAAAATTTCTAATTGAGATTGAAAGCTTCAATGTATTTAAATTACAATCAACACAAATTTCAAATGATTTTCATTTACCTTTGTTTTCTATTTTTTTTTCCTTAACCTGTGAAATAACACTTTATGAATATTAAAAGTTTATTGAAACATTTTTCACAAATCTTGATATTTTGAGAAAATAATTAAATTGTCGTAGAAAAGTTTTAAAACATATTTTTATAAATATTTTTATGTAATAAATTTATCGTAACATAATCCAAATATCGCAAGATTTAAAAATCTAATATTTTAAGAATTAACGTTGAAATGAAAAACTGGTTTCTAAGGTTCAAAATAACTGACAATTATCAAATTTAATCGTAATTTTGAAATGCATGCAAAGAGACATTAATTCGAATGTAGAAAGTAAAGATTTCAAGGCTAAAATTCGACCTCTCGCTTACAAAATAGAATAAAATTGATTAGAAATTCTATCATGTTTCGTACATTAAGTTTATAAATATTGAATAGATGATTTATTATTTCTAAATAAGTTTTTCAAAATGAATCCACCAAGTTAATTACAAAATTAACTTTAACTTACTTTCGAATTTATAATTGGTTTTTTTTTTTATTTCAGTCAAGTGTCCAAAAATTTCTGAACCGGTAAATTACGATTTTGGTGGAAAAAGTGAAATTAAATTGATCAGTCTTTTAGAATTGTTCGTCCAGGAATTTCTTTTATACCTGTCGATGCACTCTTTGTCGAGAAATAAAAAAGTCAAAGAACTGACCTGATCCTTTAGTCAAACCGGAACTACGCTATTCTTAGATCTGAGTTCAAAAAACTATGAACCTTTTTACAGAATTTAAATACCCAATAAAAAGTTAAATAATAGAATTGAAAGAAAAAAATAAAGAAAATATGAAAAAATAATTAAATAAAAAAAAAATTAAGAAGTAAAATTTGAATTTCAATCAATAAATAATTTGTTAAGAAATAAAAACGAATGTTGAGCAGAAGAAACAAAATTTCAATTTTCAATCTCGAAAATGTAATCGATTAAAATTAATTTTGGAGCTCTCTTTTTTTTTCATACCTTTGTTTTCACCTTTGTGAAAAGCTTCTATTTTTAGAAAAATGTAATTTCAAAGTACGAAGTATTACTTCTTATAAATCGATTTTGTCATTATCGTAAAAATCCAATAATAGAATTCGGAATTAAATCGATATTGATATGTCAATTCAAAGGTCTGAATTTATTAAATTAACAAATTTAAAGTATATTTAATTTCGTGTATGTTTTAAATTATCGTAAATCGGAATTAAATTGTTGAGTAATTAACAGGAAATTGAGCTCTTAAATATTTAGTTTAAACACATTTCTAAAGAAGTGTTTAAATAATTTTTCTAATTTACGGTAAAATAAATATGAATATGAAATTGAAAGAAACTAAATTGTATTCAAATTTTGTTAAATTAATATTTACATAAAAATATATTTTAAAAAAATAATAATCCATTTCAATTTAAATGAAAAATAAATAAAATTGTGAAAAAGTTACTAAGAAATAACAGGATGTGAAAATAAAATAGAATAATATAATTAGAAAAATTTTATAAGAGATTAGAAACACCAAAAAAAAACTGGAGTATTTTTAAAGTGAGGAAAGTACCAAAAGTGAGAAAAGGAAGAAAAAATAGAAGAAACAAGAAAAGGCTTTAAATAGAAAATTATAATAAGAAATTTTGAAAAAATTACAAAAACAAAAGAGAAGAATTATTAAAGGATTTAAAAATTAAATGATTTCTCAAATTTCAATTACATTTTTCTATTTTTCAATTAACTGCTTCAATGTTCAATTATCAGGGCGTCTACTAACAGGGAAATAACCGGGAATTTAAATAGACCGGGAAAAACCGGGAATTTTAGGTCAAACCGGGAATTTTCTTTCTGGGCTAATAAATTTGACTAATATATAAATTTCTTTTATAAATAAAGGTGGTAACTTCATGCATTTTAAACGAATCTGATTATGCGTTTAATCAATTATCAATTATTTTCATCATATTTCAATTATTTTCTTCGATATTCAATAATTCTAGGATTTTTACAATATTTTTTTTCAATTATCGCTTACGTTCTTGAAGCTTCAATTCAATTATTCAATTATTCAACTATTTTCAGAAATTCACAAATATTTTCTTCAATCGCCAATTATTCTTTTCAATTTTCAATTATTTTCTTCGACTCTCAATTATTTTTCTTAAGTTTTGAATTATTTTCTTCAACTCTCAATTATTTTCTTCAGTTTTCAATTATTTTCTACAATATTCTCAATTATTTTCTTCCATTTTGAATTATTTTCATTAATTTCAAATTATTTCTTCATTTCTTAATTATTTTCTTCGATTTTCTACTATTTTCTTCAATTGCCAATTATTTCCTTCAATTTTTAATTATTTAACTCAATATTCAATAATTCTTAACTTTTTTTAACTATTTTTTTCAATTACCATTTATTTATTTCACATCTCAATAACTCCTCCAATTTTCAATTATTTTCTTCTATAATAAATAATTCTTGGCTTTTTTCAATTATCATTTATGTTTTTGAAACTTCAATTGAATTCATTAATTATTATTCAACAATTTTCATAAAATCACATCTTCAATTTCAAATTATTTTCTACAATTTCTAATTAATTTCTTCAAAATACAATTACATTCTTCATTTTTTATTATTTTCTTCAAATTATATAATTCCTGGGTTGTTCAATTTTTTTTCTTCAATTATCACTTATTTTCATCTACTTTCAATACAATTATTCAATTCTTTAATTATTTTCTACAACTCTCAATTATTTTCTACCATTTCAAATTATTTTATTTAATTTCAAATTATTTCTTCATTTGTCAATTATTTTCTTCGATTTTCTACTACTTTTTTCAATTGCCAATTATTTTCTTCAATTTTCAATTATTTTCATCAATTTCTAATTAATTTCTTTAATTCTGAAATATTTTCTACGATTTTCATTTATTTTAATCAATTTTTAATTATTTTCCTCAACTCTAAATTATTTTTTCAATTTCTAATAATTTGATTTAATTTTAAATTATTTTCTTCAATTTTCAATTATTTTCATCAATTTTTAATTATTTTCTTCAACTCCAAATTATTTTCTACAATTTTTAATTAATTTCTTTAAATTACAATTACATTCTTCAATTTGTATTGTTTTCTTTAAATTCTGTCATTCCTCGTTTGTTCAATTTCTTTTTTCTTCAATACCAACTTATCTTCTACTTTCAATCCAATTGTTCAATTCTTTGATTATTTTCTACAACTCTCAATTATTTTCTTCCATTTCAAATTATTTTATTTAATTTCAAATTATTTCTTCATTTCTCAATTATTTTCTTCGATTTTCTACTACTTTTTTCAATTGCCAATTATTTTCTTTAATTTTTTCAATTATTTTCATCAATTTCTAATTAATTCCTTTAATTCTGAAATATTTTCTACGATTTTCATTTATTTTAATCAATTTTTAATTATTTTCCTCAACTCTAAATTATTTTTTCAATTGCTAATAATTTGATTTAATTTTAAATTATTTGATTTAATTTTAAATTATTTGATTTAATTTTAAATTATTTTCTTTAATTTTCAATTATTTTCATCAATTTTTAATTATTTTCTTCAACTCTAAATTATTTTCTTCAATTTTCAATTATTTTCACCAATTTTTAATTATTTTCTTCAGATCTCAATTATTTCCTTCAATTTTTTAATTATTTAATTCAATATTAAATAATTCTCGACTTTTTTCAACTATTTTTTTCAATTATCATTTATTTATTTCACATCTCAATAACTCCTCCAAATTTTCAATTATTTTCTTCTATAATTAATAATTCTCGGCGTTTTTCAATATTTTTGTTTTCAATTATCAATTATGTTTCTGAAACTTTAATTTAATTCATCAATTATTATTCGACAATTTTCAAAAAATCACATTTTCTTCACTTTCAAATTATTTTCTACAATTTTTAATTCATTTCTTCAAATTACAATTACATTCTTCATTTTTTATTGTTTTCTTCAAATTCTATGATTCCTGGGTTGTTCAATTTTTTTTTCTTCAATTAAACCAAATGTTCAATTCTTAAATTATTTTCTTTAATTCTAAATTATAATTTTCGAGATTCAATTCCATTCTTCAATTTTCAAGTGTTTTCTTCAATTTCCAATTATTTTTCATATTTCTTTCAATTTCTTCTCAATTTTCTTCAATATTTTACAATTCTCAGCTTTTTTAAATTATGTTTTTCTTTCAATTTTAATTTATATTTATAATTTTTAAATTATTTTCATCAATTCGCAATTATTTTCGTCGATTTCTAAATTTTTCTGCTGTTTTCAAATATTGTCTTCAATTTTTAAGTAGGAACTTTCTTAATTTTCAATTATTTTCTTCAATTTTCAATTGTTTGTTTCAATATTCTGTAATCTCGACTTTTTTCAATTTTTTTTTTCAATTATCAATTATTTATTTCATGTTTCAAAACCTTCAATTTTCAATAATTTTTTTCTATTTTCAATTTAATTTTTTAACTGTTCAATTATATTTTCAATTCTCAATTAATTTCTTTAAATAACAGTTCTATTTTTCAATTTTTAATGTTTTCTTTAATATTAAATAATTCCTGGCATTTTCCAATTTTTTTTTTTTTTAATTATAAATTATTTTCTTCTTTGGGCAATCTAATTGTTCAGTAATTTTCTTTAATTCTTAATTATTGTATTCGAACTTCAATTTTTGATTTTTTTTTTTTTGATTTTCTATCTAGTTGACTAATTTTTAATTATATTCTTTGAATTTAATAATCATTGTTCAATTTTTTCAAGTATTGTTCAAGTGTCGATTAATATTTCCTTTTTTTAAATTTAGTTTTGTAATTGTCAAATATCTTTGTCATTGTTCAGTTATTTCTTTTCATTATTAATTGTTTCTTTTAATTCTTAATTATTATTTTTTGTAAAGTTTAATATTTAATTCTTCTATTCTTAATTATTTTCTTTGAATTTTAATTATTTTCTTCAATTATTAACTGTTATCTTCAATTTTGTTTAGCCATTTGTAGGTCTATTTATACTTAAAATAAATTTTAAGTTAACAAGAGAAAAAACCGGGAAATGACCGGGAATTTTGTGGGACAAAATTAGTAGACACCCTGAATTATTTTCATTATATTTTAATCAGTTTCTTCTTTTTTTTTTAGTTAATTTTGTTCTGTCTTTAATTTCTCATTCTATTTTCGAAATTTCAATTATATTGCTGAATATTTGTTTTTGTCTTAATTATTTAATTTAAACAAATTAATTAATAAAAAACTATTTAAACTATTTTCTCAATTTTATTTTGCATTTTCTTAACATTTTATTCAGTTTTCATTTATATTCTGCAATTTTGTTAATATTTTTTTCCTTTCAATTCTCTGAATTTCCAATTACTTTCTCCAGCTTAAAAATATATTACCTAATTTTTTGTTTCAATTAGTAAAAAGTCGATTTTATTGTAATTTATTGCCGACCTTGAAAATCTTGAAAAAACCTTGAATTGTTTTTTCGAAAGTCACTGAACTCCCTGTTTAAAATTTTCTCATTCTGCTTCAAACATTACAAAATTATTGAGTAATTTTCTCAAATACATATTAATCTATATTTTGTAAATATGTAGATTTTAAGAAGATTCTTTCCATTGACATAACCTCAAACTATAGAAAGTTGTTTTTCACGCAAAATAAATCTAAAAATAATCAAATAAATAAAATTGCTTTTTTAAATATTTTTTAAACAAAATCTCTAAGAAATAAGTAGTTTTCTGAAAAAGGTACAACCGGATCATTTAAATTTTTGTAAAATTATTTTTAATAATATTTTTATTTTGCGTGAAAATCCACTTTCTAGTTTGAGGTTATGTCAATGCGGAGAACGACTTTAAGTAGAATTTTTTTGTTTTTGATTTTAAAACAATGAAAAAATTTACCAATAAAAATTTCTTATTGTTTTTAAATATTAATTTTTTCTTTTTTTCTGTTACAGCATTTATACTATATCAGTTTACTGGATTAGGTATCACGGCAGGTGCTCACAGATTATGGGCTCACAAATCGTACAAAGCGAAATGGCAGCTTAGTCTACTTTTGACCATTCTAAACACGATGGCCTTTCAGGTGAGACTTTAAAAAGTTTTTTTGTTTCTTTAATAAAAGAAACTAGCACAACGTCTGAAGTCCAAAGGTTGAACTAACTCAATCATAGGCTGTCAAAAAATCAAAAATACTTTAGTATTCTATACAATTTCTTCCAAAGTCTAATAACTTTTTACAAAATAAGTCTCGATATATTCATATGCATTAGCAAAATATACGTTTCCTATTTTTAAGCAATGGAAAAGCAGACAATTCTAAAAATAAAATATTAATTTGTGGAAAAAATTTTAAAATTCATTAGTTAGAAATTTTATTTCCCCGAAATAGAATTTTCTTTCAGCCGAATTTTTATTTTACAGAATTTGTTTTCAATCTGGTGTGAATTAATCCGAATTTTGACTCAATAGAATTTCTTTCTAACCGATATTTTATTTAAAAGGATTCTAATTTCATCGAATGTTAAATTAGGAGAAATAACATTTAACAGAATTTTAAATGACAGAATATTTATTTTACCGAATATGCAATTGTCCGAATTTTTACTAGCATGAATTCATATTTGATAAAATTCTTAAAATGCCGGAATTTTCAATTATTTGAAATTGCAAATAATTATAATTATTAAAAAATTAAAAAGGAAGGGTCGAGAAATTAAAAAACGTGAAAATGACAATTAATATTTTTATTTATTTAATTAAAACTTGTTTCTTTTTTTAGGATGCTGCGATAGATTGGGCCAGAGATCATCGAGTGCATCATAAATTCAGTGAAACAGATGCAGATCCACATAATGCGACGAGAGGTTTCTTTTTCGCGCACGTTGGTTGGTTATTGTGCCGAAAACATCCTGACGTGAGGATCAAAGGCAAAGGAATTGATATGAGTGATTTGCAAAAGGATCCGATTCTTGCTTTCCAGAAAAAGTACGTTTTTGACATTAAGAACACGAGAAAGACGTGACTTTAGACAAAATGTATCTTTCAATTTATTTGTTAAATAATTTTAATTAATTTTTCACAGAGACGAGAATTTTGAAATTTTTCCCTTTTTCTGGTTTACGATAAAAAATTAATTTTGATTTTTATTTAACGAGTAAATTTGAAAAAAAAATACAGACAGTCTAAAACCACGTCTTCGCCGTTTATTCAGATTAAAATGTTTTACTCTGGGTTTATCTAACTAAAGTTTTACCAATTGGTTTTACACTAAATAAGTAAAAGTAAATTTATTGTGTCAGTAAACAGGCTTTCCAGTGACCTTAAAACATCTTGAATTTTAAAATAAAGCCTTGAATTACAATAGGCAAGATTATCACTTTTTCAACCTTTTTCACATACTTAAAATTTAAATTTTTTTGAAATTTAGAACAATTTTTAATTTCTTTAAACTTAAATTGATTTTAATTTACATTGATTAAAAATTCAATTTATTAAAGATGACCCATTGACATAACCTCAAACTAGAACATGGCTTATACGTAAAACAAGAATATTATTAAAATTGATTTCAATTTTGGAATTTTTTTAAAAAAAATTAGATTTTTTTCTTTAGATAAATACAGACAAAATTTGTTATTAGATAATATTATTAATTATTTAACATTTTGTGTTTTTTCTTTAAATCTTGTGAATAATTGTAATTTTCATTGAATTTTGACAAATAATAGGTCATTTTGATCTTTAAAATATTCTCTACAAGTTTGTTCGTTGGATTTTATTAATAACATTTTGTTGAAAAATTATGAAACAAATAAATTTTTTCTACTTTATATTTTTTAAACAAAAAATAATTTAATAAAATCCAACAAACACACTTGGAGAGAATATTTCAAGGATTAAAATGAGCTTATTATTTGTCAAAATTGATGCAATTACAATTATTAACAAACATGAAAAAACACAAAATTTAAAATAATTATTATTTAATAACCAATTTGGTCTCAACCTGAATTCTTTTTAAAAATGTAAAACTGGAATTTTTGAAATTAGATTATTTAGATCTAATGCTAAATACTTACAAAATACATCATTCTTTTAAACTTTTTTCTTTTCAATTACTTTCTTCATTTCTTAATTATTTTTATTATTTCTCCAATAAATTTCTAAATTTTCAATTATCATCAGAAAATTTTAATTATATTCTTGAATTATTTCCTTCAATATTAATTCTATTTCTTCATTTATTAATTATTGTCCTTTTTTTTAATTTCATTCATCATTTTTCAATTATTTTCATAAATTTAAAATTATATATTTGAAATTACTATTATATTCTTTAACTATTGAATAAATTTTATTATTACCCAATTATATTTATTATTTTTATTTATCTTCGTCTGTTTTCGAACTATTTTTTGGATTTTTCAGTATTTTCAATTAGTTTCTATTTTTTTCATTTTTTAATTAAAAAATAATACTGTTTCTTTTGCTTTATTTATTTTTTGCAATTATTTTTTGCTTTAATTTGTTCTTCTATTTCAAATGTTCTTCGATTTCCAATCATTCGTTTTTATTTGAAACATATTCTTCAATTTTTTTTTTTTTTTCAATCATCAATTTTCCTTTCATTTATCAAATTATTGGTTTTAGTTTTCTATTTTTTTTTGTCATTTTTCAATTATTTGCTTCAAAATTGCAATTTTTGGAATAAATTTTATCAATGCTTAATTAATTTTAGATTTTTTAAATTAGTGTCGTCATTTTTCAATTATTTTCACCTTTTTTCAATTATTTTCCTCAATTTATAAATATCAATTAAAATTTCATTTATTATTTTCAATAATTGTCTTTCATACTTAATACTTTTTTTCAATTATCAATTTTCCTTTCATTTATCAAATTATTGGTTTTATTTATTTATTTTTTTGTCATTTTTCAATTACTTGCTTCAAAATTGCAATTTTGGGAATAAATTTGATTAATGCTTAATTAGTTTTACTTTTTTTAAATTAGGGTTGTCATTTTTTAATTATTTTCTTCAACTTATAATTATCAATGCAATTTTATTTATTAATTTCAATATTTTCAATAATTGTCTTCCACATTTAATAATTTTTTTCAATCATCAATTTTCCTTTCATTTATCAAATTATTGGTTTCATTTTTCTAGCTTTTCGCCTTTTTTTAATTACTTGCTTCAAAAATGTATTTTTTAAATAAATTTTATCAATGCTTAACTCTTTTTAGATTTTTTAAATTAGTGTCGTCATTTTTCAATTATTTTCACCTTTTTTTAATTATTTTCTTCAACTTATAATTATCAATGCAATTTTATTTATCAATTTCAATATTTTCAATAATTTAATAATTTTTTTCAATTATCAATTTTTCTTTCATTTATGAAATTATTGCTTTCTATTTTTTTTGTCACTTTTCAATTACTTGCTTCAAAATTCAATTTTTCAATAAATCCTATTAATGCTTAATTATTTTTAGATTTTTTAAAATTGTGTTGCTTTTTTCCAAAAAATTGTAAAACCTATATTTTTAAAATTTTGTTCCTCAAATGTAATTATATTTTTTAAGTTTCAGTTCTTTTCTCCAATTAAAAAAAATATTTAAAAAGTATGTTGTGCTATTGTTACAATTTTTAAAAAGTAGACATTGATATAATTTATTTTAGGCTTTAAAAACCTTGAATTGTTTTTTCAAAAGTCGCTGGATACTCTGTTTTAATAAATAATTAGATATTCCAATAAACCGTAAATTTTTACCTAATATAAAAACAAATATTTAAAAAAAATATTAGCGTATTTTTAAAAAATTGTATATTACATTTTTAAACATTTTATATTACACTGAAACTTAAAAAGTCTCGCTTATTTGAAGTCGCATTTATTTTAACAGTTCGAAGTTTCACTTATTTTAACTTGTCGACCAATCAAAACTTACTAACATTTTCATTGGTTGCTGCGAATTGGATCAGCCAATTGGAGATGTTATCTATACATGGAAGTTAAAATAAGTGCGATTTTTGTCGACCGGGTTAAAATAAGTGAAGCTTCAGTGTAATACTATTGCACACGTGTTTTATTAATCTAAATTTGCATTTTTTTAAAGGTTCTACATCTTTCTGATGCCCTTTTTCTGCTTCGTTTTACCCACGCTCATTCCTGTATTTTTGTGGAACGAAACATGGACGAATGCTTATTTTATTCCAACAATTCTTCGATATGTATTCACGCTCAATATGACGTGGCTCGTCAACTCTGCTGCGCATCTTTTTGGCAATAAACCATACGACAGGTGAGGATTAAAATTTTAATTTTACTATTTATAAATTAAGAAACAGTTTTGAGTTGATTCTTTCAGCTTAAGAATTTTGTTACGAAATAAAATTTCAAGTGATTTGGATTCTCTATTTTATTCAAATTTAGCTTTTAAATTCCCTTATGGTTATGAATGAAAAGAAAAATTTTACATATCTGTTGTTTGAAAGCATTTTTAAGGAAAAATATATTTACGTCTTGCATAAAATCAATGCTATTAAAGTTTAGAATCTTAAAGAATATTAATGCATTTTTTTTGTGATCACGCATACAGTAATTATTTAACTGAAAATTTAAAAACAAATGTCGAAAAATGTGTATTCAATTTTAAAGTTATTCATTCCCGGTATACATTAATCTTGTTTTTTTTTATTCTTTATAAACTAAAGCTCCAAAACGTAAAAGAAATATTGCATTTTAAAGAACTATTAATTTAAATTGTAAAATGATTCAATCGCTATTGGTAAAATTACGAAAAATAACAATTTTTATAATTTGAAAGGGATTTAGACACGAGTTTAAAATTTTACTTATCGAAATTAAATTGAATTTAAATTATGTGAATTGCGATTAATTGTAACATCATTTCTGTTTAAATTTACATCTTTGATTTTCTATTTTAGGATTATTTCTAATTTTATTCTTTTTATGCAAATAATTTTGTATTATTTTACACTATATGGTATATTGTTTTGATAATATTCAATAAGTATTTAAGATTCTAAAGTTTAAAAAACTTTAAATTTTATAATATATTTCAGAACGTTTAAGACTTTTATTTTTGAATCCTGGATTAAATTCCACAATTTTTTAGACTCCAAAATAAATTCCAGGTAATTTAATATTCTAGAATCAATTTTAGTGAATTAAAATTTTTATAACATTTTAGATTTTTATTTTTTAGATTCTAAAGTTATTTCAGAATGTTTCAGATTCTAATATAAATTGCAGAAAAGTTTATAGATATCAAAATAAATTACAGAAGATTAAAATTTTTTTTTTATTTTTTGGATTTTAGATAAGCTAACTTGTAGAATTTTTTTTTACAGTAAAACACTTTAAATCTTACAGAAAATTCCGGATTTTTTAAATTCTGGATGAAATTTTAAAACTTTTTTAGATTCTAGAATAAACACCCAAAAGATTCATATTTGTTTTTTCCATTTAGACATTTTTTTCAGTATAATATTAGAATTTGAATATTCAGATATTTATTACAAAATCTACAAATTTCTGAAATTTATTTTAGAAAGTAAAAATTAAGGATGTCTAAGAAATAAAAAAAAATAAAAATTCAAAATGTTCTAGAAATTACTATAAAATTTTTAATTTAGTAAAATTGATTCTAGAATATTAAATTACCTGGAATTTATTTTAGAGTCTAAAAAATTTTGTACTTTAATCCAGAATTTCAATATAAAAGTCTTAAATGTTCTGAAATTTATTATAAAATTTTAAGTTTTCTGCACTCGAGAATCTTAAATACTCTGGTTTTTGTTCCAAACTCTTGAGAAAATTTTAAAATTTTTTATTTAGAGTCCAAAATTGTAAAAAATCTTAAATGTTTTATAATTTGTAATATAATCTTTAATTTTCTGGGATTTTTATTGCAATAATTAAAAGTTCTAGAATTCAGTTTAGAAACTAAAATTTATTTTAGAATCGAAAAAATTCAATAGAATTTCAAATTTTATTAGTTTTTTTCAACTTTTAATTTTAATTCTTTGCTTCAATTTTAAAATATTGACATTATTTTTTTATTATTTTCTTGAATATTCAATTGCATTCTTCGTTTTTTAATTATTTTATTCAAAATTCAATAATTCTCGTATTTTCTCAATTATCAAATATTTTTTTGAAATTTCAATACAATTCTTTAATTTTCATATATTTTCTATAATTTTTGCCATTATTTTCATCAGTTTCCAATTGAAAATTTATTATTCTCCTACAATTTTATGATTTAAAAATTTTTTTTGTTTAAGTGCCGATTAATCTCACAAGTTTTGATTTTTTTTTCTTTTGTAAATTATTTCCATCAATATTTAATTATTTTAGTCATATTGTAATTTTTCTTTTAGTTATCAATTATTTTCTTGGAATTTCCATTTACTTCTTCAATTTTGAATTTTTTCCTTTAATTCTCAAATATTTTCTTTATAATTCTCGTCATTTTTCAACTATTCCCTTCAATTATTTTCTTATTAAATTAAATTATCTTCCTCAATTTTCAATTATTTTTTTTCAATTTCAATTATTTTTATCGATTTTCAATTAATTTCTCAATATTTAATAAATTTGGGATTTTTCAATTACTATTTTTTCACTCATAAAAATTGTTTTTAATTTCAGTTCAATTATTCAATTCTAGAACTATTTCTGCAATTTTAAGTGATTTTCTTTTAATTTAAATTCTAATTTTCAATTATTTTCTTTAATATTATTATAATTATATTAATATTAATTATATAAAAATTATATTAATATAATAATATAATTCTTTAATTTTAAATACAATTGTTCAATTATTTTCTTAATTTTTAATTTCATTCTTCAATTTTTATTTCCATTCTTCAGTTTTCAATTGTTTTTTTTTTCTATATTCATTGATTCTCGGCTTTTTGCAGTTACTTTTTTTTTAATTTTATGTATTTTCTTTAAATTTCAATTCTATTTTCCAATTTTCAATTATTTCTTTTTATATTTAAATATTTTTTTCGATTTTCAATCCAGCTGTTAAATGTGCAATTATTTACAACAATTATTTCTATAATTCTCTTATTTTTTCAATTTGCAATTATTTTTTTTAATTTCAATATTTCTTGTATAATTTTTTTAATTATTTTGTTCAGTTGTGTATTAATCTAGCCATTTTTTAAATCTTAAATTTCTAATTTATTTCTGACATTTTCCATTTATTTCCTCAAGTTTTTATTATTTTCTCCAATTTGAATCATTTTTTTCGATTTTCAATCCATTTGTTCAATTTGCAATTATTTCCAACAGTTATTTCTATAATTTTCAACATTTATTAATTATTTTCTTTAACATTTGATTATTTTCGTCATTTTGTAATTTTCCTTTTATTTTTCAATTATTTTATTTCCTTTTAATTACTTTTTCCAATTGAGTATTAATCTACCCACTTTTCGAACTTTGTTTTCAATTGTCAATTATTTTCGTCATATTTTAGATATTTTCTTTCATTTTATAATTCTTCTCGTTATTTCCTTTAAATATAAATTATTTTCATCAGTTCTCAATTATTTTCAACTTTTCTTCATTTTGATTTATTCCCTTATAATTTCTTAATTATTCTTTAACTTTTTTAAATATTTTTTTCTGTTTTCAATTATTCTCGCCAGTTTTGAAAATTTTTTCAAAGTTCAATTATTTTCCTCATTTCTCCATTATTTTTTAAATTATTAAATTTTTCTTATCATTTTTTAATTTTTGTTTTAATCATTGATTATTTTCATAAAATGTCTATTTAATTTTTTAATTTTCAATTTGATTCCGCAATTTTTAATTATTTTCATTAATCTTCAATTAATTTTCTCGATTTTCAATTAATTCTTGAATAATCAATAATTCTCGTATTATTCCAATTATTTATTGTAATTATAGAGATTGTTAAGTAATTTGTTTGATTTTTCAATTCTACAACTGTTTTTTTTCTATTTATAATTATTTTCTTCAAATCTCAATTTCAATTATTAATTTTTAATCATTTTCTTTAATTTTAAAAAAAATCACGCCTTTTTCAGTTATTTTTTTTCAATTATCAATAAGTTTCTTTAACTTTTAATTAAATTGTTCAATTATTTTCTTCAATTCTCAATTTTGTCAACTTCGAATTCCTTTTTTCGGTTTTCAATTATTTTCTTGGGTATTTAATAATTGTTTACTTTTTTAATTTTTTTATTATATTCTTAAAATTATTATTATTTTTTGTAAGCCCGTAAACTTGTAAATAAATAAATAAATAAAAAAATTTTGAATTATTTTCTTTAATTTTCAATTATTTTCAACATTTATTCGTATGATTTTCTTAATTTTTCAATTTGCTATTATTTTCTTTAAAAGTAATTTTTCTTGTTTATTTTTTACAATTTTTTTGATCTATCTAATAATTTTTTGGATTTTCTTTTGAATTAATATTTATTTTCGCCATTTTCTAGATATTTTCTTTACTTTTTCAACTATTCTCGTTATTTTTCAATTATTCTCTAACAATTTTAGAATTATTGTTTAAATTTTCAATTAGTTTGTTCAGTTGTATTTTGATTTATTTTCGACATTCTGTAATTTTTGTTCTATTATTAATTATTTTCTTCTATGTTCAATAATTCTTGGCTTTTTTCAATTTTTAATTATAATCTTTAAATTTCAATTTTACTCTTAAATTGTCAATTACTTTTTTCAATTTTAATTATTTTTTTTCTATTTTCAATACATTTATTCAATTTACAATTATTTCCATAAAATTATTATTCCATTATCTTATAATTTTCTTAATTTTTCAATTTATTTGTTCAAATTTAATTATGTTAAAATTTTATAATTATTCTTAGATTTTTAAAATTATTTCGTTCTATTGTGTATTAATCTCGCCGTTTTTTTAATTTTGTTATCAATAGTCAATTATTTTCGTCATTTTTCAGATATATTCTGCAATAATTATTATAAAACTAGCGAATTAAAACGCGCGCCAGCGCGCGATTAGTTTTTCATACCTTTTAGAAATTATAAAATACAATAAAAAATATTACAAATCGGTAAATAATATTTATCTAATACGAAGAAATAAATATTTTAAATATAATATTTAAAAATCAATTAATATAAATAAAATAAGTATTTATTTAGGACAAAATTTATAATATTTTTGAATTAAAAAGAATTGCAAAAAATAATTGAAATTAAACAAAATAATTTCAAATTTTGCAAATTAATTGAAAAAAAAATGAAAACAATTAAAAATTAAAGAAAGTAATTTAAACAATCATAAAAATGTTTTAAACATAAAGAAAATAATTTAAATTTGAGAAAAATACTTGAGAATCTTAAAAGTAAATTAAAACAAAATTGAATAATGAAAAATTAGAGAAAATAATTGAAAATTGAAAAAACATGATTAAAAATTGAGATAAATAAATTAAAATTAAAAAAAATAATTAAAATTTGAGAAATGAATTAAACAAATTACATAAAGTATTTTAAATAAAGGAATGTTAAACAAAATTTGAGAAAAATACTTAAAACTTTCAGAAGTTCATTGAAATAAAAGAAAATAATTAAAAATTAGAGAAAATAAATGAAAAAAGATAAACATAATTTAAAATTGAACAGAACAAATTTTCATTAAAGAGAAATAAGTAAAAACTATTTGGCAATTATGAAAAAGAACGAGAAAAAGAACGAAAGTAATTGAAAATTAAAGAAAATAATATAAAAAATAATATAAATAATGAAATAATTGAAAAGTAAGATAAATAGTTAAATATTTTTGAAATTATGAAACAAATGTAAAGAATTGAAAATTAAAGAAAATAAATTTTGAAAAATAATTGAAAAAAATTTAAAAATTTTAAAACTTGACGAAAATAATTAAAATATGACACAAGCAATGATAAGTTGTAAAAAAATAAATGACATTTACTTGTGATAATTGAAAAAGCTACAGAATTTTTTTTAAATAAAGAAAAAATAATTTAAATTTGAAAAAATACATGAAGATCTCAGAAATCGATAAAAAAAAACTAAAAATTGGAGAAAAGAACTGAAGAAATAAGCTAAAAGTAATTGAAATTTACGATAATTAATAAACAAATTTTGAAATTGTGAAAACAAATGAAAATAATTAAGAATTGAAGAAAACAATTAAAATTTTAGAAAAATTCTTAAAAATTTTAGAAAATGAGATTAACTAAAAATTGGAGAAAAGACTGGAAGAATGCTAAAAATAATTGAAATTTACGATAATTAATAAAATTTTTTGGAAATTATGAAAACAAAGAAAAATAATTAGAAATTAAAGAAAACAATTGAAATTTTAGAAAATTTCTTAAAAATCTTAGAAAATAATTTTAGAAAATGAGAATAACTAAAAATTGGAAAAAAGACTGGAAGAATGCTAAAAATAATTGGAATTTACGATAATTAGTAAATTTTTTTAGAAATTATGAAGAGCCAGTATCATTTTGACACATGACTTAATTTTAGATTGTTATATTGTACCGAATGGAAATGTTATTTTGTACAACTGTTAAATGTTATTTTGTACAGTTTTGAAAAATGAATTTGTTATTTTGTACAATTTTGTAAAAAAGCAATAAAACATTGGGAGTACAATATTTTAGCTTTTTTAAAAAATTGTACAAAATAACAAATTCATTATTCAAAATTGTACAAAATATCATTTAGCAGTTGTACAAAATAACATTTCCATTCTGTACAATATAACAATCTAAAATTAAGTCATGTGTCAAAATGATACTGGCTCATTATGAAAACAAAGAAAAATAATTAAAAATTGAAGAAAATAATAGAAATTTGAAAAAAATACTTAAAAAATTTTAGAAATTTATTTTATAAAATGAGGAAAACTAAAAATTGGAGAAAAGTCTGGAAGAAAGCTAAAAAAAAATTGATATTTATGATAATTAATAAAAAAAATTTGAAATTCTGATAACAAATGAAAATAATTAGAAATTGAAGAAAATGTTTGAATTTTCGAAAAATACTTAAAAAATCTTAGAAAATAATTTTAGAAAATGGGTATCATAATTAAAAATCGAAAAAAATAATTGAAAAATGATAAAATTAATTAAAAATTGACAAAAATAATTGAAATATGCTGAAAATAATTTAAAATTGAGAAAGAAAATTGAATTATGATGAGAATAATTTAAATAATATAAAAACTTGAAAACATTCAATAATATTTGAGAGAAATAACTAAAAAATAGAATATATGTGACGCTCCGCGAGAGAAGGGACCTACCGCGGAAAAAATCAATTTTCATTTTTTTATGCTAAAAGATAGTTTTTGAGTTGTTCTTTCATTTCCATGTTTCAAAAAAAAATTTTATTAAGTACACTTTTTGTTATAATGCTTCAAACCTAAGCGTGCTAAGTGTATCGCATTTTTTGAATTTTCTTTGAACGACCGTCTCGTGAAATTGATTTTTATTGTTTTCATTTTTTTTATGGTAATTGATAGTTTTTGAGTTGCTTTTTGAGTTCCAAAAATCAAAATTTGATTCCTGCAATTAGTTTTCTTGTTATGAAGCTTCAAACATAGGTATGTTAAACGTCTCGATTTTTCTTCCTTCTCTTTGCCTATCCGTCCTTTAAAGTTTGCTTTCTCAGCGATAGGTCCCTTCTCTCGCGGAGCGTCACATATGTTAAAAAAAAATAATTATTGTAAAAATTACTTAAAAAATTGTAATTAAAGATAATAATTAAAAAATCGCAGAAATAATCGAAAATTGATGAAAATAATTGCAATATCGGATAAAAAATTGAAAATTTTAAAAGTAATGCCAAAATAATGAATATAATTATAAATTGATGAAAATCAAGAAAAATTGCAGAATTTATTTTTAAGCAAAAGACAATAATTAAAAAATTGTTATATAATGGAAAATTGATGACAATAATCTAAATTTGAGATAACTGAAAATTTAGGAAATTAATTGCATGTGTTTATGTATATTTTAAACTTCTTCAAAAACCATAATAAATTTTTAAAGCATTTTTCGAAACTGTTTTTTTACACAAATGACAATTAAAAACCAGTCAAACACGACACTAACGAAAAAAGTTACCTTATTCTTTCAATTCAAATTTCAAAATATTTGCTGATAAAGAGAGTCAAAATCAATAAAATAACAGGGAGTAAGACTAACTTCACTTCAGTTTTTAAAACATGGACAGAAGAAGATGAATAAATACTAGCAAAATAAAACGCGCGCCAGCGCGCGATTAGTTTTTCATACATTTTAGAAATTATAAAATACAATAATAAGTATTACAAATCGGTAAATAATATTTTAGAATTAAAAAGAATTGCAAAAAATAATTGAAAATTTTGTAAATTAATTGAAAAAAAAATGAAATCAATTAAAAATTGGGGAGAGTAGTTTAAACAATCAAAAAATGTTTTAAATATAAAGAAAATAATTTAAATTTGAGAAAAATACTTGAGAGTCTTAAAAGTAAATTAAAACAAAATTGAATAATGAAAAATTAGAGAAAATAATTGGAAATTGAAAAAACATGATTAAAAATTGAGATAAATAAATTAAAATTAAAAAAAAATAATTAAAATTTGAGAAATGAATTAAACAAATTACATAAAGTATTTTAAATAAAGGAATGTTAAACAAAATTTGAGAAAATTACTGAAAACTTTCAGAAGTTCATTGAAATAAAAAAAAATAATTAAAAATTAGAGAAAATAAATGAAAAAAGATAAACATAATTTAAAATTGAACAGAACAAGTTTTAATTAAAGAGAAATAAATAAAAACTTTTTGAAAATTATGAAAAAGAACGAGAAAAAGAACGAAAGTAATAGAAAATTAAAGAAAATAATATAAAAAATATTATAAATAATGAAATGATTGAAAAGTCAGATAAATGGTTAAAATTTTTTTAAATTATGAAACAAATGTAAAGAATTAAAAATTGAAGGAAATACATTTTGGAAAATAATTGAAAAATGTTTTTAAATTTTAAAACTTGATGAAAATAATTAAAATATGATACAAACAATGATAAGTTCTAAAAAAATAAATGACATTTAAGTAAGATAATTGAAAAAACTAAAGAATTTTGTTTCAATAAAGAAAAAATAATTGAAATTTGAAAAAAATACATAAACATGTTAGAAAAAAATTAAAAAAAAAGAAAATAACTAAAAATTGGAGAAAAGAATTGAAGTAATAAGCTTAAAGTAATTGAAATTTATTTACGATAATTAATAATCAAATTTTGAAATTCTGATAACAAATGAAAATAATTAGAAATTTAAGAAAACAATTGAAATTTTCGAAAAATTCATAAAAATCTTAGAAAATAATTTTAGAAAATGAGAATAACTAAAAATTGGAGAAAAAACTGGAAGAATGCTAACAATAATTAAAATTTACGATAATTAATAAAATCTTTTGGAAATTATGAAAACAAAAAAAAAATAATTTAAAATTGAAGAAAATACCAGAAATTTGAGAAAAATACTTAAAAATTTTTAGAAATTTATTTTATAAAATGAGAAAAACTAAAAATTGGAGAATAGTCTGGAAGAAAGCTAAAAATAATTGAAATTTACGATAATTAATAAAAAAAAATTTGAAATTCTGATAACAAATGAAAATAATTAGAAATTGAAGAAAATATTTGAATTTTGAGAAAAATACTTAAAAAAAATAAATTATAAATTAAATTAAATTGAAATTAAAATTTACGATAATTAATAAAATTTTTTGGAAATTATGAAAACAAAGAAAAAAATTTTAAATTGAAGAAAATACTAGAAATTTGAGAAAAATACTTAAAAGTTTTTAGAAATTTATTTTATAAAATGAGAAAAACTAAAAATTGGTGAAAAGTCTGGAAGAAAGCTAAAAATAATTGAAATTTACATTATTTAATTAAAAAAAAGTTTGAAATTCTGATAAGAAATGAAAATAATTAGAAATTGAAGAAAATATTTGAATTTTTAGAAAAATATTAAAAAATTTGAGTTAAAAATCAATTTCAGAAAAGGATAATAATTAACAATCGAGGAAAACAATTGAAAAATGATAAAATTAATTTGAAATTAAAAAAATAATTGAAATAGGTATGCTGAAAATAATTTAAGATTGAGAAAGAAAATTGAATTATGATAAAAATAAATTAAATATGAAAAATTGAAAACATTCAATAAAATTTGAGATAAATAACTGAAAAAATCATAGAATATATGTTTAAAAAAAATAATAATTACAAAATTACTTAAAAAATTTTAATTAAAGATAATATTTAAAAAATCGCAGAAATAACGAAATTGATAAAAATAATTGCAATATCGAATAAATAATTGAAATTTTTAAAAATAATGCAAAAATAATTAATATAATTATAAATTGATGAAAATCAAGAAAAAATGCAGAATTTATTTTTAAGGAAAAGAAAATAATTAAAGAATCGTTATATAATGAAAAATTGATGACAATAATCTAAATTTGAGATAATAACTGAAAATTTAGGAAATTAATTGCATGTGTATATATTTTAAACTTCTTCAAAAACCATAATAAATTTTTAAATTGTTTTTGGAAACTTTATTTTTACACAAATGACAATTAAAAACCACCACAACACTACACTAACGAAAAAGGTTACCTTATTCTTTCAATTCAAATTTCAAAATATTTCCTGATAAAGAAAGTCAAAATCAATAAAATAACAGGGACTAACTTCACTTCAGTTTTTAAAACGTGGACAGAAAAAGATGAATAAATATTAATACTAACTAACTTCACTTCAGACTTTAAAACGTGGACAGAAAAAATGAATAATTATAAATAGTAACTAACTTCAGGAGTTGACGGAGATTATTATTATTTAATTAATTAATTAATACTAACTAACTTCACTTCAGACTTTAAAACGTGGACAGAAAAAATGAATAAATATAAAAAGTAACTAACTTCAGGAGTTTACGGAGATTATTATTATTTAATAATAATACGGAGTTTACGGAGTTTATTATTATTTAATAATTAATAATAATAATAATCTCCGTAAACTCCTGAAGTTAGTTAGTATTTATATTTATTCATTTTTTCTGTCCACGTTTTAAAGTCTGAAGTGAAGGTAGTTAGTATTAATATTTATTCATCTTTTTCTGTCCATGTTTTAAAAACTGAAGTGAAGTTAGTCTTACTCCCTGTTATTTTATTGATTTTGACTCTCTTTATCAGGAAATATTTTGAAATTTGAATTGAAAGAATAAGGTAACCTTTTTCGTTAGTGTCGTGTTTTACTGGTTTTTAATTGTCATTTGTGTAAAAAAACAGTTTCGAAAAATGAGTTTAAAATTTATTATGGTTTTTGAAGAAGTTTAAAATATATACACATGCAATTAATTTCCTAAATTTTCAGTTATTATCTCAAATTTAGATTATTGTCATCAATTTTTCATTATATAACGATTCTTTAATTATTTTCTTTTGCTTAAGAATATATTCTGCAATTTTTCTTGATTTTCATCAATTTATAATTATATTCATTATTTTGGCATTACTTTTAAAAATTCCAATTATTTATCCGATATTGCAATTATTTTCATCAATTTTCGATTATTTCTGGGATTTTTTAAATATTATCTTTAATTAAAATTTTTTAAGTAATTTTGTAATTATTATTTTTTTAAAACATATATTCTATGATTTTTTCAGTTATTTATCTCAAATTTTATTGAATGTTTTCAATTTTTCATATTTAATTTATTTTTATCATAATTCAATTTTCTTTCTCAATCTTAAATTATTTTCAGCATATTTTAATTATTTTTATCAATTTTTAATTAATTTTATCATTTTTCAATTATTTTTTTTCGATTTTTAATTATTATACTCATTTTCTAAAATTATTTTCCAAGATTTTTAAGTATTTTTCTGAAAATTAAAACATTTTCTTCAATTTCTTATTATTTTCATTTGTTATCAGAATTTCAAATTTTTTTTATTAATTATCATAAATTTCAATTATTTCTAGCTTTCTTCCAGACTTTTCTCCAATTTTTAGGTTTCCTCATTTTATAAAATAAATTTCTAAAATTTTTTAAGTATTTTTCTCAAATTTCTATTATTTTCTTCAATTTTTAATTATTTTTCTTTGTTTTCATAATTTCTAAAAAAAAATTATTAATTATCGTAAATTTCAATTATTTTTAGCATTCTTCCAGTCTTTTTTTTAATTTTTAGTTATTCTCATTTTCTAAAATTATTTTCTAAGATTTTTAAGAATTTTTCTAAAATTTCAATTGTTTTCTTTAATTTTTAATTATTTTTCTTTGTTTTTATAATTTCCAAAACATTTTATTAATTATCGTAAATTCCCAATTACTTTTAGCTTAGTTCTTCAATCCTTTTCTCCAATTTTTACTTAGTTATTTTTTTTTTCATTGAATTCTAAGATCTTCATGTATTTTTTTTCAAATTTCAATTATTTTTTTTATTTATGTAAACAATTTAAATGAATCATATTTTAATTATTTTCGGTAAGTTATAAAATTTAAAAACATTTTTCAATTATTTTCCAAAATTTATTTCCTTCAAATTTCAATTCTTTTCATTTGTTTCATAATTAAAAATATTTTTAATTATTTATCTGACTTTTCAATTATTTCATGTACGAAAGGGTCATAATTGTACCCGTTTAAGAAGGAAAGAATAAAGAATAAAGAATTTCATTATTTTTATTATTTTCTTCAATTTTTAATTACTTGCGTTCTTTTTCATAATTGCCAAAAAGTTTTTACTTATTTCACATTAATTAAAATTTGTTCTGTTCAATTTTAAATTATGTTTATATTTTTCATTTATTTTTTCTAATTTTTAATTATTTTCTTTTATTTCAATGAACTTCTGAAAGTTTTAAGTATTTTTCTCAAATTTTGCTTAACTTTCCTTTATTTCAATTATTTTATGTAATTTGTTTAATTATTTTACTAATTTTTAATTATTTCTTATAGTTTTTATTTATTTATCTCAATTTTTAACCATGTTTTTTCAATTTTCAATTATTTTCTCTAATTTTTCATTATTCAATTTTGTTTTAATTTACTTTTAAGATTCTCAAGTATTTTTCTCAAATTTAAATTATTTTCTTTATGTTTAAAACATTTTTATGATTGTTTAAATTACTTTCCCCAATTTTTAATTGTTTTCATTTTTTTTTTTTTTCAATTAATTTGCAATTATTTTGTTTAATTTCAATTATTTTTTGCAATTTTTTTTAATTCTAAAATATTATAAATTTTGTCCTAAATAAATATTTATTTTATTTATATTAATTGATTCTTAAATATTATATTTAAAATATTTATTTCTTCGTATTAGATAAATATTATTTACCGATTTGTTATATTTTTTATTGTATTTTATAATTTCTAAAAGGTATGAAAAACTAATCGCGCGCTGGCGCGCGTTTTATTTTGCTAGTTTAATAATAATTGTGTATTAATCTCGCCGTTTTTTTAATTTTGTTATCAATAGTCAATTATTTTCTTCCTTTTTCAGATATATTCTTTAATAATTATTATAAAATTAGCCAAAATTTATTGTTTTAAATGACCAAGAATAATGCAAAGTTAATGTTGCTAGTAATAGTATTAAATATTTTAATTTTTCAGGTTTATCAATCCAGCGGAGAACAAAGGCGTAGCCATAATGGCTTTGGGTGAAGGATGGCACAATTATCATCACGTCTTCCCCTGGGATTACAAGACTGCTGAATTGGGAAATTATAGGTTCAATTTTACCACGGCGTTCATTGACTTTTTCGCCAGAATCGGTTGGGCCTACGATTTAAAAACTGTCTCGACTGATATGGTGCAGAAACGAGTTGAAAGGACGGGTGACGGCAGTCACGATCTCTGGGGCTGGGGCGACAAAGATCAACCTCAAGAGGAGCGAGAGCAAGCGACCATCATGCATCAGCCCAAAACTGACTAATCACAATTTGTCACCTGATGTACATTCTAGTGCAAATTCAGTAGTCAAGTGTATTTTTTAAATTATTATAAACATTATTGTCGACTCATCGAATCCACCTTAATCCATATTGTACTGGATGCCGTAATTTACAAGAAAATTTACCAGCATTTGTGCAGCCACGTGATAAAGCCCAAGTATGAGAGAACTTTGTTTTAATCTTTTTTTTTTATTTCTTCTCAATTAGTATGTGGATAAATAGATTTGTGCCAAAAAAAGAATTGACTTTGCTGTGACTTTGGTTACATAAAAAGACTAAAATATTTGTCTACGCATCCGTGAATTAAATTCAACTTTTGTAATCTTGCATGATCAGTTATCTAAAAGAAGACTTATGAGAAAAAAAATATTCTTAAAACAAATTTCCAGGTATTTTAAAAGAGATTAGAGAAATTGCTTTAAAATACTATGACATTTATTTTAATAGTGTTTTTTTTTTTAAAAAGTCTATTAAATACATCTTCTCTAACAAAGTGCATTGAATACTTTTTTGTTTTATTGGTGCAGATAAAAGTAATGTAAATTTGTATAAAGATGAGCTAGTAATTTATGTGAGCGGTTGTTTCTTTTTCTTTTTTTTTTGTTGCTGACATTGTAAATAATTCCAATTTTCTTTTTTTTTTTATGTAATCTACATTTTTTCAGTCTGTATTTTTAAGACATGTTTTTAATGAAAAATGCACAATATTATAGAGTAAAAACGAAAGTTTGCTGAGTGGCAATTGCTCCAGTTCTTTATGGTCTAAGGCAGCATTCGTTCTTTGTGAATGTCTCATGTTTAATTCCGTGTCCATGAATTAAACCAAAATAATCAAAATACGAGAGTAAAAGGCAATGAAACATAAAAAAATATTGCATCAAAGGCTTGTCACTTTCACTGTTAATTATAAAAGATTCCAATTAAAGGACGTCAAGTACAGTAATCTCTAGAATCTAAATTTTGCAAGACTGTGAGAATTTATTTTTACTTTAAAAAAAAAAACAAAAAAAAATTTCTTTTCATTTTAGATTTTTCTTTGAAATTTTTTATTCAATGTTTTTGCACGTCAACTCTTGAATCTTTCTATATTTCTACTGACACTTGTCCTTTTCTACTGTTGCAAACTTTTAACCCTTTGTGAGAAATATTTTTTGATAGTCATTATTTGCTGGTGATTAAATAAAATTAAACATTAATATAATACATGTACATTTTTTAGAAAGAAAGAATTAATTTTAAAAAATAAAGAAATTGTGAAATTCTTGCTGAAAGTAAACTTAATATAAGTAAGAAAAGTCTCTGATTGTACGTCTTATAAGACAAAGTGATTGTTAAGATCTGAAACCATTGTGAATTAACGAAAATATGTATTTCTATTTTGTGAATTGTGAAACTTTTAAAAAATATGATACTGCAAAGGGTTCATTACAAAAAGTAAAAATAAATATTAAATAAAATGTCCATTGCTTACAGACTGGTTAATTAAGCTCTTTTTATCCATAATTTTCATAATTATTAGTTTCTCTAATTAATTGAAAGCTGTGGATAAATTTGTTTCTTGTCTTGAGAGACAAAAGATTTTGTTTTCTTTTTTCATTTTCGAGACATTTTGATTAAGTATGGTATGTTTAGATATTAAGTATAATTTAAAAATAGGAATGAAATGAAATAAAGAGGTGGTTAGGCAGACAAATTCAATAATTTTAAAACTGATCATTTGTATTCATTGTTAAAATTACTACGAAACGCACTTCGGAGCTCAATAAAAAATTATACTCTTTTTTTTACAGAGACTAATCGCGTAAGTTACCTTGTACCTGTGTAGTTTTAGAATTCGTTTCTTTTTTAAAAGCAATCAATAGATTTTTCAAAAAATAAAAATAAAAGAAAATACTTTGAAAAACGCGATTATTTGTAAAACGGATAAAAAAAAATAAAGACAAACATTTTGACAAAAAAAAAAAAAAAAGAACATTTTGCTATCAATGATAATAGTTTAAACAAAGCTGGAGAACAGACTGGTGAAATATATGAAAAGAATTTCTTATTGCTGGTCGGTAAGGTTGTCTTTTCAGAGTTAACATTTTTTTACATCACAAGAATTATATAAAACTGTTAATGTCGAATATCAAACAAAATGCTGTAGTATTTATAAGGCGCGAATAAAATAAGTGAAAAAAAAAACTATAAACATAGCTGCATCACTTCATGATGTATTATACAATCATATAATATTGAATTTGTTTACTGTAATTTCTGAAAATTGTTTAATAAAATCACATATTTTAAAATATACGAAATTCCGATCAGTTGAGTTTTATTAAAAATACCCTAGGAAAACCAAGAAAAATGAATTAAAAAAAGATTGTTTTTTAAAATGTGTGAGGGATAAGAAAAGATTAAAGTGTATAAAAAAATAATTAGGTTAGATATAATCAAGGTTATGAAAAGGGGATATAGATAGAAAAAGATTTGTTTTTCAGATTTAGAATTGATAAAAAAAAATTAAAGTCGATAAAAAGAAGATAAATTTGTCTAAAAGTGGATTTAGAATGGACAAAAAAAATTACGAAAATAAAGAATTAAAAAAGATTGCTTCTTATTCAAATGTGTAAGGGATAAAAAAAGATAAAGGTGGATAAAAAAAAATTAAGTTACCATATAATGGATATGAAAAGGGAGAAAAAGAAAAAGATTGATTGTTTTTCAGATTTAGAAGGAATAAAAAAATATTCAAGTTTATAAAAGGGAAATAAATTTGTATAGAGAATCGGGGATAAAAGTGGATTTAGAATGAATAAAAAAGAGAATAAAATGAATAAAAGAGAAGAAAAATTTAAACAGAAAATTGAGGATAAAAATGGATATGCTGCTTCGTAGTTTTAAATGGGATAACACAAAATTTAGGTGAGATTTGAGAAAGAAGAATTGAAAAAGATTAGTTTTGGATTCAGCATGAATAAGAAAATATTAAAGCGAATAATTAAGGATACATTTGAATAAAAATTTTATTATAAAAGTGAATAGATTCACTTAGAGAATAAAGATGAATAGAGAAAGATTCAAATGAATAAAGTGGGGATTGATTTGTATAAAGTTTCTGGGATTAGAAAAAATAGACATTGTGATATATGGAAGTAGGGATTGAATTGAATTGATGGAATTAAACAAATTTTCACGAAATTTAATGAGAACAAAATTATTGCATTGGATTGAACAAACATTCAACAGAAAAATTTTGTCGAGAAATTTAAAATTGACCAATAAAAAATTATCAAGAAAATTGTGGTTTTTCAATTTTGAAATTCGTCGGCGCAAGTAAAAATTATGGCAAACGAAAATTCGGTGAAGTAAAATTTTTGGCACTTGAAGATTTGACTCACTTAAAATAGTTTTGAATAGTCTTTTAAGTAAAAATGTAATAACTTAACTATTCTGTTGATTAAATAGTTGGTTTAAATTTAAATTTGATTGAAAATAAATTCGAAAAATGAAAATTCGGTTTAAAACAAAAATTCCTTGTGTTATTTTGACACCTATTTCACTTGCTTTGTTGCTTTTTAACTTTTTTACATTTTTTCTGATTTATACTTATATTTAAAAAAAATTTCAATATTTCTTTAATCGATATTAATTTTATTTAGTCCGGAAATTAAAAAATTCAAGATTAAAATTTGTTTATAATTAACGTACTTATTTAATCTTATTCAAATATTAAACAATTTAATTTTCAATTTTTATTTAATATTTTCAAAAAAGAAAAGGTTCAAATTATTTACTGAAAATAACTTTTAATTTAATTTTCTTCAATTTATAATAATAGGTTTTAGGAATATTATTTAAGGCAAACTAACCAATGTCGTTTTTTGAAAAAATATGAATAATTATTATGCCGCGTAAAAAAGAAAAAAAATCGTTTTGGAGTGTTGAGAAAAAAATAACCTGAAATAATAAATAAATACAAAAAATAAATAGATTCTTCAAAAATAAAAAAGTTTAAAAAATCAATGAAAGTAAAAGAAAGAAAATGAAGAAATATGGTAATAATGCGTTATGAAATATAAAACAGTTTAAGGAAGATTGATTAAATTGCTTTTTTAAAATCAAAATACTACGCAATAAACAGTAAAAGTTTTGAAAACAAAAAATTAAAATTACAAAAGAGAGGAAAAAATGATTTTCAAAAAATTTAAATATTTGCGGACCTGTTTTTTTAAATTAAGAAAATAAATAAAATAATGAGTAAAAAACCAGAAAAATGTTAATAAAGATAAAAAAATACTTTAAAAACTTGTTTTGAAAATCAAGCAAAAAGCAATAATTTTTTTTAAATGAAGAATTAAGTAAAAATAATTAAACAATTTTAAGAAAAAAACCAATATTTCTAAAAAATAGAGAAATTCTGATCAAATGAGAAAATTTATTAAAAGATCAAATTTACGAAATGTTAAATAAAAGAAGAAAAGTGATAAAAAATTATAAAAATTAATAAGTTATGACAAATGACAAAAAACCAAACAAATATTTTAAAAATCATAAAATTGAAAAAAATTATATGTTACAATTTACAAATTATAACAATAAATAAAATTAATCACTGGAAAAGTAAATACATTTTTCTAAATATTGTTAAAATAAAACTGTATAAAATTAAGTTAAGTAATTTTTGTAAAAAGAAGAAAATTAAAATCAAATCTAAAAAATAAAAAAGTATTATTAAACACATAAAAAAAGAAAATTTTTTAAAAAGAAATGAAAGTTACCTATATAAGTGATTTTCTCAAAATACAGAAAAGCAATATAAAACATAACCTACCATAAAAATTGTTTGAAAAAGAAAAAATTGCAAGAAAGAATAGTTAAATATTTCAAGAAAGTGATGTAAATTAGTGTGTAATTAAGTCTACAATTTTTTCTTTAATTTTTAACCGTTTTCAATTTACAATTATTCTCCTTAAATTTTATAATTATTCTTTAACTTTTTTAATTATTTTGTCCTGTTGTAGATTATTCTCGACAGTTTTCGAATTTTTTTTCAATTGTCAATTATTTTGCGCATTTCTCAATTATTTTCGAGTCACTATCATTTTGACACATAAAACTTGTTTTTTCTCTTTTGATTGCTTGTAAATTTCTTTTTTTTTTTCTTTCATTGAGGAATTTTTTTTTATTTTTTATGATGGTTATTAAAAATCTTACAACAAAGCAACAACTTACTTACGATTGAAAATGTTTGATGTCATAATTCTGGGAAAATTTGAATTTTTTCTCTTGGTTGAAATTTCCACTTTTCAGAAGTTAACTATGTCGTAGTGAAATTTTTGTTCAGTCGGATTTCGATTAATTTGCATTTAAGAAGCCTAAATTTAATATTAAAAGTGATTTACATCGATATTGATCAATTTTTTTCTGTGAATTATATTTGTGTTGCACAACACCCCAACTTTTTTGCAAAATGCCAAAACGGTTATTTTTGAAAGTCCAAAAATTTTTGGGCCCGTATCATTTTGACACAAATTTTTTCGGGCAACTTGTTATATTGTACTCCCGAAGATGAATGTTATATTTTACTCCTTCTGGAATCAAAGATTTTTAAGTCTTATTTATTAAATAATTGATTTTAATACACTAAATTAATATTAAAAGACTTAATTAATCCAGAAAATTAAATTATTGAATAATTAAAACTTAAAAATCTCTAATTTTTGTAGGAGTAAAATATAACATTCTTCTTCAGGAGTACAATATAACAAGTTGCACGAAAAAATTTGTGTCAAAATGATACGGGCCCAAATTTTTTTACGAAAAATCCAAAATTTTATAAATCTCATAATGCAGAAATGTAGTATTTCTCATCCTGTATATTATCTAATCACGAAATATTCAAGAATTTGATTATAGGACATGTTTCACGAGTATCGAATAAAGTGTTGCACATCACGCCACAACACCCTATATCACCATAAATGAGACTAAATACCCACAGTATATCAATATTAAATTACTTACAGCCGTTATTACATTGTTATGTATATGTATATGTAGTTTAAAAAAAATCGGAGGTAAGTACTAATCGTAACTTTATCCCTAGATAATGAATTGAACTAAAGAATTTCTTAACCATTTTTTTTCTTCAGTAATGGAAATAATGTTATGTTTCAAAGAACTCTCAAAATTAGATATCATTGGGTAACCAAGGTTCCTAATTATGTAAAACTTTTGAATTCTTGAATATTCACTGATATTCAAGTAAAAAAAACATTACATTATATTTAATTCAATAATGTTAAGCAATGAATAAATTTATTTCCAATTTTTGTATGCTATAAAACAATATTTTGTACAGCCTTTTGCTTAATTCAATGTTCAATATAAAATTGTAAAATTGTAATGCTGCATGCAAAGAAATGCATAAAAGCTAGTTATTTCTTTACAGAAGATTGCCGTTGATAATTAACTTTTAATGTCATTTTTAGCTGACATTACAAATTTTTTTTACCACGGCCATGTCCTTATCATTTTTTAATAAAACTACAATGAAATTTAATTTTTTTCATATTATGCAAACTATATAAATATGTTTTGCATTCAATTCTTCTATTGAATATTAAATTAACCCAGAACTCACCACGTGGAGGTAGCTGCACTTAGAGTTCCACCCCCCCCCCCCCCCCACCCGTTATTTATATTATTAGTTTTTGCGATTTACATTACTTTTAGTACACTAACTGTAACTATAGTTTCTTTACGAGTGAATATTAATTTATCGATCTATGAACTATTAAACATAATACAACATAGCCATAAGTTGGTCTACCAAACAAAAATATTATTTTCTACTCAAAAATATTTTTATCTAAGTCATTATTGTAATACTTATAAATGAAAATTTTCCATTATTTAAAAATTTCACGGGTTTTCGGATTCTTCAGTGCAGTTATCGAAAAACTAAGCCACTCAAATTTTGCGCAAAAAAGTAATCTAGGTCCAATGGTTTAAAACATTTTCCAACAATTAACAAACAATTTTGGAAATTTCGCAAATAGGATGTTGTGGGGCGATGTGCAACACTTTTTACCGTTTCTCGTAAAACATGTTAAATAGCTCAGGGCAATTAGGGGACTGCAAATTGTAAAAGGGTTACATAAATTTGGCCATTTCCGTCGTTGAATATTTTAACAATTAAAGGGCAAACTTGAATAACACATTTGATAAAGAGTATTACGACTTTAAGCTACTAGGTTTACTTGGTGGTAGAAGACCACATATGCAATTAGTTATTAGCAAAATTTTCTAAACACATATAGCAGCATAAAAAAAAAATTAGAACCATTTAACGAGTGCTAAAAAATTATTGAAATTCAGAAAAGAAGGGCAAGAGTAAGTAGGGGTTGTTTGAGAAAATGGGTGCTTTCTATTTGGGCATATTTGTTTCATGATAATGGATGGGTACTAGTTGGGGGGGGGGGGTACTTATATGGGTTAGTTGTTAGAGGGGGTAGCTTGCGGCAGTTGGAGGGCTGAAATTTGAAAAAGGGTTACATAAATTTGGTCATTTGCGTAGTTAAATATTTTAACAATTAAAGGGTAAACCTAAATAACACATTTAATAAAGAGAATTTGGACTTTAAGCTACTAGGTTTACTTGGTGGTAGACGACCACATATGCTATAAGTTATTATCAAAATTTCATAGACACATAGCTAGCAAGATTAAAAAATTAGAACCATTTTTCGAGTGTTGGAAAATTATTAAAATCAGAAAAAAAGGGAAAGAGTAAGTAACGGTTGTTTGAGAGAATGGGTGCTTTCTATCAGGGCCGGCGGAAGGTATTTTTTCTAGGTGGGGGCAATGCATATATATACATACCTACACAGACATACATATATATATATATATATATATATATAGGGGAGAGGGCCCCAAGTTGGACACCCTTTCGTCTTATTGCTGTAGAATCCAAATCAAATAAAATATATTAAAATGTTTTATACCGGATGAAAGTACAATTTATAAGGTAACTTATGGCCAAAAAGATAAAATTTTATTTTGAACATAAACATTTTTTAATGCGTTTTTTCTAATAATTAAAATTTTCGGTCTAAAAAAAAGTGGCCCCAAGATGGACACCTTCTTAAAAGTCTCTGAAAATTGTAGTAAATAAAAAATTAACATCGTGTAACAATTCTTAAAATAATTTTAATCATTTTACGGAATTTATCAGGAAATAACATTTCTTAAAACTTCAATCTAATAGCTTAACAGTAAAAAGTAATAAAATATCGAAAAATATCGATATATCAAATTCTCTGACGATAACATCACATTTTATGGTGGAAAATAAAAAATTTTAATTAATTAACTCAAAAAATTATTAAAAAAAGTTTAAAATCCAAAATATGCAAATAAATACATTGAGATTTGAGGCATGTCCATCTTAGGGTACATGATACCATTTTTTAATCCCCAGTAAAAATATATATACGAACACTGAATTAGTAAAATCATTTTAGGATATTATTATACGATAAATAAAGAATATTTTAACGTTAAGTACTCATTCTAAATCATAAATTTAAGTTACTTCACCAACTTAAGAAAAAACTGTTACAAAACTTTTTTAGACCCAAAATTACGTTGCATGTGTAGAAGAAAAACCAACTGGTTTTTTTTTCTTCAAATGTGCATCAAAATCTTCGTCTAGACAAATAACAAAAATGCCAAAAAGCATAAGGCGCAGCCACCTTAAACAAAAATTTTATACGAAATGTCCATCTTGGGGCCCTGTCCATCTTGGGGCCCACTCCCCTATACATATTGTAACGAGGAATCTGCCTCGTTATATAAATAATTTTAAATGATTTAAATATTCTTAATACTTTTAGATTCACTTACTGTGGTTCGCAAGATGGCGGCTCCAGCCGTCTTTCCAACCCTTAGAAACCACAATGAGAACCTGCCAGCTACGCTCTTCCAGCTGACAGGCGACCCGCGAAGACCGTTTTATTTTAATTTGAATCAACCTCCGGGTTAATTCAGGCGCCAGGTGAAGCTTCCTTCACCCGGACTCCGCGAGCTGAAAAGTAAAACGAACTATGGCGGTTGCCCGCCTGACCCGCGTGCTTCTACAAGTTGAGACTCCGTTCTCAGAGGGAGAACGAGCTGAGAGAGAGAGTGTTTCACTAAACTAATTAAACTATAAAAAAGGAAACAAATTAGATGAAATATTTAACTTTAATAAATGTAAGAAAAGGTATTATAGGATTACTATTACAATTTGTTTTCCCTCGGCACAGTTCTACCGGAGGATGCGTTGAGCACGGCAGCTTCCGCTGGACCTGCACTCAGGAATATCGTCGGGAACTAACCTCTTAATTCTCCATCAAATCGCTCCAATCGTCTATCGTGAATTTAAGCTTATCTCTCGAGGTTATGGCACGTCCGGACACCTTCGACTTGACCTGGGGCTTCACAAGTCGACGAGAAAATTTCCCAAAAGCGTTCTAGCCACCTTCTATCTCGGTTGTCGACACACACTGAAGCTGGGACTGGAGAAATTCCCCTAGCGCCTGAATTTCTCCCAGAGCTAATACGCGCGACGTCATTGGCTACCTGATCGCGCGTGGGCTGCTCTGATTGGTGGTTCGTCGCCTTCCCGCTGTCGCTGTTCCGCTTGCCGGGAGGTGCTGTCGCCTAGCGCCCTTTGCCCAAAGTATCAGTGTCGTCTGCCTCGATATGTCAACAATCCTGGTGCCGTGATTAGTGACAATTTCGCCACTTTGCCAGTTTTCCAACAACCTGGCTGTTAGTTCCTCAGGTCCTTGGCCATGTTCCGAGTACAAGTCATCTCCGAGTTGCCGGTGAGCCCATGCCAACTTCTGGACTCAGAATTTCTACGCCTTTCGTATACCAGTGCGATTTCACCAGGTGTCAACCATGCCAGGTTGACTAGGATTGTCGTGGTTCCTCATCCTCTTGTCGGTTTCCTCTCCTATTGTCCCCCCCTGCAGAGCTGTGTTTTGGGTGTATTTTAAACTAACCTCAAAGTTTGTTTACAATAATCTTTCTATTTTACATCGTGGTGGAGTGTGTGTCGAAAGCCGGGTATTTCTGGAGTCGCGACCGGGAATTTAACACTATTTCGGTTTGGCTTCGTCGATGCTCAGGTAAGCCGTTTACATCACGGTTGATTCAATCAAAATCCCCGTTACAACTCCCCTGGACCTAGACGAAGCCTATCCGTTCTAGTTCAAGTGAATCGAATGAAATCTATGTGCATTCCGGCTGGTTCTTGATCACTCCCGCCCACGAGTCTGCTTCCACCTTCTCCGATCTGACTGCCTCCTAACTTTCACACCCAAGGCTTTCCTGTCCTCCCCTGGCCCTTGCTTACCTTTAGTCCCTACTCTTAACCTGGACCGTTCGGTCTACCTCCTATTGGTCTTACCCATTGGGTTGGTGGGGGGTGTTTGAAGAATTGAGTGTATCCTAGGAGGTTTCTCCCACTTTTACCTCTCGACGAAACATAATTTGTGGGATAAGACGGCTTACCGCGACGGGTTGTCTTTCCAGTTACCCACCCCCCTCAATTAAAGGGATTTTTTGAGGTACAATCAAAAGGAAATTTTTAAAGGAAAATCAAACCGAGTGGAAACGCTTTTCTGTAAAACTACACACTTTTATTACAGGTCTCAACCATCAAACAAATTAAAACGGAGGAGTATATTTAAAGAAAAGAACAATAAACTAATGAGTCCCCCAGAATGGGGGCTACTTCGAAGAAGAATAAGGGTTTAGGGATTACTAGTTGAAGGGGTGTCTTCAGGTCTTAGGATTTCACCCTCCTCCCCCTCTCTAGGTTCTCGGTCCCGGTAAGGGGCAAGGAGTTTGACCGGGAACCTACCTACTAACCGCCCGTCTTCGGTTCCTATCTCGTAAACAGATGGCCCTACAACGCGAACGATTACGTACGGTCCCTGGTTTTTACCTCCGAAGCTTTTCGTGATTTCCTTACGCCCTGACGACACGACTTCGCCTTTACGCATAACTTTTTCCCCTACTTCGAAGACTGCGTGACGACGCCGTTTATCGAATTATCGCTTCTGGCGTCCGAACGCGTCTTCGTGATGGAGCGTTACGAGGTCCTGCAACTCCTTCAGGCGCAACATTCTTCCCTGCCATTCATCACGATGTGGTGGGGTTGGATCCGTCGGTTCTTCCACTCTCCGACGCAAATTGTTGTAGGGACGCGGTTCTCTGGCTGTGTTCAAATACGCGGGACTAAAACCTGTCCTGCTGTGCACCGCCGTGTTATACGCGAATCTGAGATCTTTGAGGTAGACGTCCCAACTCCGGTGGTTCTTGTTAACATACGCGGAGATCATCGTTTTGAGTACCCGGTTCACCCTTTCTACCGGATCTGCCTGAGGGTGGTAGACTGGCGTGAATGAGTGTCAGATGCCGTATGTTTCTGTCAACTCTTGAAACGCATGGTTGACATATTCGGTACCATTATCCGACTCCAGTACTGCCGGCGCTCCCCAACGATATAGGATGTATTCCTCGAACGCTTTTATTATTGTCTCTGCATTGGCTTTTCTCATCGGTGCTATTTCTATCCACTTCGTGAATAGGTCCTCGAAGACTACGAGATATTCAAAGCCAAGTGACGTTTTTGGCCAGAGTCCCATGACATCTGTTGCTACGACTTGCCAGGGTTGCTCTACGACACGGCGGGTCATCAGTCCAGCTGGTGGACGCTGATCAGCCTTGATTCGCTGGCATGTGTCGCACGTGCGCACCCAAGCTTTTATGTCTCGGAACATTCCTGGCCAATAATATTGGTTCGAGGCTCTCCGGTATGTCTTGTCAATTCCAAGATGCGCGGCTTGTGGATCAGCGTGGACCTCTTCGAAGACTTCCTGTCTTCGTTCGTGAGGTACCACTAGTTTCCACGCATCAAGATCGTCGATCACTGAGTCAATTAGCGGATTTGGGCGGAAGCGATACAACAGACCGTCTGTGATTTTCCAGCCATTGAACTTTCTGGGGGTTTCCTGCACTTCTCGAAGTCGCTGACGGTACCAATCGTCCATGACCGGGTCTAAGGCTGCTATCGGTAAGGCTGCCTCCTCCTCATACATCCGAGATAGGGCGTCAGGGACTAAATGACTAAATGTTCGACTGGCCCACCTGGTCAGTCGACCGGTTGGATTATGCAGATTGTGAAGCCAGCGCAACGAGCTATGGTCAGTAATGACCATGGAAACCTTCCAGGTAATGGCGGAATTTTCGCACAGCCCAAATAACCGCAAGGCACTCTTTTTCAGTGACCGAGTATTTTCGTTCCGCACCTGTCATTGTCTTACTTGCATAGGCAATTACTCGGTCTACGCCATCTTGCTTTTGCGTTAAGACTGCACCGAGGCCATAGTCACTTGCGTCTGTGTGCAGGTCGAACGGGATCTCGAAATCGGGGTACGTCAAGATCGGTGCGGTCGTTATCAAATCTTTCAACTGCTCAAACGCGTTTTCTTGGTCGTCTCCCCATTTCCAAGGGATATTGGACCTGAGCAGTTGGTTGAGAGGTTCTGCAATCGTCGCTAAGTGTGGAATAAAATGGCGATACCACGATGCCATTCCAAGAAACCTCCTCAACTGTTTGATGTTCGTAGGGGCGGGGTACGACTTTAGGGGCTCCACTTTCTCTGGATCAATTTGGAGTCCCTCTTCGTTCACCAGGAATCCTAAATACCGGACGGTTTTTCTATCGAATTCGCATTTTTGCGGATTAATCGTAAGTCCTGCTCCCTGTAATCTATCGGTGATTCTCGCGATCCAGTCCTTGTGCTCTTCGAAGGTCTCGTTTACGATGACAATGTCATCTAGGTATGCGTAAACGTTCGGTTCCATCTCGGGGCCTATGAGTGAATCTACGAGTCTCTGAAATGTCGCTGGGGCACCAGACAGTCCGAAAGACATCCTATTAAAATGAAACAAGCCCATTCCCGGAACTGTAAAGGCCGTGTACTCTTTGCTGTATTCTGCCATCGGTATTTGGTGGTATCCCCACTTCAAGTCCAATGTCGTTATGTACTTGGCAGCTCGGAGCTGTTCCAGGATCATGTCCATTTTGGGAAGGGGATAGGCGTCCTTCTTTGTCACTTTGTTCAGTTTCCGGTAGTCGACACAGAATCGGTATGTACCATCCGATTTTCTAACCATGAATACCGGGCTGGACCATCCGCTCTTAGACGGTTCTATTATCCCCTCGGCCAATAGTCTTGACGTTTCTTCTTGCATCGCTTTTAGGACCTTAGGAGACCCCCGATAATAGCGTTGCTTTATCGGCGGGTGGCCCTGAACGTCAATACTATGGACAATTCGATCTGTTGCTGGGAGGGTGGGTCTTATTACTTTCGCGACGAGTTCATCCAGCTCGGACCTCTCAATATCTGAGATTTGCCTGAGTCCACAGACCGAGCTGATGTTCAACAACTCGCCCGAAGCGTCTCTTACCTCCTCCTCTCCCGTTTTGGCATAGTGGTGGACTACTTCCGGGTAGTCCGACATATGCCAAGCTCTTTTTTTGCCATCATGAGCTATCCCGAATGTGTGAATGAAGTCCATTCCAAAGAAAACCTGTTCGCCCATTCCTGGAACTATTTGGACTCTCATCATTCGGGATACTTGGTCTATCTCGATGGGCAGGAGACAGCTTGCTTGTACTGGTCGAACAGTACCGTCTGCTGTTTCAACACCTCTGCCTGGTGTCTGTTCTAATGTTGCTTGGTATCGTTTGGCTATTGCCAAGCCAATGTCTCCCAATACCGTTCGAGAGGCACCACCATCAATTAAGGCCTGGACATTCGGCGTGTTACCTATCCGTGCAGTCGTAAAGGCTCGCAAGGTAAAGCCTTCGTCCTCCACTGGTGGTTTTGTTACCCCTAAATTAAGTGGTTTTGATGACCTTGGCTCAGGTGTAATCTCTGGCAAGTCACGGGACCTCAGTATTGCCAGAATTACCTGATTTGACTTCCAAGGATCCTTTCCGTCTTTACCCATAACCCGATCGTTTACCAAAATGGCGTCCTTGTTTCGTGTACCATTTTGGCTCGATGTCGATGGTTGGGCGTTGTCTGGTGGAAAGGATGTTTCATCCTGAGTCAGTACCTCCTGCGGGATTGTTCCGGATTTTTCCTCAGTTCTCAGTCGAGTGTCGTCTGAATCTTGTACTCGACTGGTGCTAGGTGCTTCGCTCGTTACCTAAGATAACACTGGTTCCGATCCCAGGTCTAAGGAAGACACCTGTTTATCTGAGGGGGTCGTCAACGTCTTCGAGGGGAGAGGGGTGACCCCTTCTGGCTCTCCCGACGCTGGTTTCCCGGACAATCCATGCAGGACTTCGTGTTTACCCCGTCCTTGCCACATCGCATACAATAGTCCTTTCTGCGCGGCTTGGGGCAACCTCTTTGGTAATGTCCCTCTTGCTTGCAATTATGACACACGACTTTTTCCTCCACGGGTTCTGAGGAAGTTCCCGGTTGTGCGTTATCCTGCTTCTTGGGTGGTGGGCCTTGTTTCTTATTACCCTTTTAGTTTGGGGAGCCTTTCTTTGGGGTCTGGTTGGTTCCCCCGGACTTTGTTTGAGCTTGTGGCCTGGCTGCGTCGTAGTACCTATAGCAGCTATTTCGGTGTCAACTTTCTTTGCCAACTCCGCAAATTTATCTGCCCAAGCCTCGGGGACCGGTTTCTTCGCCACCGCTGCTACCGTTGGAACCTTTTTCGCAGCCGATGGTTTTCCCCTGTACGCAAAGTCGGGTATCAGCGACTTTTCGGGGGCGGAGGGGGTGTATGATTATTGAGAGTCTCCGCGACTCTCTCATACTGTCCGGCCAGTACGGCAAGTCCATTATAATCAGCGAAATTATATCTCGGGATCGCTCGGCGGAATTCGGGCTTCAAATTTTCGTAAATACGGTTCAGTTGTTTCTCTACCGGTACCGGTACGGTTGACAACTGAAATAATCCGTACATGCACGTAAGGAAGTTTAGTTTGGAAATGAAGCTTAAATTGTTCCCAACTGGTCCACCTGCCTTTGTTCTGGCGGAACCAGTGGTAGGCCATTCCATCAAGGAGGAAGGGCATGTCGAGCAACAGTTCCTCGTCGGAAAGGTAGGCCCCTGCCTTACCTTCTTCGACTCTCCCTAGGAACTGGTCAAGATTCTCGCCCCTTTCTCCTTTGAATTTTAGCTTCCAACTTCCCACGACTTTTAGAACATCACGTGGTGGATTGTGAGGTCTGTAGGAACTCTGTCCCCCACTTCTTCCACCACCGAAGTTTGCTGAGTCGTGCGGGTTAGAGCTCATAGGCCTTTGACTGCTCTGCGGTCCAGCCGAGGAAAACGAAAATCCACTTTGCTGGTTACGTGGACCGCTTTGGAAATCTTGGGTCCCTAGGGGCGGGCCCTGAGTATCGAATCCGAAAAAGTTCGAATAAAAGTCTCTAGCCCTTCTGTTAAATTCGTCAGGCTCGGGATTCGCCTGTCCCAAAGAATTCTCATAATTGCCCCCGGCGTCTCTAGGTTCTTGCCGGAAGCTCCGTTGATCGGATGGTGGGAAGCACGCCTCAGTTTGATGTCTCGGTAACCCTAGTGAAGTAGCAATCCGAGAAAATCGTTCTTGGGCTTCCCCCCCACTCTGAGCTTCGCTTCTCCAATTTTTTCTAGCCGCCGAAGTCGGATCGGCCTGTGAGAATAGGTTGACGGGGTTATTATGAGAGGCGTACGGTGTCTGACATCCCGGTGTCATTGTGGGCAATACTGATGTTGTCTGCGTTGTAGTCGGCCCGTTTCCCCCACCCTGCTCGCGTCTATGTTTCTCTTGGCTCCACGTGAGCCCACCAGACTGAGTGAGCGAGGACTAGATCGACGCCATTGATACTATTGGAGGGGCTATCGTTACCGATGACAATCGTGAGCTTGGGAACGTTTTCGGATCCCAAGTATTGCCTAATATTACACCGCGTCCCCCCTCCTCGGCCCTTATACCGCCCTGGGTCGTACGCGGCGTCTGTTGAGGGGCATGGTTCGTTGGGGACTTTTGAGCCTCCGCTTGAAGCTTCACTACGGCTTCTTCAAGCTCCACGATTAACTCTTGTTGGCCGCGAATTAATTCTAACAAGGAAGCTGGGTTCAGTGGGTCGTCTCCGACGGGACCTTGTTGACCGTGTTCATTTGTCCTTCCTCTTGGCATAGTACTCACGTTTGGATATGAGGGGCCCCCATTATCTGCGGTAGTGGTCTGGAATTGGGGTGGGGCAATTTTTTTTTTTTTTTTTTTTTCTACGTCTTTGGTGTTGGAAATGCATTTACGCACTAACCTGAATATGGCGAACCATATTCAGAGTGCCGGACTCACCTCTGACGAGGTACTACACGGCTAAAACCAACCACCACATGACCGCGAAAATCTAATTTAGCCTCTGCTCTTCGGGAGGCTTCACCCTTCAATTTAAAACCGAGATAAAAATTTCCTCTCAGTTATGTGTGTGCGTTCCCGGATGATCCATCCATCTCGCTCCCATCCTCAGCCATTTGTGCAGCCACCTAACAAAGCATCATGAACACATTCTCACGGCTATACTTCTGTTCAGTCATGCAGTAGGGGGCATGCCTCCTACTGCACGACTGAACATACGAAAGCCGGCTATACCTCCTATGATGACCCTTGATGAAATGGTTTTAATGTCGTTCTTCGACAATCCTATCATATTCAGTTCGTTTGCTGATTCAAAAGACCACACACCCTTCCAATTGAGTGTAATAGAGCTATACCTCGTGGATACCACCATCTGTTGACGGTCCGTGTTTATAAACCGCTTCAGGTCCTCATCGATGCACTGGTAATATTCAACCTTATCTCTATGAGCTCTTCTTAGATCTCTTTGCTCACCTATCACCTGCGCATCTAAAACAAATGCGTCGCTACCTCTTACCACAATTAGGTCGGGTTTTCTTAGTCCAACTGACGTTGTTATTCTTGGTTCAAAAATAACTTCATTCTTTCCCCTCAATTTGTCAGCGACATACTTAGCAACTGCATTATGCCGGTCCACCCGCTTTTTATGGGTCCTAAAACAATTCTGAAGCACATGATTAAGGGTCTCCGGGACGCCGCAGCCTGCTCTGCAGCTCCTATCCCTGTATCTCCCCCTAGACACTCTTGATCTGGTTGGTAAAGCACTTATCCTGAGTCTACACGAACTTATAAAGTCACGTCCACTCAAAAAGCTAGTTCCGTCACTCACCCATCTATTTTGACATGGCGTATCCGCCGACTTAGCAAGCCCCAAGCCATCAAAAGATGAATAGAGCTTGTTGGCCCAATGATTATTAATTTTGTCAATCGAGTCTAACGACTCCCTTTGATCGATGAGCCTCTTCTGACATGATCTTATTTCGTCAGCTAGGAACGAGTTGTCCGTAGGCAATGTGCTATTATCAATCGTTTTAAGCCGCTGAAGTCTCAACAGTGGTGCTGACCATCTTAAAGATGGCACTCCTAATCCTCCATCCCTCACAGATGCGTGAATGTATGCATTTGGTGAGTCATGCGGCAGCCTCAGCCACCCTCTTACCGCTCTTCTGATCCTTGTATCGGCACTATTTAACGTGCCTAGTGTGACGTCACCTAATGCTAAGCGATAGAAATACTTTGGTATTATGGATGTTTTAAGTGCAAAAAGCCTTTGCTGAGGTTTAAAGGGGGCCTTTGTAAGATTCTCAATCTCCACTTGTAGAGTTTCTTTGATTGGTGTTTTAACTCTACCTCCCCAATAAAACTGAATACCCAAGTACATCCACGTATCTGTCCTCCTGATAATTCTAAGTTGTCTCTCGCCTATTTCAAATGTTGTTTGAACATCCAAGGTCGAAATCTTATCCCGCCCCGAAGGCCTGATTCCCAACGTGAAGCTCTTGTCGATGTTTATTTTGAGACCACATGTCTCTAAAAACTTCACTGCTGTTTCTATGAGTAGTTTCAAACCTCTCGGTTGGGATGCGTAAAGATTGATGTCGTCAACAATGCTGTAGCATTAATCTTTTTTGCTCCGACCCTTATTCCCACTTCAGGTGGCAGCCGCTCTAACAACCTATGTATTATGATGTTGAAAAGTGGGGACGAAAGTGGATCTCCCTGTCTCACACCCCTCCTGGGTATCAATTTCTCCGAGATCCATCCTTGTCCACACAGAACTGTTGAGCCCTCTCGATAGACATGTTGAATGTAATTCAATAGACTTGTAGGAGCACCAAACGATTTCAAACCAGCTATGAGCGCTTTGTGAGAGACTGAAGAAAAGGCTTTCGCAATATCAAGAGAAGCCATGTACAATGATTTGTACTTGCGATGTTGTTGCTTAAGTATGGTGTCAAGAATAAGGGTATTATCGCGACAGCCATCAATATTGGCTCGGAACCCTCTTTGCCTCTCATCAATATCTATCGATTTGTCCATCCTTCTTGCAAGGATCTTATGCAAGCCCCTCACAAACACCGATGAGATGGTAATCGGCCTATATTTACTTGGATCTTGTTCATAGCCCCTCTTCGGTATAAAAATCGTTCTGGAGGTCAGAAGCGATTCAGGCAGTTTGCCTAACCACAGAAGCAAATTATACATCGCAACAAGCACACCTCGTGGAATTGATTGGTAATCCTTACCCGTAAGACCATCAGGCCCGGGCGCCGTGCTCCTCTTTACCATGCACAAATTTACCTCCTCTACGGTCACTGGCTGCCAAATATCTTTTAGGGCGTCGCAGCTGTTACTAAACTCAGGTGCACAATCAGAGGTTTCAGAGAATATATTTTGCCAAAACGGCTCCATAACTTCTCTCGCTGGCATCTCATATTCAGCACCTCCCTCCAAGATGTTACTTATACACCTCTTACGATTTCTCGTATAGTTCTTTTGCGTATCCCTATAATCTCTCCGCCGTTGCTTCCTCCTAGACAACCTCTCTTGCTTCTTCTTACCCCTCAACACTGGCTGCTCAACGGCTGGTCTCAAGGAATGTAAGTATAGCGTGAGCCTACTACAAATTTGGTCTTTCGTTTCCTTGACTGTGTCTTTGCAGATTTTATATAGACACTGTTCACTGTACTTTTCGCTGCTTTGTTCAGGCGGTGTTAATGCACTGAAGAACTGTACAAACGAATCGTGGTTGTCGGATTCCGCTTCTTCAGCATTGCTCATGTCCCTTGCTTCCCTTTCCCTCTCGCTGTTAATGAGATCCATCGCCTCAAGTACTCGTTGTTTATAAGGAGTAGCCCTCCTATTGGACTTGATGGCTTCAAGGGTAGGGGTCTGGAATTGGGGTAGTGGTCTGAAATTGGGGTGGGGCAAAACTAAACGTCTTCTTTCCCGCCCCCGTATTACCCTGTCCGTTCACCGTATCCTTTGGGCTTTCAAATAGAAACTCCCTATCCGCGTTGCTACTTGGGGAGTCGTTGTCACCCCCACTCCTTTCATGGCCGCTGTCCCGGAATGTGGACCATCTCTGTTCATAGGAGGGGGAATCCTCGGTTAGGGCCTCGTCTTCCGGGCCCCATGGTACCGTCTCATCGCCCGCCTTCCGGAAAAGGAAGCGCTCTTGTCGGTTTCCTCTTCTATTGTCCCCCCCTGCAGAGCTGTGTTTTGGGTGTATTTTAAACTAACCTCAAAGTTTGTTTACAATAATTTTTTTATTTTACATCGTGGTGGAGTGTGTGTCGAAAGCCGGGTATTTTATGGAGTCGCGACCGGGAATTTAACACTATTTCGGTTTGGCTTCGTCGATGCTCAGGTAAGCCGTTTACATTACAGTTGATTTAATCAAAATCCCCGTTACAATATATATATACATAATCAAGGTTGCTACGCTTTCTGGAATTACTATTAAAAATGCTTACTTTTAAAAATTTTTAAATTGAATGAAGCATGTTTTATGCACAAAATAATCCTGGTTAATAGTATTTTTTTAAAAAAAATTATCCACTTTTTCGTAAATTACTATATCTTAGCGTTTCTTCACTGTCTTACACTGAGAAAAATGAGTTAGCTACTATTTGGATAGCTTTTTTTAGCGGTGAAATTAAACCAAATTTTTATTTAACACAATTGTTATTGAGTAGAATTTTTAATAAGACGAATTTTTTAATTTTAGAATATCCATTTCACCAAACCTTCATTATTTATCCGATATTTTAGTTGCATTAATTGTTATTTAATATAATTAATGAAACGCTAAATTTCCTTTTCTGTCGGATACCCTGAACTATTTAATATTTCGTCTTACTCAAACTTTTATTAAACGAAAATTCTGCTGAACTAAAATTTGGTTAAATAGAAATTCTTTAAATAAGAAGTTTGTGTTAACAAAATTTTGTAAAACAAAAATTATGTTAAATATAAATTCGCTAAACTTAAAATTCTGTTAAGTACAAATCCAGATTTATTAAAATTTGATTAAAAACTGTCTCGAAGAACGATAACACAGCCTCACAAACAAAAGTTTGTCTCAGACACTACAGTAGTGTATTTCTACTTACTTTTTTTCACTGAATAATCAGATTGGTTAAAATTTTTGAAACAATCTTTAAAAAATTGATGAAAACACTAAAAAAGCGCTTTTTTAAGATTATCTAAAAAAATTTAGTTAATCTAATCATTTTGACTTTGAATGCGCATTTAGTGTGGAAAAATATACGTAGGAATACACTAGAGTAAAGACTCGGACCAAAAAATGCACATTAAAGGTCTGGAAAACCTGGAAAAGTCATGGAATTTTGTTCTAAGAAAGTCATAGCAACCCTAATAATTACATTAATTATTGTATAAAATGTTATTGAACTTAAAACTAAGAAGATTGTACTTTTTTAAAAAGTTGTTTAAATATTAATTTAAAAATTAAAATTATAAGTCAACTTTCAGAGGGGGGCAAGCCCATACGTTGCCTCCTCGAGGTATTTCTAGGGGGGCATTGCCCCTTGTGCCCCCCCGGCTCCGCCGTCCCTGCTTTCTATTTTGGTATATTCGTTTCTTGATAGTTGGTAGTGCGCGAGGTAGTTGTAAGGAGAGGAATCACTTGTAGTCGGAGTCAGTAATAGGGGGTTGTTGTGGGAGAGGGGGGGGCCTAAAACTAAAAAAAGTAACCAGAAATTTGTTATTTCCAATTTGTTTCGTGATGGTTCGTGGTCCGGGTGGTAGTTGTGGTATGTTGCGGCTGCAAGGGTCTTTATGTATAAGGGGGCAGTTTACTCGCTAAAGTTTGCAAAAAGGGTACATAAAGTTTATCATTCTCGTCGTTCAATATTTTAACAATTAAGGGGAAAAATGCATAAAATAATTGCTAAAGATAAAAAGGGATGTATGCTTGTGGGATTATCAAACAGTTTCTTAGTTTGATTTGTATATGACGAATATGCAATTATATAGCGGGTTTGCGAGTAAAAAGCATACGGCACATCAAAACATGAACCTCTATAAAAATATTGTCATGAACATTAATGTAGAATGGTATATAATTAATTTAAAACTTTATAGCAACGCTACTTAAAAATTTTGCTAATGTCTAATAATTGTTGCGAAACGTTAAGATATTTAATAAAGATTTTGTAAATGGTTCTTTTTCACTTTTTAAAAGGTTTTACTTTAACTTTGCCCTAAAAATTAATAAAATCAAAAAAGAATGTCTAGAGTGAGTAGGGGTTGTTTAAGAGACTGGGTGCTTTCTATTAGGGTATAGTTGTTTTAGAATGGTAGGGGGTTCTAATTGGGGGGGGGGAGGGTACTGGCTGGTGGGTACTTTTGGGGGGTTCAGGGGGGGTTACTGGTAGGGGGGACTATTAATTAAATGAAACCAGTGAAATTATACTCAGATAATACTTATATTTTTATGTATTTTCCCGAGCGGCTAAGAAAATAGATGTTGTGGGATCTTGCTAAGTCTGAAGAGTTAAAACTCACCTTATTGTTGTTTAGGAAAAAAATTTGAAATAATTTATAAGAGAAAATTTATTGGTACACATAGATTTTTATTCACAAGAATAACTTACTGCTGAATAAATTGTTGACATAATCCAGATTCGGTAAAAACAGTATAATATTTCGCACAAAATGTTGAGATCAAGTTTATAATTATAATTCGATGAATATGAGTCTTTATTCACAACACTGCGAATATATAACCACACAAAAGGTTAAAGGTTTTTAGGTGGTACCGTAAGTTCTATAAATTCCACTAACACAATATTAAAGCGAAATAAATGTCCTAGATAATTAATATTACATTTAATTTATAAAACAAGGTTAATTATTTTACAAAACTATGAATTTACACTAAGAACTCACACACACAATAAATCAAAAATGTCAAAAATGGCAAAAAATGTCAATTTAAAAATGAAAGAATTAACACGAATTCGTCGATACACCAAAATAAAACTTCGTTGACATCGTTGATAACACAAGACAATTTAATTAAAAAAACATCAATTTAATTTAAGACACAAAAATTACATTGAACATAAACTTTTGAAAACACTATAAAATTTTACGGGTTTTAACGGAACCAGGATCCTTGGTACCGATGCTGATCAATTTACCCGAGGAGTTTACACGGTATTAAGAAATCGCGTTTTCAGTCGCTAAGACATGCGAGATCTTAAAGTTGAACCTCGAGGGTAAATTTAAATCAGGAAGGAAACCAATTTTCCAAGTTACGCGGTAAAGGCCTGGAAGGAACTAATTTGACAAAAGGTCCCAGACGACGCTCTGGGTACCCAGGCGTCCTCTCCCACTCCAAGGAAAATCTGCAAAAATCGTAGGAGGGAGAAATTACATCACACATACATAATACGAAACACACACAAAATTATAATAAACTAATGGTGGAATAACTTGAATTAAATTAATAAAAATTATGGTGATTTCCATTCCACATCCCTCGTCCTAAGACAAATTTCAATTAAAAGAAAGATGTGAGGTTTTGACAAATCCGGGACGTCACAATACAAACATAAAAAATCACAACAGACATTAATAACACAGCCACACAAAAAAAAGTACCCGAGTTGGGGAATGAGACTACCCATTCCATATGCATTTTGATGCGCTGAATCCGAATCCGTCCTCAGAATTGGTCCATCAGATCAAGTTTTGACCCTAACCTCAAAATTAATAAAATTACACTTTTTGAACATTAGAATTTGAACTCGACTTAACTTTAATACATGCCTACGACCAATAGAAAGCTTGAATTATTACCTTTAAAACGCTTTTTTAGAAATTGTTCTACGATGATTTTTAACGAAGTTATGATGTTTTACTTAGAATTTTTTTTTTCCTTTGCACAATAACACATCAATAATTGATGTGTTTTTAACATATAGAAAAAAGTCATATTTTAAGTAAAACATCATAACTTCGTTAAAAATCATCGTAGAACAATTTCTAAAAAAGCGTTTTAAAAGTAATAATTTAAGCTTTCTATTGGTCCTAGGCATGTATTAAAGTTAAGTCGAGTTCAAATTCTAATGTTCAAAAAGTGTCATTTTATTAATTTTGAGGTAAGGGTCAAAACTTGATCTGATGGACCAATTCTGAGGACGGATTCGGATTCAGCGCATCAAAATACATAAGGAATGGGTAGTCTCATTCCCCAACTCGGGTACTTTTTTTTTGTGTGGCTGTGTAATCGAGAAATAGTCATGACGCCATTTTGCTCATTTTTTACAGCTCTGGGACACTTCACGCATGACGCCAATTTTGGCGTCATACCGTCGATGTGGTTAATTTTATACTCTTTTTAAAATTCTTTTAACCCCAAAATAGTGACGATTTCAAATTATATACAATGATCATAATGATCACAAAGGCAAACTGACATTTTACAAAAAATTTGAAAATTGAACTTGCGTTTTCGTTTTCGGTATCGTTTTTAAAATTACGTGATAAGGGCCCTGTTGTACCGGTCAGTAATATGTGCACTGAGAAAAATGTTTAGTCATAGCAACGAAAATTTGGTTGAGCCAACCAAATTATGTGGTTGTTATTTAATCAACCAAACTGTTTGGTTGAGACAACTAAATTATTTAGTTCAGTGTTGTTCATATATTGCCTAGTTAGCGCCTGGAATAGTTGTAGCTTCTAGAACCCTTTTAAAAATTATTATTCCGCAGTCCGGATTCACATACTTTATAAAAAAAAAATATTAGGAGCTAAGGAATTGGGCGTATTTTAAAAAAAAATTTCATATTTTGCCTAGTTTGCGCCCTGAAAGGTATGACCTTCTACAACCTATTTAAAAATCAATATCCTGCTGTCAAACTTAACTTACTCCAATTACAAAAAATTTTAAAGTCGTACCCTTTAAATTTAGTTATATATCTGGCCTAGTTAGCGTCCAGAAAGGTTGTAGCTTTGGGAATCTGTTTAAAAATTGCAATTCTGCGGTCTGAATTAACCTACTCAAATTAAAAGAATAATAAAGCTCAGGAATTGGGTGTATTTTAAAAAATGAATTTCATATTTTGCCTAGTTAGCGCCCGGAAAGGTTGTACCTTTAGAAACCTATTTGAAAATATATATTTTTCTGTCCAAATTAACATGCTCTAGTTAAAAAAATATGGTAGCTTCGGAAATAGGCGTAACTTAAAAAACCATTTTCAAATCTTTCTTCAGTAGCGTCCGGTGAAACTGTACCTTCGGAACCGACTTAAAAACTATTTTAATAATTATTTTGCGGTCCAAATTAACATACTTAAGGTTAGAAAATGTTGCAGCTTTGGTAATAGCCATATTTTAAAGGCTTTCAGTTTCTTCGATAAGAAATACATTTGATTATTATAAAAACGTATTTCTTGATAATTGTTTTCTTGTACAACTAATGAAGTGTAATGTAATTTAAATATAATGTTTAGTATCTTACCTGTTTTAGGGTTTTCATCATCGCTGTCGATGGAAATAATCTCAGTAAATTTTTTCTGTTCTTTGGCTGACCTCGGTAAATTTTTCTGCACTATATACATAACATCTCCTCCTTTTGCTGAAATGTTAAATTATATTTAACTACATTTTACTGTCTTTCAAATTAAAATTTAGAGTAACATTATTATTTCATTAAAGGCATTATTTACAATATTGGTTTTAGAATTTCTTAAATTAAAGCAGTTTAATGTTACTTTCATCAGAATGGGAAATATATATGTAAGTCGCATGGATATTCCCAAATAAGATAATTTTTAAATGACATAAAACTTTAATGACAAAATTTTCACATGACATAAGTCTCAAATGACATAAGTCTCAAATGACATAATTCTCAAATGACATAATTCCTAAATGACATAAATTCTAAACCAGAATTTCAAAATAACACAATTCCCAAATGACATTATTCCCAAACAACATAATTCCCAAGTGAATAAGAATAACTAATTTGTGGATTATGTCACTTGGGAATTATGTCATTTAGAAACTATGTCACTTTGGAATTTGTTACTTGGGAAATATATCATTTAAGAATAATGTCATTTGGGAATTATGTCACTTGCGAATTATGTCAGTTGGGAATTATGTTATTTGAGAATTATGTCAAGTAGGAATTATGTCATTTGGAATTTATGCCATTAACGAATTGTGTTAATTGGGAATTATGTCATTAAAGAATTATGTCATTTACGAATTAATTTTAGAACGGGATATATAATGTCTTGTATCTTACCTCTATCACGGTAATCTGCTTCAATGTCAATGATTTCAGGACAAACAATTTTGCTGCGTTTTCTTACAGGATAGTCTTGTTTTTTCAATGTAGAAGTCAAATATTTTTCTATTTTTTCTGAAATGTCAAATTACATACAACTACATTTTACTATTTTCAAAATTACAAATTAAATTAACATTAATATTTTATGAAAGGCATTAATGACATAATTCCCAAATAACATAATTTCCAACAGACATAATTCCCGAATGACAGAATTTACAAGTGGCACAATTCCCAAATGGCATAATTCTTAGTTGACAGAAATCTTAAATGACCTAATACTTAAATTAGGAAATTTGGAAATTAAGTCATTTTGGGATTATGTCACTGGAAATTATGTCTTTTGGGAATTATGTTATTAGGAAATTATGTCATTTGATAATTACGTCATTTGACAATTATGTCAATGGGGAATTATGTTATATGGGAATTGTGTCATTTAAGATTTGTGTCTCTTACAAATTATGTCATTTGTAAATTCTGTGATTTGGGAATTGTGTCACTTAGGAGTTGTGTCACTTACGAATTATGTCATTTGTGACTTATGTGATTTGGGAATTATGTCATTTTTGAATTATGTTATTTGGGAAATATGTCATTTAGGAATTTGTCACTTAGAAATTTGACACTCAGGGAATGTGTCATTTGGGAATTAAGTCATTTAACAAAGATGTAATTTTAAAATTATGTCATTTAGGAATTCTGTGAATGTAAAATTATGTCTTCTGAAATTATGCCTTTTAAGAATTATGTCATTTAGGAATTATGACCTTTGAGAATTATGTCACTTGAGATTTATGTCATTTGTGAATCATGTTATTTAGGAATATCTTCATTCAGGAATTAGGTTTGAATTAAGTTAGTTGGGAATTAAGTCATTTGGGAATTATGTCCTTTAGAAATTATATCATTTGGAAATTAAGACATTTAAGAATTATGTAATTTTTAAATAATGTCACTTTGGAATTATGTCATTTGGCAATTATGCCATTTCAGATTTGTCATTTGGGAATCTTGTCGTTTGGGAATTAGTTCATTTTTGGATTATGTCACTTGGGAAATATGTCATTTGAGAATTATTTTATTTAGAAACCAAAACATTTAAGAATTAAGTAATTTTAAAATTAGAAATTTTAGAAATTCCATCATTCATGAAGCATGTCGTTTGGGAATTAAGGTAGTTGGCAATTATGTAATTTGGGCATAATGTCATTTGGAAACTATATCAATAAGGAATTATGTCATTTGTGAAATATGTAATTTGTGAATTATTTCAATTGAGATTTATGTGACTTGTGAATTATGTCATTTGGAAATTAAGTCATCTTAGAATTATTTGATTTAGGAATTATGTCATTTGAGATTTATGCACTTGGAAATTATGTCATTTGGGAATTATGACAAAAGGGAAATAAGTCTTTTAGGAATTATTTCTTTTTGAAATTATGTCACTTAAGAGTCTACTAACAATAATAAGCTAATAAGCTAATGAATAATAATAATAAACTTATAAGCTTTTGTATCTTACCATCTGCTTCGTCCTCCTCCCTCTCTATGTTTCAAGAACTACATGTCGGTTCCGAATTGTTTTCTGGATTCTGCCTTCTTAATTTTGATCTCTTTACTCGTTTTTGCATTGGTTTTTGAGACACTTCTGTAAAAATTTTGGAATTAAGTCATTTGGGAATTATGTCATGTAGAAATTATGTCATTGAGGAATTATGTCACTTTGGAATTATGACATGTGCGAATTAGGTCATTTGGAAATCATGTTAATTAAAAATTTTTTTATTTATGAATTATGACATTTGAGAATTAGGTTAGTTGGGAATTGGGTCATTTTGAGATTATGTCACTTGGAAATTACGTCATTTGGGAATTATTTTATTTAAAAATTAAGACATTTAGGAATTATGTAATTTTGGAACTATATCAATTGGGAATTATGAAATTTGGAAATTAAGTCATTTTGGAATTATGTAATTTAGGAATTATGTCATTTGTAATTTATGTTACTTGTAAATTATGTCATTTGGGAAATATGACAAGTGGGAAATAAGTCTTTTAGGAATTATGTCATTCAGGAATTATGTCAGTTTGGAATTTTGACATGTGAGAAGTAAGTCATTTGGGAATCATGTTATTTAAGAATTCTTTCATTTAGGGATTATGTCATTTACGAATTATTTGAATTGGGAATCAGGTCATTTTGAGATTATGTCACTTGGGAATTATGTCATTTGAAATTTATGTCAGTAGGGATCATGTTGTTTGTGAATTATGTAATTTAAAAATTATTTCAAATTATATTTATGTCACTTGGGAATTATGTCACTTGAGAATTTTTTCATTTGAAAAATAAAGCATTTAAGAATTATGTAATTTTGAAATTATGTCACTTAGGAAATATGTCATTTGTAAATTATGTAATTTAGGAATTATGTCATTTGTGATTTATGTCACTATGTAATTATATCATTTGGGAATTATGACGAGTGGGAAATATGTCTTTTAGGAATTATGTCATTTTGGAATTATGTCATTTAAGAGTCTACTAAGAATAATAAGCTTATAAACTAATGAATAATAATAAAAAACTTCCCGTGATTTTGATGACCATTACCGAACATCGTGTAGGTGTTTGATCGGGTTGGTAAGGGACTTGTGGTTCCCATTACGGGATATCACAGGATATCCGAGCTGACTCGGTCGGGTACTTGAATGTCATTTGAGGTGGGGTTTCTGGACCCCCATCGGGCGCGTCGCTAGGTGGCGGATAGGGGAATGCCTCCTAGATATAGGTGGTACCGGGGAAATGAAATACCCGGCGCGGACCAAATCCAGAACACTAGTCCGATCGGCACCTTACAGGCAGTACACTGGGAGTGATAAGTCCTGTCACGGCGGTTCCAACCGTGGCAGGTACGAGTCTGATGTGAGCGTAGCTCTGCCGAGGTGGATCTGCGGTAGGGTGTCAGGAGCCAGCCCCTTCGGGATTGATCGGCAAGTGCGTAATGGATTAAGGGGTCGGAACCTTCATTGCTACTGGCGAGTCCGTTCCGTCCGTGTATTCCGGGAACGGCTAAGCGTGTTGATTGGGCCTCAGGGATCTGGGGTAGGATCACAGTGTCCGAGGGTACACCCGCTCCCAATCAAGGCGGCCCGCCACTTTACGCACCAGGCGCTGGTAAAATTACAAAGTATGGAAAAAACTATTGGACAATTTTTTAAAGATTTAGCAATGGAAGTAGAGCTCTGCCCTATCGAGTCAGAGTCGTCTACTACGGAAACCGAAACGGTAGAAAAGGCCCCTCCTGAAAAGGCTTTTGGGCCGGATGATAGAGTTGAGCAAGTCTTCTCTAACTTGACCAGACCTCTTGATAAAAATACCATGGAGGCAATTAGGGAAACTCTTTCGGCCCAGAAAGGGGATTTCAGGGACCAATTCGAGGCAAACGTTGCTTTGCAATTTGCCTTGGTTCCGAAAGTGCTAACAGTCATGCGCCTTTGAGGTCATCCGCACAAATGTGCGGTTTTTAGAACCGAAAGGGTCGAAAAACCAAAACAAGGAGAAAGGAAACAAGGTAGGTCGCAAAGAGACGACCCAAGAAAAAGCTGCTTCTGAAAAATCGACGGGTAAAAGGCGAGCTGCCGAAACGCCCCCCGAAAAAGTGTTGAAAAAAGGGAAAAACTCGGAGTCACCTGGGCAGCAACAAAGGCAAACTCCGAGACAAGTAAAGCCCGAAAGCCAGCAGTCCTCAAGGACAATGGCAGAGGTTGTCGCCAGCCATGTTAATGAGGCCGGCCCTTCGAACAACCTCACAGGGGAAAGCAGTAAGGACGCGAAATTCGAACTTTTCCGAAATAGAAGGAAAGAAGCTCGGATGCGTCGAAAAGCTGCAGAGAAGGAAGCGGCGAAGGAGGCGGAGAAGGCAAAAAAGGAAAAAGCGCCTATCCGGAAACTCCGAAACACCGAGGCCGTCAGGATTTCAGCAACGGACCCGAATTCGTACAGTGAAATTCTGAAGGGCCTACAAAAATCCCTGAAGCCTGAGGACATGGGCACGGAGGTTATCAGGACTAGGAGAACTGTGAACAACGAAGTTCTCCTAATCGTGAAAAAAGGAGGTGACACCTCCAAGTTTGCGGGAGCTCTAACAGATGCCTTGAAAGCGATCTGGGGAAGCAGGACCTCACACACTGGGCGGGTAGTATAGCCTGTCCAATATACAAGGAGCAACTGCAGAAGCTTAAACAGACAAAAGCCTAAAGTTTCTGCAGGTTAACTTGCACACAGCAAAAAAGGCCCAACACCTGATACTGGTGACAGCCAGTCAGAAGCGGATCGACGAACTGTTCCTTAGTGAACAGAACAAAAGAAACGACCTCGCTCCCTGGTACCAGGATTCATCGGGTAGGGCAGCCATTCAGGTCTTTAATCCCGACTTGAGGGTAGACAAGTTCCTGGAGACGAGCAGTTGGTTCGTGTGGGTGGAAATTTCAGGTATACGCATGTATAGCTGTTACTTCTCACCCAACGACCCACTGACAACCTTCGAAGCAGAGATAGATGAACTCGAGTCGAGAATGCGAGAATCCAGGCTGGATGTTCTCGTCACAGGCGACTTTAATTCGAAGTCGCCAGACTGGGGCGAGACAAGGCTCGACAATAGAGGAATCCTAATCGCAGAAATGGTCTCCAGGAACAATCTGATGGTTGTCAACCAGGGCCATAAATGGACGTTTAGGAGAGACCATAATATCGGATCAATTACACTGTCCGACAAAATCAATCTTCATTTCTGCCCCAAGGTTCAAATACATCGCTTTTGAAAGATTTTTTTACGCTGATTACGAATCCGTAAAGGAAATTGCTCTATCACGTCAAGTTTTTGAGAAAATTAAGGTCAAAACGTCAAAAATTCGCTTTTTCGATTACTTGACACCTGGGAAAAAAATATTTTGAGACGTGCTATAACCTTGGCTTTAGGCTTAAATTAAAGCTTAAATCATCAACAACGGATTTAGAAAAAGAAAAGTTGAATCCATTTTTAAAATTGAGCTAGAACTCAATTTTTCTGCAAGTTTTATTTTAACCAAATCTGCAATTGTTCGTACACCCCATATAACAGATTGTCAATTGTTTAAATGTGACAAGTGGTATGAATATTAATTTTATCTAAAGCTTTTGAAATTCATTCGATTTTAATATCGGTTTCAATTAATTAGAACTTAATACATTTAAATTTATTAAATTAAGTTAATTTATTAAATACATAAAATTAAATATTTGCTTTATTAAATAAACATTAGATAACCTTGTTTTATTTTACAAATTAAATGCAAACAATCTTTTCATCCTCTTTTCGAGGTTCTTTTTGTATTATTGTGAGGACATTATAGTGTTAAATAAAAATACATTTATTAGTTTTTATTTGTTAGTTATTTATGGAAAATAATAATAATAATGACTGATTAAAAAATTTTTGTGTGTTTTGGAGATACCAGTCGTAGTATAATTTATTTTGCCGAATGGATGTTGGTTGTTCTAGGTTAAGTAGCATTTAAAAGTTTTTTTAAATTAATGTTTTTTAAATTAATAAAATATGTTTAAAAATTATTCAAGATATATTTTTTAATTTTTTCAAAGATTTTTTCCGATACCAGTAAATTTATATTTTTCATTTAAAACATTTTTTAGCTAAATTCAGGGATCACAGTTTCTCCCCTTTTTCACCTAATCCCCTTTTTTCTCCCTTTTTTTAAAAAAAATCACCTAAAACACCTAAAATCAAGATTTTATCAGCTAAAACACCTAAAATCAACATTTTTCTTTTCTTTGACCTTCTTTTTTTAAAAAAGTTTCTATTTTTTCACTTTCGGAAATGCAAAAATTTATCCTTTTTTAGGGTGTCTGTACAATGATGAGAAATTAGTTATTGAATTTAAATGTTTAAAAATAATTGTTAACTTGAAATGGTTTTTTATTATTATTTATTGAACTTATTTAGATTTTAAACAGGAAACTTAAAAAAATCATAAATAAATTAAAATTATTTTAAATATACGATAAATAAAGAATATTATAACGTTCAGTACTCATTCTAAATCATAAATTTAAGTAATTTTACCAACTTAAGAAAAAACTGTTACAAAACTTTTTTAGACCGAAAATTATGTGGTATGTATAGAAGAGAAACCAACTGGTTTTTTTTCTTCAAATGTGCATCAAAATCTTCGTCTAGGCAAACAACAAAAATGACAAAAAGCATAAGGCACTGCCACCTTAAACAAAAATTTTATACGAAATGTCCATCTTGGGGCCCTGTCCATCTTGGGGCCCACTCCCCTACTACGACTGGTATCTCCAAAACACACAAACATTTTTTAATCAGTCATTATTATTATTATTTTTCATAAATAACTAACAAATAAAAACTAATAAATGTATTTTTATTTAACACTATAATTTCCTCACAATAATACAAAAAGAACCTCGAAAAGAGGATGAAAAGATTGTTTGCATTTAATTTGTAAAATAAAACAAGGTTATCTAATGTTTATTTAATAAAGCAAATATTTAATTTTATGTATTTAATAAATTAACTAAATTTAATAAATTTAAATGTATTAAGTTCTAATTAATTGAAACCGATATTAAAATCGAATGAATTTCAAAAGCTTCAGATAAAATTAATATTCATACCACTTGTCACATTTAAACAATTGGCAATCTGTTATATGGGGTGTACGAACAATTGCAGATTTGGTTAAAATTAAACTTGCAGAAAAATTGAGTTCTAGCTCAATTTTAAAAATGGATTTAACTTTTCTTTTTCTAAATCCGTTGTTGATGATTTAAGCTTTAATTTAAGCCTAAAGCCAAGGTTATAGCACGTCTCAAAATATTTTTTTCCCAGGTGTCAAGTAATCGAAAAAGCGAATTTTTGACGTTTTGACCTTAATTTTCTCAAAAACTTGACGTGATAGAGCAATTTCCTTTACGGATTCGTAATCAGCGTAAAAAAATCTTTCGAAAGCGATGTATTTGAACCTTGGGGATTTCTGAGGATCATACCGAAAGTGACCACCAGTATATTAAGTTTTCAGTCTCGGGAGGGGACACACCTGGAGCAAACAAGCAGGTTGCTTCCTGTAAGAAAGGCCCTAGGTGGAACATTAAGAAGCTAGACGTCAAAAAGTTCGGTCGGTCCCTTGAAGAATCCCGCCTCATTGAGGAACTTGGATGGGTGAAGAGACCGAACAATCTGGATGGGGAGGTGCGTCCGGTGATGAACATGATAATCACCGCATGCGACGCGTCAATGCCGCGTCGTAGAAGTACCACTCCCAGAAGACGTAATGTATACTAGTGGTCAGAGGAGCTGGCCTCTTTGCGAAAAGCATGCGTCAGAGCAAGAAGGATATACACCCGCTCTAAGGGAGATCCTATGCTAAAGGACGCATATACAGAGGCCAAGAGGATCCTCAGAAAGGAGATTCGAGCTTCACAGCGAAGGTCTTGGAAGACCCTGATTGAGTATGTCGAGAACGACCCATGGGGTCTGGGCTACAAAATCGTCACCAAGAAACTGGTAACGAAGCAAAAGACCCCCGGCCTGGACAATCCCGATTGGGTGCGTCAAATAATTAGGGCCTTGTTTCCACCAGCAGAACCATGGCCTAGGATGGACTGGAGTGACTGTCAAGTCAGTGAGGAGGAACTCTTCACTCTTGCAGATATTCACGAGGCCGGCAAAAGATTGAAGCCAGGCAAGGCGCCTGGAATCGATGGGATAAATAACGAGATACTTGAACAAGTGATCGTTGTTTCACCCCAGATTCTCTTAGATTGCTTCAACAACTGCCTAAGAAGAGGAGATTTCTTCCGGGACTGGAAACGACAGAGGCTGGTCCTCCTAAGGAAAGGTAACAAACCTTTAGATAATGTCTCATCTTACAGGCCAATATGCCTGTTAGATACGATGGGCGAACTTCTGGAGGATATGGTTCTGCAGAGGATGCAGCTCCACTTGACTGGAGAGAATAGTCTATCCGACTACCAATTTGGTTTCCGTAAAGGCCTGTCCACAGTAGATGCCATACAAAAGGCAGTGGACCTAGCCAAGGAAGGAAAGGACAAGTTGGGTCCGGAGAAGAAGAAGAGCTTCTGCGCTTTAGTAGCTATAGATATACGCAACGCGTTTAATACCGCTAAATGGGAAGATCTCATCAAGTCGATGAGAAACAAAGGAATACCGCCCTACCTGTTGCGGATAATGAATAATTATCTTAGCGACAGGTGGGTAATATACGAGGGAGACACCTGCACTCTGAAGGAAGAGATGCAAAGAGGCGCCCCTCAAGGTTCGAGGATAGGACCTTTCGTATGGAACGTCTCCTATGATGACTTCTTGCGAATGGGTCTACCCGAAGGTGCGGTGATCATCGGCTTTGCGGACGACGCGTTGATCGTATGCTCTGCCGAAACTGCAGAAGAGCTCGGAATCTTGGTGAACGAATGTCTGCGACGAACAAAGAGCTGGCTGGATGCCAGAGGCCTTCAAATGGCCCTGGACAAAACCGAAGCGCTCATGGTCACAGACAGACGTGGTTACGAACTTCCCCGGATCGAAGTAGACGGATTCGAGGTCAAGTGGAGCACGCATATAAAGTATCTTGGTGTACAACTCGACAAGTTTCTGAATTTTAAGCATCACATAGCTGTGGCTTCCGATAAAGCTGCAAAATGTGCGATAAGCTTAGCCCGTATAATGCCGAACGTCGGTGGGCCTTCTGAAAAGAAAAGGAGATTGATGGCGAGTGTGTTCCACTCAAAGCTGCTTTATGCAGCACCAGTTTGGGCTCCCTCCCTGCGAACAGATAGAAGCAAGACCATCTTGGAGAAGATGCTGTCCTCGCAAAGGATTATCACTAAGCGTATAATCTCTGCCTACAGGACAGTATCTGCGAGTGCTGCTCAGGTCCTTGCCAGCGTCCCGCCGGCAGATCTTTTGGCGCAAGAAAGGGAGGAAATTTTCCACCTTTTCAAAGATAGGATGTCCACCCGTTACACGGATGACAATAGACCCAGCAAGGGCCAAATTCGCCGAGATGCGAGAAGCAGACTCGTCGAAAGATGGCAAGCAAGATGGAGCGGGGATGAGAAGGGTAGATGGACATATCGGCTCATACCTACACTCGCCACCTGGATAGATCGAAAACATGTAGTACTCATACTACCTCACCCAAGCGCTCTCAGGTCACGGGTGTTTAAACTCGTACCTAGAGCGCTTCAAAAGACGACAAAGTTCAGAGTGTGCGTACTGCAAATCCCCAAAGGATGACGCAGAGCACACACTCTTTACATGCACACAATGGAACGACGAAAGACGGGTCTTGTTCGCCGGTGTAAACTGCGAAGTTACACCGGAGAACATGGTCCTGTTAATGACTCGATCCAAAGAGAACTAGCGACACATCGAGACCTTCATCCAACATGTTATGAGGGTTAAAGATCTCGATGACCGCCAACAAAGGTAGTTCCCGTAGGTCGAGGGATGATATCGTTTAGGTGATAGAGGCGGGATATAAGACCACTCCTGAAGGCGATACGTCAGTAAACTGGCTCTACCTGGGAGTGGTCTTAAGGTCCCAAATAAGGGTGTGTTTTTAGCGGGTCGGCAGAACATCGCCACGCCCGCATAACCTTGTAGTACGGGCTACAGGGTACCTGAAGGCAGGTTTTCACATCCTACGCAAAAAAAAAATAATAATAATAATAATAATAAAAAACTTATAAGCTTTTGTATCTTACCATCTGCTTCATCCTCCTCACTCTCTATGTTCCAAGAACTAGATGTCGGTTCCGAATTGTTTTCTACATTGTGCCTTCTTAATTTTGATCTCTTTACTCGTTTTTGCATTGATTTTTGAGACACTTCTGTAAAAATTTTGGAATATAGTCATTTGGGACATATGCCATGTAGAAATTATGTCATTGAGGAATTATGTCACTTTAGAATTATGACATGTGAGAATTAGGTTATTTGGGAATTAAGTCATTTTGAGATTATGTCACTTGGAAATACGTCACTTGGGAATTCTTTTATTTAAAAATAAAGACATTTAGGAATTATGTAATTTTGGAATTATATCACTTAGGAATTATGCCATTTGGAAATTAAGACATTTTGGAATTATGTAATTTAGGATTTATGTCATTTGTGATTTATGTTACTTGTAAATATGACAAGTGGGAAATAAGTCTTTTAGGAATTATGTCATTCAGGAATTATGTTACTTTGGAATTTTGACATGTGAGAAGTAAGTCATTTGGGAATCATGTTATGTAAGAATTCTTTCATTTAGGGATTATGGCATTTAAGAATTATTTGAATTGGGAATCAGGTCATTTTGAGAATATGTCACTTGGGAATTATGTCATTTGAAATTTATGTCAGTAGGGATCATGTTGTTTGTGAATTATGTAATTTAAAAATTATTTCAAATTATATTTATGTCACTTGGGAATTATGTCACATGAGAATTATTTCATTTGAAAAATAAAACATTTAAGAATTATGTAATTTTGAAATTATGTCACTTGGGAAATATGTCATTTGTAAATTATGTAATTTAGGAATTATGTCATTTGAGATTTATGTCACTATGTAATTATATTATTTGGGAATTATGACGAGTGGGAAAAATGTTTTTTAGGAATTATGTCATTTTGGATTTATGTCATTTAAGAGTCTACTAAGAATAATAAGCTTATAAACTAATGAATAATAATAAAAAACTTATAAGCTTTTGTATCTTACCATCTGCTTCGTCCTCCTCACTCTCTATGTTCCAAGAACTAGATGTCGGTTTCGAATTGTTTTCTGGATTGTGCCTTCTTAATTTTGATCTTTTTACTCGTTTTTGAATTGATTTTTGATACACTTCTGTAAAAATTTTGGAATTAAGTCATTTGGGAATTATGTTATGTAGAAATTATGTCATTGAGGAATTATGTCACTTTGGAATTATGACATGTGCGAATTAGGTCATTTGGAAATCATGTTAATTAAGAATTTTTTTATTTAGGAATTATGCCATTTGGAAATTAAGTCATTTTTGAATTATTTAATTTAAGAATTATGTCATTTGTGATTTGTCACTTGTAAATTATGTCATTTGGGAAATATGACAAGTGGGAAATAAGTCTTTTAGGAATTATGTCATTCAGGAATTATGTAACTTTGGAATTTTGTGATGTGAAAATTAAGTCATTTGGTAATCATGTTATGTAAGAATTTTATTATTTAGGGATTATACCATTTGAGAATTAGGTCAATTGGGAATTATGTCATTTAGGAATTAAGTCATTTGGGAATTATGTCTTTAGGGATTTATGTCATTTGGGAATTATGTCATTTGGGAATCATGTTATTTAAGAATTCTTTTATTTACGAATTGTGCCATTTGAGAATTAGGTCAGTTGGGAATTATGTCATTTAGGAATTAAGTCATTTGGGAATTATGTCTTTAGGGATTTATGTCATTTGGGAATTATGTCATTTGGGAATCATGTTATTTAAGAATTCTTTTATTTACGAATTATGCCATTTGAGAATTAGGTTAGTTGGGAATTATGTCATTTAGGAATTAAGTCATTTGGGAATTATGTCTTTAGGGATTTATGTCACATGGGAATTATGTCACTTGAGAATTATTTTATTTGGAAAATAAGGCATTTAAGAATTATGTAATTTTGAAATTCTGTCACTTGAGAAATATGTCATTTGGGAATTAGCTTAGGTCTGAATTACGTCATTTTGGGAATTATGTCTCTTGGTAATTTGTCACTTGGGAATTTGTCACTTAGGAAACATGTCATTTGGGAAATATGTCATTTGTAAATTATGTAATTTAGGAGTTATGTCATTTGAGATTTATGTGACTATGTAATTATGTCATTTGGGAATTATGACAAGTGGGAAATTTTGGAATTATGTGACTTAAGAGAGTACTAACAGTATTAAGCTAATAAACTAACGAATAATAATAAAGAACTTATAAATTTTTTGTATCTTACTATCTGTTTCGTCCTCATCACTGTCCCAATACTTAGATTTATGCTCTGAATTTGGCCTTCTCAATGCTGCTTTCTGTACTAGTTTCAGGTTTTGAGTTTTTGACACTCCTGGAATTAGTTGGGAATTATGTCATTTATAAATTATGTCGTTTTGGAATTAAGTCACTTGGGAATTAAATCATTTAGAAATTATTTTATTTAGGAATTATGTCATTTTGGAATTATGTCACTTTGGAATTATGTCATTTGAGAATTAAGTCATTTGGTAATTATATCATTTTTGAATTATGTTTTTATGAATTATGACATTTGAGAATCATGTCATTTAGGAATTAAGTCACTTGTTAATTATGTCTTTTGGGTTCTATGTCATTTGGAAATTATGTCATGTAGGAATTAGTTCAGTTTAGAATTATGTCATTTGAGAATTGATTCATTTGGGAATTATGTCTTTAGGGATTTATGTCATTTGTGAATTATGTCATTTGGGAATCATGTTATTTAAGAATTTTTGTATTTACAAATTATGCCATTTGAGAATTAGGTTAGTTGGGAATTAGGTCATTTTGAGATCAAGTCACTTGGGAATCATGTTATTTAAGAATTTTTTTATTTACAAATTATGCCATTTGAGAATTAGGTTAGTTGGGAATTAGGTCATTTTGAGATCAAGTCTCTTGGTAATTTGTCACATGGGAATTTGTCACTTAGGAAACATGTCATTTGGGAAATATGTCATTTGTAAATTATGTAATTTAGGAGTTATGTCATTTGATATTTATGTGACTATGTAATTACGTCATTTGGGAATTATGACAAGTGGAAAATATGTCCTTTAGGAATTATGTCATTTTGGAATTATGTGACTTAAGAGAGTACTAACAATATTAAGCTAAGAAACTAACGAATAATAATTAAGAACTTATAATCTTTTTTATCTTACCATCTGGTTCGTCCACATCACTGTCCCAATACTTAGATTTATGCTCTTAATTTGGCCTTCTCAATGCTGCTTTCTGTACTGGTTTCAGGTTTTGAGTTTTTGACACTCCGAAAATTATTTGGGAATTATGTCATGTAGGATTTATGTCATTTATAAATTATGTCGTTTTGGAATTAAGTCACGTGGGAATTGAATCATTTAGAAATTATTTTATTTCTGAATTATGTCATTTAGGCATTATGTCACTTTGGAATTATGTAATTTGAGAATTAAGTCATTTGGTAATTATATCATTTTTGAATTATGTTATTTAGAAATTATGACATTTGAGAATCATGTCATTCAGGAATTATGTCATTTAAGAATTAAGTCATTTGTTAATTATGTCTTTTGGGTTCTGTGTCATTTGATAATTATGTCACGTAGGAATTATTTCAGTTTAGAATTATGTCATTTGAGAATTGAGTCATTTGGGAATTATCTTATGTAGGAATTATGTCATTTGAGAATTATGTCATTTGGGAATTATGTTATTTTGAATTATGTTATTTGGGAATTATGTCATTTGAGATTTATGTCACTTAGGAATTATATCATTTGGGAATTATGTCACTTAAGGAGGTTCTATCGTAAAAAGAATTAGCATCACCATTTTAATCAAATTTGGTCCACTTGTAGATAATGGTTTTATAATGATGCAGTTAAATTTTTGAGACCTCAAGGTACTTGTAAAAAAAATTATGAAGGTTTTCGCTTTTAACATTTTAAAATGAGCTTTATGGGAATTCAGTCTTTTGTCATATATATCCACATTTTTACATGTATTTTTAAAAGTACTTTAAGGTAGTTCTCCGGCAGTTATACTTGAAAAAATCGATTTTCTATAGATTTTCTTTAAATAGTGAGAAAACGTTGTTTTATATGTGCTTTTTGTCTGGTTAAAATTTTAATTTAGAAATTCCTTCATTCGGGAAGTATGTCATTTGGGATTTATGTTATTTTGGAATTATGTCACTTAAAAGTGTACTAACAATGTTAATTATTACCTTTGGTATCTTACCTGCTTTCTCCTCTTTACTTTCCCAGCTTGAAGACTTATCTGTATGATCTGATTGTGTTTTCCGAGTTTGCCTACTGCATTCTGAAATTTTTATTGATTTTTTATTTGTTGTTTGTGTCACTTCTGGAATTAAATATTTTACAAAATCAGGTATGGTAACGATACTCTTGGAACTCATATCTTACCATCTGCTTTCTCATTCCCGCTATTGCTGCTGTTGCTACAGGTTTTATATACCTCTATTCTTGCCTTCTTGGTCACTTTCGGTTTCTGTGTTCTGGGTTTGCAAGGAACTGTTTTTTTCCTACAATTTTTTGTTAATATCATTCTTTATATTACTATTTTATCTAAGATTTTTATTGTAAACGTGGTAAATAATTGATTGTAATGTCATGAGGTAGATTATTTACAAATTTTATGTTCTCACCTTTTTTTTTAAATAAACCGCTTCTGAGCTTCCTTTGATCGACTTCAAATCATCTAAAATACAATAATAAATGTTGTCGTATAACATACGTATCAGTAATAATTGTTAAATGTTGTTAAAAGTTTTTACATCATAATAATTATTAATGGAAACCTTATAATTTTTTATGTAGTTTGTTTGGTTAAAAAAAATCTCAAATCCAAATTTTATTTCTTGACAATATAATTTTTTTATTTACATTATACCATAGTATTTTTTTATTCCTACAATTTCAATTTTATATCTTCTCGGGTTTAAGATGTAATACGTATTAAATAAATTTAAGAGATTTAAAGTCAGTTAACAAAAATTCACTTGTGGAACAGCCTTAATTCGAATCATAGAAAGATTTTACCCTTCTAGACATGGCCAAATGGGATATAATCTATCAATGAAAGTCACTCTCTAAATTTCTTGGAGTGAGTTCTCACTCCACTAAGAGTGGAAATTGAGCCACTCCAATCAAGAGTGAGAAACCCACTCTAAAAGAGTGAGATCTCACTCTTATAGAGTAAATTTTTCACTCCAAGCAAAAAGTGAACTCTCACTCTAATTTTGGAGTGAATTTCCACTCAAATTGGATTAAAAGTTCAGTCTTTAAGAGTGAGATTTTACTCTTTTAGAGTTGGTCTTTCACTCTGAATGGAGTGGTTCAATTTCCACTCTTTGTGAAGTGAAACCTCACTCCAAGAAATTTAGAGAGCAGTAACACAGCGGCATTTTAAAAAGCCATAATCTGTCAATCTATGCAGTGAAAAATAAGTTACCTACTAAATGGATATCTTTAATTTTGTTTATGGTTGTTAACAATAATTAGCTTTAACAGTAAATCTGTTTTCTGTAAAAAATAATATTATTAGCTAGAAGCATCTTCTGTGTCTAGACAATGCCAAGTTAGTGCAGCTGATGCAACTAAATACTAGCTATTGGAGCAGCTGATTTTTTCTTCGTGTATTTCATACCCTACTTCTGACGTTTAAAACACAACCTACTTTGAAATAGGTCAAAAAAGTCGCTATATTGGATTTCCTATTGGTCTGAAATGCAATCTGATTACGGAATCTTGTTGAGCAGTCTCAATAACATGCAGAAACCCTATTCCCATATTTTGGAAAAAATATTTCTACATGCTATACTATTCCAAAATAAGTCTAGTATTTTTCTGATTTTGCTCGTTAGTTGGTTAATTTCAAAAATAATATAAACATGAATAACCAATGTAGATTACAATTATTTTGTAATCGCGGGGTTACTCTGATTCGTAAGTTGAAAATTGTCTAATTTAATGCATCTAATCTAATTTAACTGTTAGATTACATTCTAATTTATTAATAAATCTAATTTAATTTTAAAAAACTTACGTCTTAAAGGTTCCACGTGTAACTTCAGTTTGTTGCTCATAAAAACGAGAATTTCCTTAGCAGTCATCCTAAATTATTATATGAAATTATTACTTTTCAACATAAAGTTGTTCGTGCTGTTTTATTGTAAAGTTAAACTTCTAATCTAACTATACATTATTTTTAAGTGTTTTGTTGAATAAAGTAAACTTACTCTGTGCTGTTTGTAAGCAAGGCTTGCCACTGTAGTTGCACGGGCTCCTTTATTTCAGACTTTACTAGTGTCTCCGCTTCAGCATCAATTCGTAGCTTTTTCAAATTATCTACAATATAATGAAATACTTATAATTATCAAAAACACTCAGCAATTATATTAGGGTGGTCCATAAAGTCGAAAGTCTGAAATGTTTTGCTTCCCTCTCCACTCACCCTAACAAAGGTTGAAAACCGAAAAAAGTAGCCCTCTTTTTTTTAATCGTACAATATTTAGAGGTGGCACAAACCCCTTGAAACTTCCCATTAGTTTTACACGGAAAAGACGCACTTTTATCGTAAATTTGCTACAAAATTCAGAAAAATCACTCAAAACATCAATAGGGGTAAGTCAGATAGCTCCGGAATCTATCTATTTCACGTTTAATACTGCATTTTTATAATTGAAACAAATTACAAACTGTGTATAATTTACTTCCGGTTACATTTTTTAATATATTAATTCATTTTTTCATTTTTTTTTTTTTTAAATAAGTAATTTCTAAATTTAACCTTAAATTGTCTAGGCAGTTTAACAAAATGTGTATCGCATTAAACGCCATATAAAAATTCTATTATATTTCGACTTTCTGTTCCTATTGAATAGATGTTTTACTTTATTTCTAAAAATTAATTTCCGGTCATTATTTAAGACACAATTTCTTTGCACTTTATTAAATTACGCAGTTCAAATAGGGAGTTTTATTTTCTCTGTCCGGTGACACCCGACAAATTTTTGGAGACTAATATTTTACTACTCATGTATGACCTCATTTTTCTCTTAATTAATGTGTTCGTTATATGATGGAATTTATTTAAAATATGGACAGAGGTCATGTCTTTGTCATAAGATGATTTAATTAATATTCCAAAAATATTAAACAAATTTGTTAACCAAAAGGCTTAGGTGTCCAAAGTTAGCCGACTTTCCCCTACAGCGTATTGCATCTTGAAACATCCTCAAACAACAATATTGCATAACTTATTTCTTAATTTATTAATATAAACTATTTTTATAAGGTTATAAACAATCCTCATAAATACAAACAAATTTATAATTTTTTTAAGGGGGTACATGGGTTTTATAACTACAGAAAAATCAATCTTTTAAAAATTCTTTTCTTCAATAGCATAACATGTCAAGAATATTTTTCTCAAGTTTCAAGTTAATATGATTAAAACTCTATTTTCTCTTATTATATTCGACTGGTGCACAATATTTTTTTGAAAATTTTGCATTCCGCATGCGGAATAGTGCTTTTTGAAAATTCCACTATCCGCATGCGGAATTTCCATGGACCACTATTCCGCATGTGGAATTTCCATAAAACACAATTCCGCATGCGTAATTGTCATAAAATACTATTCCGCATGCGTAATTGTTTTAAAATGATATTCGTCATGCGTTTTTGTCATAAAATACCTTTCCGTTGTAACATGGCAAAATTTTGCCATTTACAAGTCTCGTAAAATTAGACATTAAAGAATTATTATTTCCGAAAGTTTGAAATACCGGAACAAATATTGAAAATAACCGGCGATCCGAGGACACCATGCTCAAAAACTCACGAAGGATAATTTTATTGTTAATTTAGAATTAAGAACTTTTTCTTTTTTGTTTGTTTACGACCTGTCACCGATCGACGGACATTTTAAGGACTACTTATAGATTCCGGACACCGACCAATCAACGCTCGTCGTCTTTTGTGGAGTTCCAGTTCCTTGTCGTTCGCCCAGTGTAGCCAACGTAAGAAGATGAAATCAGGTGTTTTGATCGAAATTTGAACTTCCCGCACAGGAACCGACTACCGACCTCGAAGTTAGAAGGATAGCTGAAAACTCTGGAAATATAATCCTGGCCAGGATCGATGTAGAGAAAAACTCAACGTCATCGTTATTACTCCAGAGGAGGTTTTCTGTGTCTATCTGAGGAATTTTTAGAGATATTGGAATCTCGTCATTTCCGGTCAGCTGACCGGGACCCTAAGCCGAAGGCATTGTCCAGAATGCAGATTGTTATCATATCCCAGATTAGTATCGCCTCAATTGCTGGTTTGGTGGAATATGGTCTTCTAGTAGCTGTCAACAGGGGGGAAAAGGCGTTATTCAACTTTTGAAGTGCCTGTAAATTTAAATTTACTAATTCGGAGTCGCCCTTATCAAATTTACTACACACATCCCTGATCTTCAGGAAGTAGTAGTAGATGGAAAGCTGGAACGACGGCATTGGACTGGAAGGAAAGAGAACAGAGGAATAAGACGGAGAAGAAGAACCAATACTGTAAATAGACGAAAAATTGCGAATTCGACCTCTTTTTCCTGGGATCGCTGGTGGCTTCAGTTGTTGTTTTTATTAAAAGTTAACTACTTAAAGATTGTGCGGTGTGGCCGAGACTTTCATCTTTTGATTTTGTGAAAATAAGGTAGGACCTTAAGTGTTGAGTTTTAAAATGGACAATCCTCCGAAATTTGTGTATAAAAGTGTATAAATTGAGAGTAGAAAAATCACGCGTCTTCTCAAATTTCCAACATGGCTTTTCTTTCCCCTTTAAAGATTACGTGAGTGAAGTTGAAACATAGATATTAATTTGTAAAAAAGAAAATTCACAGTAATGAAATAAAGAAAATTTTATTAGTGTGACCCTCCCTTAGTGGTTATAAATAATAGTAAATTCAGATGTTATAGACATGACAAGCCACGCTGAAAAAAAAATTGAGAAAAGATTTTGTTCTTATTAGTTTAATATTGTTAAAAATTCAAATTGATCTAGACACTATTGAGTCTCTTAGTGAAACCCCGAAGTCTGCTTAGTAAACTTTTTGTTTTGATTGTAACAAATACTAGTTCTGCGTTATGTTAAATTCAGTGAGTATCCTTCTCCTTTTAAATTAATTTTTGAGCATCGTGAGAGCCGTCGACCACATGGCGACGTAAAATATTTGAAATATAGAAATTATTGTTTTATTTTAATTTTAGAATTAATTTTAATTTTTGCTGAAAAGCAATAATTTAATTATGAGAGCCGTCGACCACATGGCGACGTAAAATATTTAAAGGTTAAAAATTTCGTTTTATTTTAATTTTAGAATTAATTTTGATTTTTGCTGAAAGGCAATAATTTAATTATGAGCACCGTCAACCTCATGATGACGTTAAAATTGAAATAATTTATCTTTATTTAGATATCGGAAAATGTTATTAATTATATTTTGTTTTTGGACTGTTAATTTGTGTGTAAAAGAAGTGAAAACCCCGAAGGACTATCATGTTTAACAGTAATTAAATTAAATTATAGTGATTTTGAGTGTAACTGAACATTGTTTGACTATAGTAGAGTATATTTGAAAGAGTATGATATACTCGATAATTTTTGATTTGGTCAATGTTTTCTCAATTGAATGATTATGTGAAAGTGTTAAGAGTAGCCTTCTTTCCCCTAATTTAAATTGTCAACCCCTAATGAGTTTACTTATAATTTTGTTAAAAATAAACTTGATTTTGTTCATGATGCTAAATTTGTGTTCTTATAATTTTTTTGTGAAATGTCTTTCTATGTATCCGAACCACCCCTCTCTTCACCAAACCCGTTCTGAGCATTCGGTTTTGGAAGGTTTGATTTCTATGAATAATTAAGATTAGAGTTTTTGAAGATTTAATGATTTTTTTGGATTTTTAGAATTTAAATGTTTTAGAAACTAATTTTGAGAATTTGTTATTTTGTGACATTTAAGTGATCTGAGATTCTGATTAAGAATTTATTTTTGAGAATATATTAAATTTTGAGGTTAAGTTTAACTGTTTGTAAATTATTGAGATCTAAAGAAATTTTAAATTATAATTAAGATCTATTGTGAGAAAAGAGTTCGAGGTCTTTCTTGGAATTCGTCTGCTGCTTACGTCTAGTTGCTTGACGTCGTTATTGTCAATTTGAGGTATTTTGGTAAATTGATACCGTTCGTTTTGGATGTTTGATTCCGCTTTTGGCTTTTGGAAGCTGTTATTTTGAGGATTAGTTTTTGTTTATAAAATTTAGGGAGAATCCGAATTCTATATGTTAAAGTTAATTTTATTTTGAGGCCGAGATAATTTAAGTATTTAAAAATTTCTTTCAGAAGTATTAAATTTAGATTTCGTTTTGTTTATTTGATGTGTATCCCAAGAAAGGATTGGCGCCCTCCGGTTAAATAATGATGTTATAGAATCAAACCTGTCCACTTGTGTGTGTGAAATAGAAGTCTTAAACATTTAGATCCTAATTTTTATTTTTTTGATTTGATCAATTATCGAGATTTAAGAATATAAGATATAAAATTCTTTTTGTCAATTTTGAGATTATAATTCTGAAGTACTTTCACATTACAAAATGGCGACCAACGTGGAGCCGATGTTAATGGAATTTTAGGTTAAATAATTTTGAGTTTGTAGTTTATGTAAAATTTTCACATCACACCGTATGCGCAAGTAGAAATGTTTTCGATAAACCGTATATTTTCGAGTACTCGACAAATTTCGGGTATTTCAGAAAGCTTGGTTCGGCTCGAAGACTGTTAGGCTCAGCTCGGCTCGGTCGGGCTAGGGAAGATAGTGAGTGATTTCGCGAGTATGAGTTTGTAGCACGAGCCGAAGGCGAGGGATGCAAACACACGAGTCGATACTGTCGATACTGCCACTTTTCTCCCGTGTTGCACATACTATTTTTTCTAATTCACGTATACCGAAAGTATAAAAACATTTGCTGATAAAAATTAGTTAACATTCGCAGAGCGACAATCAACAGAAAATGCGCTTGGGCTTCTGTCCATTCCGCATACGTCATTATCATAAAACACAATTCCGCATGCGTATTCTCATGAGACACTATTTCACATGAGTGATTATCATAAAACGCTATTTTGCATGCGTAATTGGCATAAAACTCTATTTCTCATAAGGATTTATCACGAAACACTTGTTTACTTGTTAATGGCGTCAGCGAGAGGGAATACAGTCCCTCCCTGTCAATGACGTCATGGGGAAAAAATATAACATTCCCTCCCTGTCGCTGGGGAAGACTCACTTTCTGACCTTTTCACAGGTAAGAAAGATTGTACTTTCGGAGCGTGTGTTAAAAAAAATAGTTAATATTAATAAATTAAGGGAGTGTGCCCCAAGATGGACATTTCGTAAAAAATTTTTGTTTAAGGTTACAGCGCCTTATGCTTTCTGTCATTATTGTTGTTTGTATAGACGAAGAAGTTATTTGAATTTGTGATTTTGTGACGAAGCATTTCGTCACTGACGAATTTATTAGGTGGGTAAGAGATATTTTATTTATTTAGTTTGAGTATTGATAATTTTTAAATAAAATAGTCGGTACAGCACAAGTGCCCTTTTTGGTTACGGCCCTAAATTGCGCTCGACTTCTGCTTCGTTGCAGTCCCCCGATATTCGTATTCTTGAACCGCGTGATAAGCCTTTGGCAAATCACGGAGCTTTAGAGGGGTGCGCGGGATTTTCCGACGTTTCCCGCGTTTTTCCGGTTGCGACCTCTTTTCTTTTTCAGGTATTCGTTTCCGGAGTAAGTGAGAGGACCGGCTGTGGAAAGGAGACGCCGAGAGGAAAGTGGGCGGAGCTATTCCTTGTCGAGCCAGGGCCTGAGGGGCAGTGGAATCGACGAGACCGCCGACCAGAGAGTTGAACAAGGGTTCTTGGAGTGGGTGCATTTTCGCAGTTCGGGCCGGCATTTTCCTTTTCCGAGAAATTCCTCTGGGCACGGATTAATTTGTAGTTTATTAGTATTATTAGTTACAGTGTAATTCTTGTTTAGTTCCCCGTTGGGACAATAAATAATTTTTCTGAAATTGTGTGGTGTTTTTGGGGTGATCTTGGGGGGGAAGGGTACCCGAGGTCCTGATTCGACAGCAATTGCGGAGGTTTTGTGGTTGTCCGATTTTCTGCTAAATTGGTAAGTGCAAATTGTTGCAAGTTGTTCTGGTCGTCGTTTCTTCGATCTCCTGGCAAACCTGACGGTTCGGCGGAATCTTCCTTTGGTTGGCGGCAAGGAAGTTCCGGCGAGATTATTTAAAGAGAAATAAAAAGAATATAATAACGTTTGAATGTTTTTAATTGGAAAAATTAATTATTAACAATTAAATTGTTACAATTTATATTAAGTTCTTAACGTTATAATATTATTTATTTACACCCAGAGAAATAATATATTTGTCTCACAGGCAAGTAACTTTTTATTTGTTTCAAATAAATTTTTATTTGTGTCAAATAAAATTTTATTTGAAACAAATAAAAGTTACTAGGCTGTGAGACAAATATATTTTTATTTGTCACAAATAACATATCTTTGAGTCAAATATATCACTTCTCTGGGTGTACTGTATAATGACATTGTAAAATGATTTTACTAATATTGTGATTATACACAACTTTTTATCTGGTGATTAAAAAATAGTGTTATGTACCTTAAGATGGACATGCGCTAAATCTCAGTGTATTTATTTTCATATGTTCGATTTTACACTTTTTTTAATACTTTCTTCATCCAATTAATTAAAATTCTTTTACTTTACACCATAAAATATGATGTTATCGTTAGAGAATTTGATATATGGACACTGAGAAAAATGGATGTTAACGCTTAACATGTTTATCATTTAATTTAGGGACATCTACCTAGATATTCAAGGTGAACATCTAGATGTTAACCTTTAATATCCTCATATTAAAATTCAATATCTTAGATGTTAAACTGTAATATTTAGATATTAAGGGTTACTATCTTTTCTTAAACGCATTTAATTTTGAACATCAAGTTTTCTCAGTGGGTATTTTTCGATATGTTGTTACTTGTTACTTTTTACTGGTAAGCTATAAGTTTTTAGAAATGTTATTTCTTGATAAATACAGTAAAATGATTAATAATTAGTTTAAGAATTGTTACACTATGTTTATTTTGTATTTACTACATGTTTCAGAGGCTTTTAAGAAGGTGTCCATCTTGTAATTACTTTTCTTTAGATCGAAAATTTTAACAATTAGAAAAATTGTTTAAAAATTTTTTATCTTCAAAATAAAATTTTATCTCTGTGGCCATAAGTTACCTACTATATTTTACTTTCATTTCGTATGAAACATTTTAACATATCTTATTCGATTTAGATTCTAGAGCAATAAATCAAAAGTGTGTCCATTTTGGGGCCCTCTCCTCTGTCTAATAAATTATGTAATATTGTTGTTTGAGGAATTTTCAAGATGTGATTCGCTGTATTGATGTTTTGAGTGATTTTTATTGCGAATTTTCGAAAAAGTGCATTTTTCCCATCTTAAATCAATGAGGAATTTCAAGGGTTTTTAGCTACTTCTAAATACTGTCCGATTTAAAAAACAAAAATAAGGGTATTTTTTCGATTTGGAAACTTTTTGGGTGGTAGTAGCAAAACATTTTAAAAAAAAACGTAAATAAAAATGTAGAGTTTAAAGAATAAAACAACTTTAGTATTTTTTTTTAGGGGAGGGCGGGGTTGAAAGTACCGATTTTGAGAAATCTCCAAAAAATACTGGTAAAATGAAAGCTTTTCTTTTCGGCTTATTTGCTATTTAGTGTCAAATTTAATGTAATTTTTTAATTTAATTTGATTTTGAACATATTTCCAACAGTCTTTTTTTAATACTTTGTTTTTTTAAAAAAAGTCAGTGCGGCACTTTTGACCCCACTGCGGGGCGAAAAGTGCCAGCTAAATGCCAGCTGTTAATGTCTTTTTTTTGTTTTTGTATTTTTATTTCTTTTTGTCGTTTAGTAGTTTCTATATAGGGGAGAGTCGGCCAAAATGCCTATAGTAAAGTTTGGAGCCAAAAAAAAGTATTTAATTATAGTTTTGAAAAATATAAACCATCAAATATTTAGAAAACATCCTTTAAGAATATAATAAGGTAGTCATTTTAAGTGTTTATTTCAGAAAAAATAGAAAAAAGAATTATTTAAATATTGATGTCAAAATTTGCCATTTTGACACACGACTGGGCAAATCGCCTGTGCACAAAAATATGGAAAAATATGAATAAAAGTAAAAAATTTTTTTTTATATATTTTCTATAATCAATTATCTTGTTTATATTAAAAAAAGAACTAGCTGTGAATACAAAAATATAATCTTCTTGTCATAAAACTAAAATTTTAATCCAAAGCAGTCCGACAAAAAATGAAAATAAAGTCTATAACAAATAAATAAAGCTTCTACATTTATAAAAAATCATACAAAAGTAAATTAAACAATATAATAAATTACAAAAATACCTGCTCGATTGAAAACTGCGTGAGTTTTAGGAAGAAAACGAAAATTTTGGCATTCAATGCCAAATGTGACAAGTTAGTTCGCCATGATTCTTTATAGTCACGTGACAACACGTATCTTTCGTAATCTTATGTATTTTTTCTGCGCATGCGCACTTCTTTTGATTCATCCCGCGCTTATTTAAAATCATGTTTTAAAAATATATTAAAAATGATTCTTCAATGCATAATTATTATAATTATTATTAATATAAATTCAATGATTAATATAATTAATTTGTTAAAACACTGATTTTTTATACAGAAGAACAACTTGATATTTAGTTTCTACATCAAAATTTCCGTAACCCGAGAAATTTTCCGTATCGTACGTATCTTGCTTAGAAGTTTTATAGCATATAGGCAATTTAACCAAGGCAATTTGCCCAAAAACACACGATGTAATTAAACTCATTCATCTTCAAAAATAATTTAAAAATCTCTTAAGAATAGTCAAATATTAAAGGATAATTTATATTTATAAGTATAATTTACTTAAAGAGAACCAAAAAAGCAAAAATCTTACGAAAATTAATAGTTTTGTATTCATTGTTTCGTTTACATTATATTATATTTATCATAAAAGTATTTATAATATATATTATGCAAATCTGTTTTAATTCCAACTTTAAAATTAAATGAAATTAATTTTATTTAATAAAATTTTTATTTCACATTAGTTACAAATATTAGAAGTCATGTACATACATTAGATAATGATAAAATTAAGAATATTTTTCGATTGTTAGAAAAATTGTTCAATCTCCCTTTTTAAATATTTTTAAAGTTCTGTCAATTAAGGAACATTGTAAAAAAGAAACAAATCTAAAAATGTACATTTTTAAAAATTATATTGTATCTCCCATTTCAAATTTAAATTCAATTATAATTGAATTTAAATTTGAATTTAAATTGAAATTTGAAATGAAATTTGAAATTGTAATTATAATTACAATTTGTTATTTTAGTATTGATTTGTGTCCATTAAATAATTTAATTAAATATTTTAATCTTGTATTTCTTAATTTTACTATTAAGTAACTCTCAAATATTTGAATCTGACATTTTGAATTTGGAATTCTGAAATATACCCTTCCAACATCAAAATCTTAATCAATGACCTCAACAATATCACTCAATTATGCTTCAAAGTAATTCGTTACAATTATAATTTTTTCTATTCTTTTTATCCCGATAACAATTTTATGTTTTATCTCACTTATAGAATAATAATTTTTCAAAATTCTGCTAAAATCCTAAAATGTGACGAAATCACATGTAATACTTAATTGTAGAAAGTTTAAAATCAGTCAATCAAAAAATGTATAATTAGAAAAATTTTTGATTTTTTTAATTTTTCGAAAAAATAGTATTTCTCCCGTTGTTATTAATATTTTTCAATTTTGTAAATTTATAAACCTAACTTAAGTGAAGACCTCTTTAATATTAAATTATTCTCGTCATTTTGTAATTTTCTTTAAATTATGAATTATTTTCTACAGTTAATTCCATTCTACAATTTTCAATTAAGTTTATTCAATATTCCAAAAAACTTGACTTTGTTTAATTATAAACCATTATTTGAAATTACAATTTATTTCTTCAAATTTCAATCACATTTTTCAATTTTCAATTATTTTTTCAAATATCAATATGCTTTTTAATTTTAAGTACAATTGTTCAATTATTCTCTTCAGTTCTTAATTATGTTTTAAAAATTTCACTTCCATTCTTCAATTTAAAATTTTTTCGTCAATTTCAATTATTTTGTTCGAGTCAATTTTTTTCAATCCAGTTGTTCAATTAGCAATTATTTCTAACAATTATTTCTACAAGTTTCTTAATTTTTCAATTTTTAATTATTTTTTAAAATAAATATTTATAGTTTGATATTTTAAATTATTTTTTCCAGTTGTGTATTAATCTAGCCATTTTTCGAATTTTGTTTTCAATTGACAATAATTATTATTTTCGTCATTTTCCAGAAATTATCTTCAATTTTGCTATTATTCTTGTTATTTTTCAATTTTTTTTTAATTTATTAATTATTTTCTTAAATTTTAAGTTATTTGTTACAATATTTAAAATTTTTATTTATTCTCTTAAAATTTTAGAATTATTTTTCAACGTTTTCAATTATTTTTTTCAGTTGTGCATTATTCTAGTCATTTTTTGATTGTTTTTTCAATTGTCAATTATTTTCTTTAATATTTTAAAATCCTCGCCTTTCGTCAATTATTTTTCTCCATTATCAATAAAATTCGTTAATTTCAAATTTTTATTTTCTTCAATTCTCAATTTTTTCTTTAAATTTAAATTTTATTTTTCAGTTTTTGATTGTTTTCTTCTATATTCAATAACTTTCGGCTTTTTTCAATTTTTTATTATATTCTTTAAGGGCATGTGATGATAATGTTAAATTTGTCCGTAAACTTTCTCCTAAAATACTGAATATTTTGAAACCAAACTTTGTAGAATTACTTCAAATACCATTAGAATGGTCTCTCTGACCCAATTTTGTTTCATTTTTGTCTTGAAACGAAATTATTTTAAAATATCCTGATTTTTCAAAATTTTCCAAAATTCTTGAAATTGACAAAAGATTAGTTTAATCACAAAAATGAAATAAAATAAGGTCAGAGAGACCATTCTAAGGGTATTTTAAGTAATTCTACAAAGTTTGGTCTCAAAATATTTATTATTTTTGGAGAAAGTTTACGGACAAGTTTATCATTATCATCACATGCCCTTAAATTTGAATTTGAATTTTCAATTATTTTGTTCAATTTTAATTATTTTTGTCGATTTTCAATCCATTCGTTCAATGTGCAATTATTTCCAATAATTATTCCTATAATTTTCTTCATTTTTCAATTTTTAATTATTTTCTTTAAATTTAAAGTTTTTGCTATATTTTATCAATTCTTTTCAGTAGTCTATTAATCTAGTTATTTTGTAGATATTTTCTTCAATTTTTTAATTATTTCTTTTAATTATTATTAATTATTTTTCGTAATTTGAAATTATTTCCTACAATTTTTATAATGCTTTTTTGAGTTTTTCAATTATTATTATTTTTTTTTTTTGGTTGTATATTTTCGAATTTTGTTTTCAATTGTGAATTATTTTAACGTTTTGTAATTTTTCTCCATTATTATCAATTTTTTTTTAATTTCAGTTTAACTTTTAAATTATAAATTTATTTCTTCAAGTTTATATTATTTTCTCAAAATTTTTATTATTTTCTAAAGTTTTCAATTATTTTCTTCAATTTCAATTTTTTTGTTTTGATTTTCAATCTAGTTGTTCAATTTGCAATTGGTTTCAGCAATTATTCCTATAATTTTCATAATTTTTTAATTTTTTAATTTAAATTGAATTTTTATTGTTTAATTTTTTAGATTATTTAGATTATTTTTAACAATTGTGTATTTATCTAGCCATTTTTTGAATTTTGTTTTTAATTATCAATTATTTTCGTCATTTTTCATATATATTCTTTTCCATTTTGTAATTATTCTCGTAATTAATTAAATTTAATATAGTTTTCAACTTTCCTGGTATCAAAATTTGTTTAGATTAAATTCTGATCGTTTTAAATTAAATTTTTTATATTTTTATTAAACAATACAAGATTGAAATTGAAGTTTTTAGGATTTATCAATCTTCTCAGAGCTTGTTAAAAAGTTACGGATCGTTTTCAAAATTTATGGATCATTTGAAAAATTCTCGTCAATTTGAAAGTTTTTTTTCACGATACATTAAATTCTGGCACCGGGCCCTTATGGGTTTCGGGCCCTGAAAAAGAAAAAAATTTCAGGGCTCGTAAATGCGTTACAATTGAAATTCAAGGCTTAAAAACAATATATTAAAAAAATAATTTAGAAAACATTTATATATCTAAATAATAGTTAATACACAAAATAGGTACAAGAATTTATTTGATTTTTTATTTTCTTTGTTTCAAAATTCCCGCCGTTTTAGTTCCTAACTTTGCTTACTTATTCCTAGGTTTGGTTAGGTGTGTAACTGTATGTAACAGAAGTGATAGAGGAATAATCAAGAAATTAATATTCTTTAAATGGGAAACGATTATCTATACTAATGCCTCTGATTTTAGGCTCATTTTGCTGATATTGTGTGTCAATTAATTGAATAGATTAATTTTACAGTTTATAGTTTTATATTATAAATAACAGTTTAAATAAAATCACGGATTTAAAGAATTTTGATCAATCTTATGGAATGATGTTGAATTTTATTTCGGACAATTTAAAATAGATAATATTCATATTGCTCATTTCTCTGTTTTCTCTGGTAATTGTTATTGTTTTTGTCCTTTAGTTTGTTTAATTTATATTATTGCTGATGAGTTGAAAGTATTTGAAGTTCAGTTTGAATTTTGAAGCCATTTGCCACAGAACTATGAATTTTAATTGTAACTTCCATTAATTTGTTTATTTTTTTTATTTTATTTATTATTTTAATTGTGGTAATGTTTATTGTTTTGTGTTTATTTATTTATTATTGTTCAAAAAAATGGATTATGTAATGTTTTCTTGGTGTGTTTTAATAATTTTTATTTTTAATGGTTTTTTCGTAATTTCTTTTATTCAACGTTATTATTATGTATATTTTTGTCTCTCTTTGATCAAATAATTATAATTTTTTTTTGTTTAATTGTCAGACTCCCTGAAGAGGAAACAATTTAGATTTCGAAACGTAGGAGAACAAATTTTTAACATTAAACAACTTTGTCCGAATGACTTCGTTTTTTCTTGCTCATTTTTAATAACATTTTATTATTATTATCTTAAGTCTAATATCTCGATAAAATAAAAAATTGTTTTAATGCTTAATTTAATGTTTTAATCTCTCTATTATTTTACACATCTTATAATTAATGATGATAACGTAATGCTGCTTTTTTAGCTTCATCATCCGATATTCTTTTCAACTCCTCCAAACATTCAGAGCTATTTTTCTTCTTCTCAGCGACAAGACATAAAACATCTCGAACAGCTTCACACGTGACCGTCTTCAATGACGATATCAAGCCCATGTGTTCCAACATTCTGACGACAAATGTCGTCCAACCTTTATCATATCCACCAAATTCGCCTGTTTTCCAATCCCAAGGCAGCAAATAGTGATAATTCGGCCAGTAGGATTTGTTTAATAAAAATATGATATTATCATCAACCGGGAATCTAAAATAAAATAATAAAACTATAGTAAATTACTTTATAAATTATACGAAGAACGGAAATTCATGAATATTCCATAAAATTCATTAGTTACCATTTTCATTCCATAGAAAATTAATATTAGACGGAATTTCTTTTTACCCGAGTTTTCACTTTACGAATTTTTTATTTATGAAATTTTAATTTACACGAAATTTTACTTGACACAAATTTCTCTTTAACCGACTAATTAAAACTAATTAAACCGAATTATAATTCAGCAGAATTCTCTTTTGACAGAATTTTAAGTGAGTCGACTTTTTAAATAACAGAATTTCTATTTGCTCGAATTTTTATTTGACTTTAGTGAAAATTTAAATTCGATGACAAATTCGAAAATTGTAAATTTGGTTATAAAAAAATTCCATATTGTTTAATATGAGTTAATATTAATTAATATTAATATTAATATTGTTTATATGAGTTTAATGGAATATTCATGCTCCCTTTGAAATAGATCAAAGAAATGTTTATATTCTATTCATTCAAAGCTTTTGGAAAATACTGTGAATGAATGAATTTAAAAGTGAAGTTATTATTTATTTATTTATTTATTGAGATAATGTGAAGAACAGAATAAGTTAAGGGTAACTTTTTCGTAAATTTGGCATTCAGTTTTTAAAATATATCATTAATATTTGCTCTTATAAGGCTTTAGAAAAACACAAAAATTGTAAAAAAGTGTTCACAAATTAGAAAAAAAATTTAATACATTTCTTAATTTATAGAAATTTTTAATAAAAAAACAATGAATTATATTAGGTAGTTTTTATATCTTTCTTGAATTGTTTAAAAAATTTATTTTTTTTTATATATTTCTTTTCCTTCTTCCCCAAAATGCCACATGGTATATTTCAGAAAAAAAATTTCCAGCTGCAAAATACTTTAAATTTATATTTTCTGTGTTTTGTTTGTTCAACCTATTAACATAACCTCCAACCAGAAAGTCGTTTTTCACACAAAATAAAAATATTATTAAACTTGATTTCCCCAAATTTTGAAAGATCTAGTTCTACATTTTGGGGGAAAAATCAGATTGAGGCATTTGAATCTTTTTTAATTCCTAGGACTCAAAAAGTAAAAATTTGTATTGTATCTTTTTTATTCACTTGTATCTTTTCTATCCTCTGTTTAATTCAACCAATCTATTTCAATTCTTATTACCATTATTTTTTCTAATCCGAGAAACTTTATCCAAATCAATCCCAATCTTATCCATTTGAATATCTGTCTATGTATTTCTATTCTAAAAGTTATAATCTATCTTTTTTTCAATTTTCAATATAAATCTATTCTTTATTCATTTTAATCTTTTTCAATTCCTCTTATTTATTTTTAAATAGATAATTTTGGATCCTACTTAAATCTATTATTAGCCGACTTAAAATTTCAAAATAGTATACCTTTCCATTTTTATCCCTAAATTTTTATCCAAATTTATTTTCCTTTTTATCCACTTTAATCTTTTTTATTCCTTACAAATTGAAATGAATTTTTTTCAATACCAAATGATGGTGCCCAAATAAATAATTTTAATCTTTCTTAATCCATTCTAAATCTGAATAACAATCAATTTTTTCAAAATGATTCCCATATTCATGCAATTTTATTTTTCAAAATCTCTAGACGACATTGAATTGGATTAAATTTATTCTATTTTTTAGATTTTTTAAAATATTCAAGTGGATAGAAATTGAAACAATGTATATCGTAGGCAGAAAGAGAGAGAAATATTTTTTCTAAATAAAAATGGATAGAAAGAGACAAGAATATTTTTGGAATAAATTCAAATGAATAGAAATTGATTAATATATAAATTTAGGTGTATAGATAAGAATAGATAAAATATATAAATTTTTGGATTTAAATGAATATAGAAATTGTATTTTTCAATTTGTATCCAACATGGGTAAAAAGAGATAGGGATAGAAAATTTCTATTCTTTTTTAATCACAACGGATAAAATGAGATGAGCATTGTGGATAGGCTTAGATTAAAAAAGATAAAAAAAAAATTTTCAAGGTGTGTACTTGAGAGGGGATACGATAAAAACAGATTTAGGTGTAATTTAAAATTATTTATTTGGAAAGGAAAATTTGGTATTGAAAAAAATTGTTATTTCAATGTGTAACAGATAAAAAAACATTGAATAACTTTTGGAGAAAATAAATTTAAACAAAAAAAAAAAAGGTATGATACAAAGTTTCAACTTTTAAGTTTTATGGAAAAAAGAAAAAAAAATTTGTTTTTGAAAAATGTACATAGATTTTTAAAATTTTTGTGAAATTAATTTAAAATACTATTTTTATTTCGTGTGAAAAACCACTTTCTTGTTTGAGGTTATGTCAATGGGTTTAAACATCCTTAATTTGATTAATTTTGATTTTTGAATGATGAACTTGGTTTCTTATTCTTCACCTTATTTAATTACTACACACGCCATCACCGTTAATAATGACGGCCCCGTGACTCTTGGGCATGTTAAAGAAGAGAGTGAAGAAAAGACTCATATTATCGAGAATGGACATTAACTTGTCTCCTGGTTTGAGTCCCCAGATGAGCATGGCGCTGTTCACCAAACAGGATATTTGACCTGCGACTGCCAATCGTAGAAAACCAAGAATGAAAATAGAATTCATTATCGACTCTCCCCAGTATTCGGCTGGTGCATTTATTGGCAACAATAGTCCCAAAATTGGAAACAGTATCCAGTAGAGTCTGCAAACGGAAATTTATCTATATTAAAATGCAGTTTGATATAACTATTGGCAGTTTAAATTTACAAAACGCCTCTATCGGTTACTCTGGGAACTATTCAATATGGCCGACCTCGGAGTGGAAATTGACAATGTTTGTACACTGAGTTCAGTATTTTTTTTAAAAAACAAGATTTTGAAGTGTCTTTAGAAGGAAATGATAATTATTTATTTTGTGTAAAAACAATTGAATTTGAAAGAAAATTCCGAATTTTTTTCTGTTCTACAAGAACATGTCATCTTTTCTATAAAAACTTCACTTTTAATATTATTAATCAAAAAACACCAGTAATTGTGTGTGATTTTGAATTTAATGCACTGGTTTGAAGGCACAGAGAATAAATTTCGAGTTTTTCCGTAGTTTTATTACTGATTCCGCTCAATATTATCATGCCAGAATTAACTACATTTTGGCCTTCTATAGCTTTGCAGAAAGCAAATAAACTACTTTAAGCTTAAAGCTAACATATTTTTAATGATAACACTTAGAAAATAATAACTTATTGCAAAAATAAACATCGAAAACCAACTGCTACATTGCACTGTCTTTAAAAAAACCACACTGATGTCGACCATCTTTGTTTTGATACAAGTGGCGCCTCGCAGCCCGCGGTGGTAGTTTTCTTTGCCAATATATATTATATAGAATCAACTAATTAAATTAAAATATTTTAAATAAGCCGAGGATTATGTCCATTTCATGAACATTTACAAGGATATAGGTAATTGATAATACAATTTTAAAAATTTGAAAATTCCGATTTATTCTTTAAAATTTGGACAAAACATAAACTTTATACAGGTCAATCAATTTTTTTAAAGTAAGAAATACGATTTTTTTATGTATTAAGTTGAATTTATAAGTTAATACTTAGAAAAAAAAAGATTTCAAAAAATCAAAATTGAATAAAATTTTTTGTAATGTTTATTTTTAAAAACCCTTGTGTCTGATTACAGATTTTAATAGTAAAAATAACCATACCAAATTTTAGTTAAATCCGTTAAAGCGTTCTCGAGTTATCGTGTTCACACGAAAAATCTACATCCAAAAACACACACACAAACACACACACATGAGGACATTTGATCATTAATAATATTTTTTATTAATTATTTTTAATAAACGAAAAAAAAAATTAATATTAAAGAAAATAATTGTAAAACTTTAAGGACATAGGTAATTGATAATTGAAGGACAAAATTTAAAAAATTGTCAAATACAATTGGAATTCGAGAAATCATTTAAGACAGTGGCGTAACTATTGAGGGGCAAAGTAGGGCAGTGCCCCAGGGCCCTTGAGCTCAGGGGGCCCTCAGTGGACCCTAATAAACCTTCTTTTTTAGGACAAAATTTATAAAATTTTAGAATTAAAAAAAATTGCAAAAAATAATTGAAATTTAACAAAATGATTCAAAATTTTGCAAATTAATTGAAAAAAAATTAAATCAATTAAAAATTGGAGAAAGTAATTTAAAAAATAATAGAAATGTTTCAAAAATAAAGAAAATAATTTAAATTTGAGAAAATTACTTGAAAACCTTTAAAATATACTGAAAAAAATTGAATAATTAAAAATTAGAGAAAATAAATGAAACAAGATAAACATAATTTAAAATTGAAGAGAATCATTTTTAATTAAACAGAAATAATTAAAAACTTTTTGGAAAATACGAAAAAGAACGAAAATAATTGAAAATTGAAGAAAATAATATAAAAAAGCATATAAATAATTGAAAATTGAATGAAATAATTGAAATATCAGATAAATAGTTTAAAATTCTGGAAATTATAAAAGAAATGAAAAAAATTGAAAATTGAAGGATATAAATTTTGGGAAATAAATTGAAAAATAATTTTACAATTTGAAACTTGAAGAACATAATTGAAATATGATACAAACAATGATAAGTTGTTAAAAAGAAATCACATTTGAGTGAAATAATTGAAAAAATCACAGAATTAAAAAAAAATAATAATAATAATTGAAATTTGAGAAAAATAAATGAAGATCTTAGAAATCATTTGAAAAAAATGAGATTAGCTAAAAATTGGACAAAAGAATTGAAGAAAGCTAAGAATAAATAAAATTTACGATAAATAATTAAAAAATTTGGACATTACGAAAACAAATGAAAATAATTAAAAATTGAAGAAAATAATTGAAATTTCAGAAAACTCCTTAAAAATGTTAGAAAATGTGAATAATAATTAACAATCGAGAAGAATAATTGAAAAATGATAAAATTAATTCAAAATTGAAAAAAATAATTGAAATATGGTGAAAATAATTCAAGATTAAGAAAAATAATTGAAATTTATGATGAAAATAATTTAAATATATGAAAGAATGAAAACAGTAAATAAAATTTGAGAAAAATAATTGAAAAAGTCATAGAATATATGTTTAAAAAAAGAAAATAATTACAAAATTACTTAAAATTTTTAATTATAGAGAATAATTAAAAAATTGCAGAAATAATCGAAAATTGATGAAAATAATAATTGAAATTTCCGATACATAGTTGAAACTTTTGAAAATTATGCCATAAGAATGTTAATAATTTAAAATCAGAGAAAATAATATAAAATTACAGAATTTGTTTTTAAGCAAAAAAAAAAAAAATAATTGAAAAATCATTTCAAAAATTGAAAATTGAAGACAATAATCTAAATTTGAAGTAATAATTAAACATTTAAGAAATTAATTGAAAAATAATGAAAATATTAAAAGATGAAGAAAATAATTACAAAATAATAAAAAGAAATGAAAATTGAACAAAATAATTGAAATTTGAGAAAGGTAAATTTAAGATTTAGGGGAACAATTTAAAAAGAATTAAAATAATTAAGAATTGTAGAAAATAGTTGAAAGTGATAAAAATAGTACAAAATTGTATTTTAAGTAATTGGAATATAGAAAAGAATTATTAAAGATAGAAGAAATTTTTAAGTCGCTTCAAATTTAGTATTTTTGAAACGTGGATTAATTGAACTTTTAATCAATTCAAGTTCACATTAACTGAAATTTGAAGAAATTAAAAATTTCAGGTGTGGACAGAATGAATGAATGAATTAATTAAAGTTGTAAATCATTTAATATAATTGGGGCCCCATTTTTCTTTTTGCCCCAGGGCTCTCGCTCTCCCAATTACGCCACTGGTTTTATTCCAAATAAGTTTTAGTTCCTAACTCACTTTTTTCCTCGCAGCGGACCAAAAAATATCGACGGAAAAAATCTTAGCAAAATCTAATGAATTTTTTAAAAATCCATCCGCCATATTGGTTCCGCCATTTGAGTTTAAATTTGTAATCAACGATCCCAAAAACATAAGATTCTTGAGTGTTGTTAAAATTTGTAAATCCAAAGTCAACACAGTAACATCCTTAACTTAACAACTTTAACTTTAATTTTGAAGCATTTGTGTTAATTTTAATACATACATAAATTACCTTCTTTGGATCCAGACATATCCATCAACCTCAATAACTCTCATATCTATGGCTCTCTCAACTTTTTGTCGATCAGGAGTGTCAGTCATTAAAGAACTAAAAATATGACTGTACAAAAATCCCTTACTGTGATCATAAGGATCATTCTCCGTTCCGTAAAATTTATGATGTATCCTGTGTGATAATACCCAGTCATAAATTGGGCCCTAAAAAATTTCTCATTAATAATCCTACAACAATTATGACTCTTTGGTGGAAAAATTACATATCTTCATTCTATTATATTTATTTTTTATCGGTTTAATATAGGAGCAAAATTATCAAATAGTGGATAAATGGATAAATAATTCTCAATTTTTATACCTTGGTTAGTTTCAAAAGATAAATGTAGTTTATAATAGAATAGATAAATTAATATTTACAAATAATAATAACAATTATTATTATTGTTCGGATTATTTTTTTTATGCCTGTAATTATTATTATATTAATTTTTGTATACCTACCACACCAGCCAAAGTGTGACACAGCATTAAAAAAAGTCTGATTACTCCGGAAGCCTCAAAACTTTCATGTGCCCAAAATCTGTGAGAACCGGCCGTAATTCCCAATCCAGCGAGGCTCATAATAAAAAAAGCTGAGAAATATTGAAAAAAAAAAATTTTTTAGTTTTGAAGTAAATTAAGTGTACAGTATTTTTTTTTTGAATTAATTTACCGCTCTCTAAATCTGAATTAGTGATTTTCTTTTCTAATGAATTATTGATTTATTTATTTATTTAAAAGTTCAAAGAATTAGAGAAAAATCTAGTAAAAAGTCTTACTAATGTTTAGTAGAAAACTAATAATTTGAAAATGAAATATCTACTAACTGAAATATTAAAAGTTTACTTTATTTCAATTAATAAATATTTGATTTTCAAATTAGTAGTTTTATACTAAATTTTAGTTACATTTTTGACTATTTAATAGTAATTGATTTTTCTCTGATTCATTAGTAGAAAATCACTAATTCAGATTTAGAGAGCGGAAGTAACAAAAAAGTTTTATCTTACCGTATACTACAGTTAGCCATTTGGCTTGAGTAATGAGCAGGTAAAGTCCATAAATTCCAAGAACTTGGAGATGAATATACCAAAGGACAGATACCCATTTAAATTCTTGTTTTTTCTTCTTTATGTTCTCTTCACTCATTTTACACGAAAATTTATTCCAATTTAAACCTAACATAAGAAAAAAAACACTTTACCTATACGACAAAGATAAAAACTAATATCACTAGAAAATCAAATTCAAGAACTTATTTAATACATTTCTTTATTTTTAATTTACTTTTAATATTCGCAGTTTTAAAATAAATGTGTATAATGTGTATAATTATTAATTATTTCAGGGTGACTACTAATTATTTCTTCTCACAAATATCCCGGTCATTTCCCGGTTTTTTCTCTTGTTAACTTAAAATTTATTTTAAGTATAAATAGACCTACAAATAGCTACAAAAATTGAAGATAACAGTTAAGAATTGAAGAAACTAATTGAAATTCAAAGAAAATAATTAAGAATTGAAGAATTAAATATTAAACATTACAAAAAATAATAATTAAGAATTAGAAGAAACAATTAATAATGAAAAGAAATAATAATGGAAAGAAATAATTGGACAATGACAAAGATAGGTATTTGACAATTACAAAACTAAATTTAAAAAAAAAGAAAATATTAATCGACACTTGAACAATACTTGAAAAAATTGAACAATGGTTATTAAATTCAAAGAAAATAATTTAAAATTAGTCAACTAGATAGAAAATAAAAAAAATTCAAAATTAAAGTTAATAATTCAAAATTGAATAAATAAATTGAAAATTAAATAATGAAATTGAAATCGGAAAAACACAGAACTATTGAATAATAAAAACAAAACAATTGAAAATTGAGAAATAAAATTGAAATTCGAATACAATAATTGAGAATTAAAGAAAATTACTGAACAATTGGATTGAAAAAAAAGAAAATAATTTATAATTAAAAAAAATGGAAAATGACAGGAATTATTTAATATTAAAAAAAATATTAAAAATTGAAGAATAGAATTTTTATTCAAAAAAATTAATTGAGAATTGAAAAAAAATAATTGAACAGTTGAACAATTAAATTGAAAATAGAAGAAAATTTTTTAAAATTTAAGGAGGTTTTGAAACATGAAATAAATAACTGATAATTGAAAAAAGTCGAGATTACTGAATATTGAAACAAACAATTGAAAATTGAACAAAATAATTAAAAATTAAAGAAAATAATTGAAAATTCAAGAAAGTTCCTACTTAAAAATTGAATAAAATATTTGAATACAGCAGAAAAATTTAGAAATCGACAGACATAATTGCGAATTAATGGAAATAATTTAAAAATTATCAATTTAAATTAAAATTGAAAGAAAAACATAATTTAAAAAAGCTGAGAATTGTTGAATATTGAAGAAAATTGAGAAGAATATGAAAAAAATATGAAAAAATAATTAGAAATTGAAGAAAACACTTGAAAATTGAAGAATGGAATTGAATGTCGGAAATTAAAATTGAGAATTGTAGAAAATAATTTAAAATTGAAGAAAATGTGATTTTATGAAAATTGTCGACTAATAATTGATGAATTGAATTGAAGTTTCATAAACATAATTGATAATTGAAAAAAAAAATATTGAAAAACGCCGAGAATTATTGATTATAGAAGAAAATAATTGAAAATTGGAGAAGTTATTGAGATGTGAAATAAATAAATGATAATCGAAAAAAATAATTGAAAAAAATCAAGAATTATTGAATATTGAATTAAATAATTAAAAATTGAAAAAAAAATTGAGATCGAAAGAAAATAATTAAAAATTGATGAAAATAATTGAAAATGAAATCAAATAATTGGCAATTGAAAAAAAAATTAGATTTGAAGAAAATAATTAAAAATTGATTAAAATAAATTAAAATGGTGGAAAATATTTCAGAATTAAATAAATCAAGTAGAAATTGAAGCAAATAATTGAAAATTGAAGAAAATAGTAGAAAAACAAAGAAAATAATTAAGAAATAAAGAAATAATTTGAAATTAAGTAAAATAATTCCAAATGGAAGAAAATAATTGAGAATTGTAGAAAATAATTAAAGAATTAAACAAGTGGATTAAAAGTAGAAGATAAGTGATAATTGAAGAAAAAAAATTAAACAACCCAGGAAGTATAGTATTTGAAGAAAACAATAAAAAATTAAGAATGTAATTGTAATTTGAAGAAATTAATTAAAAATTGTAAAAAATACTTTAAAATCGAAGAAAATGTGATTTTATGAAAATTGTCGAATAATAATAATTGATGAATTGAATTGAAGTTTTATAAACATAATTGATAATTGAAAAAAAAGATATTGAAAAAGCCGAGAATTATTGATTATAGAAGAAAATAATTGAAAATTGGAGAAGTTTTTGAGATGTGAAATAAATAAATGATAATCGAAAAAAATAGTTCAAAAAGTCAAGAATTATTGAATATTGAATTAAGTAATTAAGAATTGAAAGAAATAATTGAGATCAAATGAAAATAATGAAAAATTGATTAAAATAAATGAAAATGGTAGAAAATATTTCAGAATTAAAGAAATCAATTAGAAATTGATAAAAATAATTGAAAATTAAAGAAAATAATTGACAATTGAAGAAAATAGTAGAAAATCGAAGAAAATAATTTAGAAATAAAGAAATAAATTGAAATGAAATAAAGTAATTCAAAATAGGAGAAAATAATTAAGAATTAAGGAAAATAATTCTAGAATTAAACAATTGGATTGAAAGCAGAAGATAAGTAATAATTAAAGAAAAAAAAATTAAACAACCCAGCAATATAGAATTTAAAGAGAACAATACAAAATGAAGATTGTAATTGTAATTTGAAGAAATTAATTAAAAACTGTAGAAAATACTTTAAAATTGAAGAAATTGTGATTTTATGCAAATTGTTGAATAATAATTTATGAATTGAATTGAAGTTTCAAAAACATAATTGATAATTGAAAAAAAATATTGAAAAAAGCCAGAATTTTTGATTATAGAAGAAAATAATTGAAAATTGGAGGAATTATTGAGGTGTGAAATAAATAAATCATAATTAAAAAAAATAGTTGAAAAAATTCAAGAATTAAAAATTGAAAGAAATAATTGAGATTTAAAGAAAATAATTAAAAATTGATGAAAATAATTGAAAATTGAAGAAAATTTTATTTTTATTTTTATTTATTTAACCAGATATACGGGCTACAAAAACACCCTTTTTTTAAAAAAAAATAATTAGATTCTTATATAATTAAAATAATTGAAAATTAAATCAAATAATTGGCAATTGAAAAAAAAATTAGATTTGAAGAAAATAATTAAAAATTGATTAAAATAAATGAAAAACGTAGAAAATATTTCAAAATTAAAGAACTTAATTAAAAATTGATGAAAATAATTGAAAATTGAAGAAAAAAAATGGAAATTGAAAAAAATAGTAAAAAATCGAAGAAAATAATTGAGAAATGAAGAAATAATTTGATAAATAAAATAATTCAAAATGGAAGAAAATAATTGAGAATTGTAGAAAATGATTTAAGAATTAAACAATTGGATTGAAAGCAGAAGAGAAGTGATAATTGAAGAAAGAAAAAATTGAACAACGCAGGAATTTGAATTTGAAGAAAACAATAAAAATGAAGAATGTAATAATTGTAATTTGAAGAAATTAATTAAATATCGTAGAAAATAATTTGAAATTGAAGAAAATGTGATGTTATGAAAACCGTTGAATAATAATAATTGATGAATTGAATTGATGTTTCAGAAACATAATTGATAATTGAAAAAAAATATTGAAAAAAGCCGCGAATTTTTGATTATAGAAGAAAGTAATTGAAAGTTGGAGGAGTTATTGAGATTTGAAATAAATAAATGATAATTGAAAAAAGTAGTTGAAAAAAGATAAGAATTATTGAATTAAAAAATTGAAAATTGAAGGAAATAATTGACAATTGAAGAAAATAGTAGAAAATCGAAGAAACTAATTAAGAAATGAAGAAATAATTTGAGATTAATTAAAATAATTCAAAATGGAAGAAAATAATTGAGAATTGTAGAAAATAAATGGGAGTTGAAGAAATTAATTGAAAATTGAAAAGAATAATTGGCAATTGAAGAAAATAATTGTGAATTTCTGAAAATAGTTGAATAATTGAAGAATTGAATTGAAGCTTCAAGAATGTAATCTATAATTGAAAAAAATATATTGAAAAAATCCGAGAGTTATTGAAAATTGAAGAAAATAATTGGAAATTGAAGAAAATAATTGGCAATTGAAGAAAATGTGATTTTATGACAACTGTTGAATAATAACCCTGGCGACAGTGTCGGATTCAATTCCAATCAGTTTGAATAAGTTTTAATCAGAATGCTTCCGGGGCATTCCGAAATTTATTTTCGAGTCAATCAGTTTTTATCCGAATCTAAAAATGGATGTAACTTGACGAAAAATTATTTGCAAATCATTCCGAAATAATCCGTTTTATTCCGAAGCTAAATTTTAATCCGTCTGAATCCCGTTATTTCATTCCGAATCAATCCGTTCCAATTTTAATCGGGTTTATTCGAATATAAAACTGATTGATTCGGAATGAAATAACGTGTTTCAAACGAATTAAAATTTAGCTTCGGAATGAAACGGATTAATTCGGAATGATTCGGAAAGAAATTTTCGTCAAGTTACATCCATTTTTAGATTCGGATAAAAATTGATTGGCTCGGAGACAAATTTCGGAATGACCCGGAAGAATACTGATTAAAACTTATTCAATCTTATTGAAATTCAATCCAATACTTTTGTCAGGGAATTTATGAATTGAATTGAAGTTCCAAAAACATAATTGATAATTGAAAAAAAATATTGAAAAAGCCGAAAATTCTTGATTATAGAAGAAAATAATTGAAAATTGGAGGAGTTATTGAGATGTGAAATAAATTAATGATAATTGAAAAAAATAGTTGAGAAAAGTCAAGAATTATTGAATATTGAATTAAGTAATTAAAAATTGAAGAAAATCGAAGAAAATAATAAATAAATGAAGAAATAATTTGAAATTAATTAAAATAATTCAAAATGGAAGAAAATAATTGAGAATTGTAGAAAATAATTGGAAACTGAAGAAAATAATTGAGAGTTGAAGAAAATTGAAAGAAAAAAAAATTGAAGAAAATAGTAGAAAATAGAAGAAAATAATAAATAAATGAAGAAATAATTTGAAATTAATTAAAATAATTCAAAATTGAAGAAAATAATTAAGAGTTGTAGAAAATAATTGGAAACTGAAGAAAATAATTGAGAGTTGAAGAAAATAATTGAAAATTGAAAAGAATAATTGGCAATTGAAGAAAATAATTGTGAATTTCTGAAAATAGTTGAATAATTGAAGAATTAAATTGAAGCTTCAAGAACGTAATCGATAATTGAAAAATAAATATTGAAAAAAGCCGAGAATTATTGAATATCGAAGAAAATAATTGAAATATGATGAAAATAATTGATAATTGAAAGCACACAATAGAATTGTCCAAAACTGTATAAACTATTATGCAATGTACTTTCTAATAAAAAAACTGAAGTTCTATCTACATTTTTTCATAATAATTTGAATTTTTCATGTTTAATGTCGTTCATTGTTTCTGCGGTATTGTTAGCGTTATGAAAAAAAGATAGTAGACAAACATCTATATTTCATTAGAATATATTATATTATTTTTTAATTTTTAATGTATATTATTTATTTTTCAATTGCATAATTGCCGCATAATTACACAAAATTTAAACGCATAATCCGATTGCTTCAAAATGCATAAAGTTACCATCTTTATTTATAAAAAAAAATTGATATATTAGTCAAATTTATTAGCCTAGAAAGAAAATTCCCGGTTTTTCCCGGTCAATTGAAGTTCCCGGTTTTTCCGGTTAGTAGACACCCTGCTAATTAAAAATTAGTATATTTCTAATCAATAATCACATACCTATAAGTATATCACTTCAATAAAAAAATAAGAGCAATTTCTTAAATTTTTGTTAACACCTTTTCACTATTTTAAAAACACTTCAAAATGTATATAATGTTTAAAAAAAAAAAAATTTAATTTTACGAGTAATTTAGTTGATAGTGTTAAGCACAGTTTTTTCTTCAATAATCTAAACCGTGTGAAAGTTTGAAAAAGACTGAAAAAGTTACCTTAAGTTGACAAAAATAATCCACTTAACACTGCAACCTTTAGAACGAATATCATTAACTTTTACATTGTCATTTCCTTCCATCCGAACATTAGTAAAATCAGAGGATTTGGTTACCGCTTATTATGTAATTTGTAATTCAAATAATAATATGTAAATATTTTACAGGAAATAAAATATTTCATTGAGAATATTGTACAGATAATTTATTTATTTCTTATACAACTATTATATATAATTTCCCAGAATTTGAAGAAAAAAAATTAAATTTGAAGAACAAAAACCATATTTTCTGAAAATAATTGAAAAATGATCAAAATAGTTGAAAATTGTAGCACATGAATTGAAATCATAATAGATAGGAATTGTTAAAAATCGATTTTTTTTTATAATTTCAAATTTTCTATAAACATTAAAATAAACTGACGAATAAGATTGGATTTTTAATGACCGACCCCAAAAATAATTAAAAAGTGATTTTTATAAGATTAGCACAATTTTTGATATTTTTCCTCCATACTAAATTAGATATTTTAATTTTTTAAATTCGTAAACAGATTCTTATTCAGCGCTCCAAAAATCTTCAAGTCATATTCGTTGTCTCAAAATAAAAAGTCTGACCTATCAATTATATTTATATTATATTTAAGCATCAGCCATTTTCAATGCATTTTATTTAATGTAGATTATTGATTTATTCTTATTTTAAAAATATTATTTCATTTGACGCTAGAGATGTAGATAAGATTAAATATATAAATAAAATCTGTTAAGCTATTTATCAAAAGTTCGAAAACGATTAATATCATCTAGATAAAGACGGAGAATAATTTTAACAATTTCTTATAACTGGTCTTCTCCTATATACAAAAAAAAAAAACCAAAAGAAAATATTAACCGCATCTAATTTCATCTTATTTTTCAGCAACCGACATTTGTAAATTTTTTCTAACCTATTTCTTTGGAATCTTTGGATCAGGAAAGGTTAGCAATGTGCCGTTTCCGAAATTTATAATTTTTGAAACTTTCAGTTGAAAGTTTCAATGAAAAATTTCAAATTAATTGAAACTTATGAAACTTTAGCCATAACGTCTAAATTTTTAAAGTTAATAGTTTAAAAATGATTTAGTTACGTTTCGAATTAGTCTTTTTAACTGTAAAAATCAAATTTCAATGCAAATAATTTTTTAAAATGATTTTATTTCACGAAATAGAGGTTGGGACCTTCTGCGCAAACTCAGTACTCTTACTATGGCGCTAAAATTTAAATTTGCATAATATTGGTTAATAATTATTCAAGTTAATTCTAATATTTCTAAGTAAGTGCATGATTAAACTATTCTAAATGTTTTAATTTTAATGTTTTATTTCTAAAAAAATTTATTTCCTTAATTTTAATTGTTATAACATTATTTTTCCTTTATTTTTAATTAATAAACTAAGATCTTCTTTAAATTAAATATAATATAATAAATATAAATATAAAATATAACTTGATATTAATATTTGGCGAAGGCAAATTGCTTTATTTTGAAAAATTATATTTTTAATTTTTGTTTTCAAAAAGGTTAATTTTGGGAATAAAACAGTAAACAAAGCAATTTCACATTGTTCATTCAAATTAAACATTATAAATTTAAAAATATTACCAAAATTTTCAGAAGTAGAAATATTTCGAATTATATTATTTTCTTAAAATAAAGTATTTTAGTAAAATTTGAATTATTTAAATTAAGGATCAGTTAATTAATCAGCTAAATAAAGAAAACCATAAATTGTTTATTTTTCAAAAAAATAATTGCATTCAAACAATAAATAATAATAATAATTTGCAGGTTCATTCCCGGATTTTTTAAATTATTTTTTCACTCATAAAAATTGTTTTAAAATTTAAATTCAATTTCTCAATTGTAAGACTATTTCTTTTAATTCTCCACTATTTCCTTCAAATTTCAATTCCATTTTTTAATTATTTTCTTTATTATTAAAAATTTATTGCCTTTTTTCAATTATTTTTCCGAGTACCAATAAATTTTTTTGATTTTATTTTCTACTACATTCAATAATTATTGTGCTTTTTCAATTTTTAGTTTTATTCTTAAAATTTCAATTCCTTTTTGCAATTTTTTATTATTTTCTTAATTTTTCAATTTTTTTTTCCTCTTTTTTAAATTATTTTTTTCAATTTTCAATCTAGTTGTTCAATGTTCAATTACTTCCAACAATTATTCCTATAATTTTCATATTTTTCAAATTATTTTGTTTAAATTTAATATTAATTGTTTATTTTTTAAAATTATATTTTTTTAATTGTGAATTAATTCACTTTCCAACTAATTCTTACAATTATTATTTATTATGTATTTTTTGCTCAGTTTTGTATTAATCTAGCCATTGTTGGAATTTTATTCTGAATTTGAATTTTTTTTTCTTTCGTTTATAATTTGTTTTCAATTATTATAATTATTTTTTCAAGTTTCAATTCAATTCTTAAATTTTCAATTTATTTCTTGAAGTTTTTATTATTTTCTTCGTTTTTCAATTATTTTCTTTAATTTCAATTATTTAGGATTTTCAAAACAGTTTTTCAATTTGCAATTATTTCCAACAGTTATTTCTATAATTTTCTTTTTTTTTTTGTTTAATTTTTTTGTTTAACTTTAATATTTTTTGTTTAATTTTTTAAATTATTCTTTTTAAATTGTGTGATTATCTCGACATTTTTCGAGTTTTGTTTTCAATTTTAAATTAGTTTCGTTTTTTTCAGTTTTTATCTTAAATTTTGTAATTGTTGTTCTAATTTTCATTATTTGATTTGCAAAAATTTTTAGTTAAATTTAATCTTAAATTGTTTAAATTTCTTTTACATTTCTTTAAAAAAAGGAGAAAAACTTTTTTCATAAAAAAGTGCCTCAAAAAATAGTGAAGAATAAGTTTTTCTAGAAGAATTGTATTCATTAAATTTTTATAATAAATATTTTTGTGCAAATTAAAATGGAAATATCTCGCACAAAAGAGTAATTTTTTTAATTTTTACAATTTTTATGTTCTCACTTTTAAGATAAAATCTTCTGGAAAAATTGTCTACTTTAATTTTAATAATTTACAAATTTGATAAATTTCATGAAAAGTTTCATCGATCATAAGTTTCATGATTTGAAACTTTCAAAACGAAATTTTCAAAATGAAACTTTCAACGGCACATTGCTAGGAAAGGTCAGTTCAATTTTCTCAATAAACTTTCAACTAGAATTCATATAATTCAAAAAATTCAAGTACATAAAATCTACACAAAAATAAAATAGTCATTTACTGATCGCAATATCACAAAATAAATTCATGACACAAATATTATATTGTTTGTATTGATCAAAGCCTATTTTGAGGTATTTTCCGTTTTGTATGTATTACAAAAGTAGTTAAAAAGTTGCAGGAATATTTTGAACGCTATTTTCTATAAATAATCAGTCTCTATAAGTTTAACTTTGTTTTCTTTCCATTTTTTTAAGTTCACAGTTGTCTTCTTTGGGCATATCCTTATCGCCATAACCCCAAAGTTGTTTTTCGTGACTTCCGTCTCCACATTTGTTTGCTCGACGACGAATCATTTCGTCGGAAACGATTTTAAGATCGTAAGCCCATCCTAGACGTGCAAAGGCATCAATAAAGCCTGTCGTTACGTTGAAGGAATAGTTCCCAAGCTCACTAGTTTTATAATCCCAGGGAAAAACGTGATGATAATTGTGCCAACCTTCCCCAAGAGCAGCTATTGCTACTGCCAAATTCTCCACGGGAGAAATATTTCTGAAAAGTTTTAAATAAGTTTTTAACATTTTAAATAATAAATAATAAAATATTTGTGACACGATATGAAAAAAGATATCTAAGAAGCAACAAATTTGAGGTTATATTTGTGCTTTTTTGAATGAGAACACATTAAGATTTTTTTTTTTGCTTTTCAAAGTATTTAACAACACAAAGTCTATGTATTCGAAAATTATTATTTTCTGATGCTTTGACAGACAACACAATTTCTTCGAAAAAGTATTTGGTTTTTTTTAAAAAAATTGTCAAAGTGGAAATTTTCAGCAAAGAAGGGGAAAGTGTTTGGCAACCACTGTTATTTTGTCCATAGATTGTCCTTAAGGTCCTAAAAATACAATCAGAATGTTAAAAAAAATGTTTTATTTTGAAAATTTTTTTTGTATGAAAATACAGGTAGTTTTAAGACAAAAACCACTATTGGTTAAAAACAAAACGTTAAGGAAAGAAGCGAAAAATATATTTCTGTTAAAAGGGGAAAATTAAATAAAAAGAAATTGAACATTTTTGAGAAAAGGAAAAATATTTTTAAAAATTAGAAAAATGATTATAAAATGAGACATTTATTATAGGACAAAATTTACGTAAAATAGAAAAAAAGATGGAGGCGCATAAATATTCCCCAAATCTCATTTAGCCTAAATCCTATTAAGCCTAAAATCAAAAAGCCTAAAATGCATTCAGCCAAAATTCCATTTAACCTAAATTTCATTTAACCTAAATCGCGTTTAACCTAAATCGCGTTTAACCTAAATTCCATTAAACCTAAATTTCATTTTACCTAAATCCCATTCAATCAAAATTCCATTTAACCTAAATCTCATTTAACCTAAATCTCATTTTACCGAAATTCCATTTAACCTAAATTCCATTTAACCTAAATTCCATTTAACCCAAATCCCATTTAACCTAAATCCCATTTAACCTGAATTCCGTTTAACCTAAATCCTATTTAACCTAAATTCCATTTAACCTAAATCCCATTTAACCTAAAACGCATTTAGTATAAATTCCATTTAACCTAAAATGCATTCAGCCTAAATCTCACTTCACCTAAATCCCATTTAACCTAAATTCCACTTAACCTAAATCCCATTTAACCTAAAACGCATTTAGTCTAAATTCCATTTAACCTAAAATGAATTTAGCCTAAATCCCATTTAACATAAATTCCGTTTAACCTAAATCTCCTTTAACATAAATTCCACTTAACCTAAATCCCATTTAACCTAAATTCCATTAAACCTAAATCCCATTTAACCTAAATTCCATTTAACCTAAAACGCATTCAGCCTAAATCTCACTCCACCTAAATCCCATTTAACCTAAATCTCATTTAACCTAAATTCCACTTAACCCAAATTCCATTTAACCTAAAACGCATTTAGTCTAAATTCCATTTAACCTAAAATGCATTCAGCCTAAATCTCACTTCACCTAAATCCCATTTAACCTAAATCTCATTTAACCTAAATTCCACTTAATCTAAATCCCATTTAACCTAAAACGCATTTAGTCTAAATTCCATTTAACCTTAATTCCATTTAACCTACAACGCATTGAGCCTAAATCTCACTTCATCTAAATCCCATTTAACCTAAAACTTTACTTGATTCAACTATATTTATCCTTAAATTAAAAAAAATTTTAGGTTCAATGGGATTTAGGTGAAGTGAGATTTAGGCTGAATGCGTTTTAGGTTAAATGGGATTTAGGTTAAATGGAATTTAGGTTAAATAGGATTTAGGTTAAGTGGAATTTATGTTAAATGAGATTTAGGTTAAATGGGATTTACGTGAAGTGAGATTTAGGCTGAATGCATTTTAGGTTAAATGGAATTTAGAATAAATGCGTTTTAGGTTAAATGGGATTTAGGTTAAGTGGAATTTAGGTTAAATGAGATTTAGGTTAAACGGAATTTAGGTTAAATAGGATTTAGGTTAAGTGGAATTTATGTTAAATGAGATTTAGGTTAAATGGGATTTACGTGAAGTGAGATTTAGGCTGAATGCATTTTAGGTTAAATGGAATTTAGAATAAATGCGTTTTAGGTTAAATGGGATTTAGGTTAAGTGGAATTTAGGTTAAATGAGATTTAGGTTAAACGGAATTTAGGTTAAATGGGATTTAGGCTGAATGCATTTTAGGTTAAATGGAATTTAGACTAAATGCGTTTTAGGTTAAATGGGATTTCGGTTAAGTGGAATTTAGGTTAAATGAGATTTAGGTTAAATGGGATTTAGGTGAAGTGAGATTTAGGCTGAATGCATTTTGGGTTAAATGGAATTTATACTAAATGTGTTTTAGGTTAAATGGGATTTAGGTGAAGTGAGATTTAGGCTGAATGCATTTTGGGTTAAATGGAATTTATACTAAATGTGTTTTAGGTTAAATGGGATTTAGGTTAAATGGAATTTAGGTTAAATGAGATTTAGGTTAAACGGAATTTAGGTTAAATGGGATTTAGGTTAAATGGGATTTAGGTTAAATGTAATTTTGGCTGAATGCATTTTAGGCTTTTTGATTTTAGGCTTAATGGGATTTAGGCTAAATGAGATTTAGGGAATATTCATGCGCTTTAAAAGATGAAGAGTATTTAATAAATTAAAAACAAAATACAGAAAAATATTATAAACAAATATTTTGGTAAAATTACAAAATTATAAGATAAATAAAATAAATTTTAACGAAATTATGAAAAGTTGATAAAGTAATAAACAAAATTATGAAGAAACGAATAAATCGATGGAAAATTAAAAAAATTTAAGGTGAATTTAAAGAGTCCTAAGGAAAAGAAAAAATTAAGAGCGTAAAATAAAAAATAATAAAGCAACATTTGAAAAATGACAAAAAAAATTTAAGTTAATAAGTTATTTAAATATTCATAAAACGATAAAAAATAAATTTCCGAACAATTTTTAGCAAATAAAACCCTCAATGAAATAATTTATGTAAATAACAGAAAATTCAAGCGAATCTATACCTTGAAACAAAAATTTTGATAGAAGAAAAAATTAATAATAAAGTTAAAAACTTAAAAAAAGGTTTTAATTTTTGAATTAAAATAAAATGAAATGCAAACGACTCAACTTTTAACTATTAAAATTTAAATTGATTAAAATTTAAGAGAATTTGTAAAATAAAGTTTGATTTAATTAGTAATTCTGGGCATTTTCTCGGGTCGCTAATATCATGAAGAAAATCCGGAAATTTAAATTTAAAAATGTCAAGTAACTCTAACTAAAATTCAAACGCCAATTAAATCTAACTTTAGTTTATTCAAACTTTTAAAAATACTTTTTGTTCTCAAGAATTTTTAATCTTAATAGTTTTTTAAATTATTTATTTAATAAATAATTTATTCGGCGTTCAAAATTTAATTTTTGCATAGGTAGTGAATGAAAGTTTAAAAATTCTTTATGTTTAAGTTTTCTTTTGTTTTCAATGGTTTTTATTGACAAGAAATTTAATTAATTTTTCCTTACATTTTCTAATTTTATCATTGATTTTTTCCTTCTATTAAATTTTTTTTCAAGGTATAGATTTTCTTTAATTTTCTGTTATTTACATAAATTATTTCCGTATATTTTACACAATTTTCTTTTCTTTTTTAAATTTAGAATATTTATTCATTTTCTTACTTTGAGGAGAAATAAACCAAAAAAATTTCTTTAATTTCATGATTTCTTTTTAGACTCACTCGTTTTTTTGTCAATTTATTAGTGAATTTAATATTTTAAATAAATTTCTCTTTTATTTTATGAAGCTGCGTTTACAATTTATTTTTAAATTTTGTTCATTTTGGGTTTAATTTGCTAAAAATTGTTCGGAAAATGATTTATTTTTTATCGTTTTATGGATATTTAATTTTTTTCATAAATTATTAAAATAAATTTTGTTTTCATTTTTCAAATTATTGCTTAATTTTTTTAATTTGACGTTCTTATTTTTTTATATTCGTTAAGACTCTATAATTCACCTTAAAATTTTTTTAATTTTCCATCAATTTATTCGTTCCTTCATAATTTTGTTTATCACTTTTTGAAGTTTTAATAATTTCGTTAATATTTATTTTATCTTATAATTTCTAATTTTACCAAAATATTTGTTTAGAATATTTTTCTGTATTTTTTTTAAACTTTTTTTTTTAATTTATTAGAGACTCCTCTTCTGTTTTTCTATTTTATGTAAATTTGGTCTTATAATAAATGTCTCATATATGATAATTTTTCTAATTTTTTAAAATATTTTTCCTTTTCTCAAAAGCGTTTAAATTTTTTTTTGTAATTTTCCACTTTTATCAGAAATTTATTTATTGCTTCTTTTCTTAAGATTTCAACACAATTTTTTCAAAGTTTTTCTAATTAGTAAAATTTTTATGCGTTTCCATGGATTTTCTTATTTATCTTTTAAATTTGACATATACGTAAATATTTTGATTTTTTAAAAAAAAAATTCTTTTTACTCTTCTGTACTTTTAATTCTTGAGTCAAGTCAAAAAACGCGCCTTTAATTCATAACCACTGATGGTAAGTAGAACACCTTACTAGCCGACTTATGAGATGTCCAGCGCGACGTTACCAACTACATAACCTCATTCAAGAAACAAAATAATAATATTTCTTGCAAAGTTTGCGTTTTTTTCAAAAATTTAAATATGTTACTCAACATTTGTTGATTTTGATTAATTTTTACTTTCATTAGAGTTTAATTTCTTTTTTAAAAGCCCTGAAACCGTCGAACATTTAGCACATACTGACTAGCTCGATTCCACTTCAACCTACTTTCGGGCAAAATACATAAAACGATCTGCTTTTTGATTTTCCGCGACGTGATATCTAAAACTTTTTCCAGGGTATCTAACATCAACAAAGTTTTTTTTATATTAATTTATATTTAGGTTCTAATTAATTCCCTTTGCAAATGTCTTTATTAAAGTTTTATTTTGCCTAGTGGGAAATTTCTGTCTTCATATCGCGACACATTTATCTTTATGATTACGAATTTTTTAATTGGGTAATTTATACATAAATCTCTTGAAAATCTTAATATTGCTTTGATTTAATTATTGTAAATCTCGGTCTTACTTGTCATATGGCTTCTGTCCCCACATGTGCGCAGCACTATTGACGAAAAATGCCATGTTTAAGGTGATAGCAAAACGGAAATTGAAATTCACCCAGAATGAATTCCAGAGAGTTTCATTCCAGAAATAATAAGGCACCCAAACTGGCAAGGCAATCGCCAGCAAAGCGAATAGAGGAATATATAACCTAGAAAACATTGTAAATATTTTTTTATTTTATTCTTGGAAAAAACATGAACCTAATTTTCAAATAACTACTAATTCATTTAGTCAAATACTGCATTACGAATTAAGTTGGTTAGAATTCTACTTCTTCAGATTTAGAGAGCACAAAATGATGGTGAAAACATACCTCTTTTGCCACATAACAATAGGATCATTTTCTAAGTCACGCATATCGACTACTTTTCGTTTTGCGACGACACTTGGATGTGGAGTGATAAAGAGCCAGCCCACATGAGCAAAAAAGAATCCTCTGTTAACATTATGCGGGTCAGCTTCAGTTTCGCTAAATTTATGATGGATTCTGTGGTCCAAAGCCCATGTATAAACGTCTCTCTGAAAATGATAAGTCACTATTGATCCTCCTTAAAATTATAATAAGAAAGTGTGTCTTCAAATGAGAGGGAAAAACTTATACAAAAATATTTTTACTTTAAAAATTTGATTAAAATTTGTTATGGAAAGAAAAGTCGTGAATTAAGAACTGGAAAAGATCAGCGACTAGTGGCGGAACTAGGAAGCTTGGGTCCTGACGAAAAAAATTGTTGGGAGCTATTAGGTACCTCACACACACGACTTTGGTCACTAAGAAAAAAGAAAGAAAGGGTTCAGTGGAGTATTTTGGAAAGGGTAAACACCTGCCTGTTCAATTTATAAAGCAGAACTACAGAAGCTTAAAGAGGAAAAAGCCTAGAGTATCTGCAGGTCAATCTGCATAAGTGCAAGAAGGATTAAGCACTCCTCATGAAGACAGCCAGGAAGAAAAAGATCGATGTCTTAAAGAACGAACTCGCTACCTGGTATCAAGACAAATCGGACAGAGCATCCATTCAGATCTGTAATTCCGAGTTGCGGGGAGATAAGTTCCTGGTGACGAGCACTGGATTCGTGTTGGTGCAAATGGCAAATGTCCTCTAGAAGTTTGTCCGTCGTATCTAGCAGACATATAGGTCTGTTGAAACCTATATGATTGTTGAGGTTGAGACTTTATCTAGCGGTTTGTTTCCTTTTCCTTAGGAGGACCAGCCTCTGTTTTTTCTAATCACGGAAGAACTCTTCTCTCTTTAGATAGTTGTTGTAGTAATCTTATGAGAATCTGGGGTGAAGCAACGATTACTTGTTTATGGTTCTTGTTGCTTATCTCATTGATTCCAGATGCCTTGATTGACATCAACCATTTGCCTGCATCCAGTAGCTCTGTAAGAGTAAAGAGTTCCTCCTCACCGGCTTAACAGGCACTTCAGTCCATCCTAGGACATGGTTTTATCGGAGGAAATAAAGGGTTCAAAATTTGTCGAACCCAATTAGGATTACCCAGACCGAGGGTCATATCTCCTTCATGTCTTCTAGCTTTGGTCATACCTTTCGTAAAGAGGATAATTCCTTTGACCACCAGTATAAATTCCTTCTTCTGGTTGTGCTTCTACGACCCGGAATAGATGCGTGGAATGCTGTGACAATCATATTCCTCATCGCCTGCACTTCCTTGTCAAGATTGTTTGGCCTCTCTACCCAGCTAAGTTTTTGTATGAACCAGGCTTCTTTAAGGGACCAACCGAACTTCTCCTTGTCGAGTTTCTTAATGTTCCACTTCGTGCCGTTCTTACAGAGAATTCCCTCGTTCCTGGCCCTCAGTATGTTTCCCCTTGAGACTGAAAACTCGATATACTAAATGTCCAAGCTCTCCTTCAGCTCGCAACCACCAGGTTGTTCCTAGAGATCATTTCTCGGACCAAGATTCATCTTTTGTCAAGCCTTGTCTTGACCATTTTGGAGACTTAGCGTTAAAATCACCTGTAATGAAGGTATCCAACCTTTAAGGCTCGTTTCGAGGTCATATATCTGGTCCTCCTAAACAGACAGTGTATTATTAGGTGAGAAATACCTCGATACATATGTATCCTAGCCATTTCCACACACGAATCCACTGCTCGTCTCCAGGAACTTATCTGCCCGCAGCTCGGAATTACAGATCTGAATGGATGTTCTTCCCAATTTGTCTTGATACCAGGGAGCGAGATCGTTCTTTCCGTTTTGCTCACTGAAGAACAATGCATCGATCTTTTTCTTTCGTCTGCAAAAGATGTGCTTGGGCCTCCTTGTATGCAGATTATCCCAAACGTTTGGTCAATTATTTCATACTTAAAAGTCATTCCAGGGAACCGTAACTAGGGTTCCGTTCAAACGGTACGATACCTTAAAAAGAATTCATCTATCTCAATTTTGGAGGCCCCGGTGGAAATTTTGGAGGATCCGGTGGATATAATCGGCCACATCCCCTATTGTTACGCCAATGTACAGCAACCTTTTCCATCATATGCCATAGATGTATAAAATTGTGGAATGGAATAACTGTCTGACACACGGTCAAGGTCGTTGTAAACCATTTTTGCGCATCGTTTTTTCACTTACTTTAGATGCGCGTGAACTAACCTAATGTTTTATAACTGATATGTTCCAGTTCATTATCCTCAAATTTTCTTTTAATTTTCTTATTAAACAGTTAATACCATATTACGTTTAATAGTTGGTTCAGTATCGTTGAACAGTTTGTAAGTTTTTTCCCCTAATTGACTGAATGATAAAAAGATTGTCCACTGATAATATGTATTGATATATTGATGAGTTAAAGTAAGGGTGTAGTATGATTCTAGTATTGTTTAGTCGGGGAGTTTAACGTGTTTCTATGAATATCGGTCAATTGCTAAACAAATTACATCGAAAAAAATTACAATGTCGAATAGTTTTAGAAATAATTTTTTAGAAAATTGAACATACCTGTCCAGTAATTGTGAAAAGGAACGCTAGCAGTAATCTTAAAGGCCATTTGGCTTTGTAAGCTCGATGCGACCAAAGTCTATGAACACCAGCAGTGATACCAAAGCCAGAAGTAAAGACAACCACGAAAGCTGAAATCGATAATATAAATATAATAAAAAAGAAACAGAATTAGGATTGCGTGTTATAAACAGGTTTTATGCGTCTATTACTAAGTATTTTTCTTACAAAACATAGTTTATAAAAAAGGCAGATTAAAGCTGATAAGAACTATAGTTGACTAGCGTTTTCTCTAAAAAATGCCCTTATCGTTTTCAGTAACCCAGTCAAAGAAAGACTTTGCGTGACCACCAAGCGTTTCTTCAATTTCAGACTCAATACTTAACGTATAATTTTACATATATTCTCTTAAAAAAGCTCCACACTTGATCAATACCGTCTTTTTTCAACGAACAATAAATAAAATATTTTTTATTGTTTGACAAATTACGTTATTAAACCAGAAATATTTATTAGGTATACAAAGGCTTTAACCTGCTTAGAAAAAATAATCTTTCTCAGTAAACTATTTTTGTACAATTTTCCATTGTGAAATTAAGTTATTTTTTAACGATTAGTACATTTTTCGATTCTAATTTACAAGATTCAACAAATACGGAAGCTGGATTTCAACAACTGTTGAAGATTTGGTCATTGAACATAATAAAGTATATCAGTTAATAAAATTTTATAACAATCTATAAAAAAAAAAGTAAATTTTAGGATGAACGTTCTTCAAGAAATGTAAAAATAGTGACTTTTAATTAAAAAAAAAAAAAAAAAATCTACTCATGCAAAGTTGCACAACTGACAAAATGTAAAATTTTTCATTATTCTGCTCATACTTACAATTAGTTGCATAACTGAGATACATATAATTAGAATTTGTTAGTCTTATATTTAATATATTTAAAAATTACTGTCAATAGATTGTTTAAAAAATTATGCAAATCATAATTTTTCATTTTTTGTTATAATTAGTTTACTATTAAATTTTATGTAATTTTAAGCAACTAAAAAAATTGGAATTTTTATAAATTTTAAAGCAGATAATTTGTGTAATTCTTATATTTTTGTTCATATGAAATCATAATTAACAGGGATAAAATAGTTTTAATTTTTAATTCTAATTTTAATGTTAATTATTAAAAAGTAATATTTTCTTAAAAAGGAAAATTTTTTATCTTAATTCGAAAAATAAGAATCACTTAAATATTCTATAAATTAAAGTTTGGATAGATTTTTCGATTTATTTAATTTATAATTAAATAAGATTGTAATAAAAAGAGTTTAAATCTCTATAAATAAACATAAATATTTTTTTTCTTATTGGTTATTTCTCAGAATTATTATTTTTCCGGAAAGTCACAGAAACTAAAATTTCTTTTTACTAAACGTATAGTAATAAAATTACTATTAAAATAAGCACTATTTGACCTAATAGTTATAATATAAAATATTTATTTTATATAAATTGTGTTTATCTAATTATTATTCAACATAACTTTAACTTCTCGAATGACAATGCCTACCAAACCTTTAAATTGTTGACATGTTTGGAGCATATAATCTTTATTTTGGCGAATTTCTATTTATTAGAATTTATAATATTCCGTGTATTAAGTATTATTTACTCTAATTTCTATTTTTCGACTTATCTTTATGCATAATTGGCAAATTTATAATATTCACATAACCTAAATATCGTTATATTACTGATTGACATTTGACATAATTTTTAAATTGTCTAAAAACTTCATAACCGTAAATTGAATACAAGAATTTGTTCACTTATATAATTTCCAAATCACCGAAATTCCAAATATCCTAAATTTCGTTCTCTCGATATATTATTTGCCATAATATATGAAACATATAACATATATTATCCGCACAACAGAAATTTTATTTGTCCTAAAATGGCCGAGGCTACAGCCAACCAAATTTGAATTTCAATTTTTTACTTAAATTTGATTGGCTGTAGCATCTGACATTTCAGGACAAATGACATTTCTGTTGCGCAGATCATGTCTTTATAGATGAGATTCGAAGATATTGTATTTATGTTAAATTTAGAACAAAAAAATTATGTCAAATAATAAATCGACAGAACGGAATTTAGGATATTTGGAAATTATATAAGTGAACAATTATTGTAATGAATTTAAGGTTATGTGATTTGTAGAAAATTTAAAAATTATGTCAATTGTCAATTAGTAATATAACGATATCTAGGTTATGTGAATATTATAAATTTGCCAATTATGAATAAAGCTAATTCAAAGAATAGAAATTAGAGTAAATAATAACACAAAATATAATAAATTCACACAAATTGAAATTCGCCAAAAAGTCCAATTTTAAAAATTATAAGATTTATTAAAATTTGGTTTCATTGAATTCCAGGTTAATGAAATAAATTAAAATAAACTGAAATTTAGAAAAGTTTAGAATTTTGATAAACTCGTAATTTTTTTTAGATATAGTTAATTTTTAATTAATAGGTATGCAATTCGTTTTATTGAGAATAATAATAAAAAATTTGTTTACCCCAGAGAAAGGTGAAGACCTTCGCTTGTGTGAGACAAAGATATAATCCATAAACAAATCCAAAATGAATGAACATTTGTGCTGCAAGATCAGGCCATCGGATTCTAGGATTATACTCAACATTACTTTTTGTTAATTCCTTATCATTAGCTGTATTAAAAAACTCATTGCTATCTGCATCCTGAATTTCATCTAATCCAATCTCTTTTTCCTTCATAGAACATGTCCCATTCACTATACTTTCCTCAATTTGTGTCATTTTGTAAATTATTTTTTTTTTTTAAACAATTATTCTCTATCGTAAAACTCTTCCTTTCTCATCTCTTCTCTTCCTCGATGTTATCATTGACCCTTTATACTTCGATTTACTATTCCTTTTATATAATTATTCTTCTGAAGATTTCTTCTCATATAACTGAAAAAAATAACAATTATTTATTTTTTTATTTAGAAAGTATATATCCTGTTAATTTCGGTAAATAAACTGTGGGTAAAAAAAATTATTTCACGAGGTTAGGCAGCTATTTAGTTTTTTGAAAATGCAATTGGACACGTACTCGACAAGAGGTTATGTTTGAAGATCTTTCTTTTGCTTTTCGAAAAGGACAAACTAAATTTTAAGGTAATTTTTTTATGTGACAGGTGTAAAATTTAATTTAAAAAAAATGAACTAATAAAACTCGTAATTAAATGAAAATTAATCATTTTTGATATTCAGAAACTTTATAGTCTTTATAAAATATTCTTCATTTTTTATTTAAAAAAAAAAATAAAAAGATTACAATTTTCAAAATGTTATTTGTAGTCATAGATTGAAGAAAATTCTACTTCAGAAAATTTGTCATTCTGATTATCACATAGTTATATCAGTGATTACTTCAACCATGACGTAAGTCGTTTCTTGTAGTTATACACTGAGTCACATTTATTTAGTTAGCCTCACTACATATATTTTGTTTTCTTCAAATTTACTGAGATAAAATTAGCGCACAAGGTCAAAAAAAATCCTGCTGAGTCATATCGATTTATAATTAGTAACCCCAAAATGTCCAAAAAACATCTTTACAATAAATTCGGTCAACTATTACAATTTTTTCCGCCATTTTAGAACGGCCATTTTGAAATTAAAAAATTTGATCGTAAAAATCTCCATATCTTATGCAACTATTTATGAAAATATTTTGTCTTTTTCTACTCTATTTTATAAGGGAAATTTAAAAAAATTTATATTTCAAATGTCGAATTATTCAAACTCTGTAAAAATTAAAATTACTTTTATAATTACATTATTAAATATCAATTTTCAACATTGTGAGTATAATAATGTGAATTGTGAATGGAATATTTGAAAAAAATTTTTTTTTTTATAAAAATCTAACCAAGACAAAATGAACGCTACTCACTGTATTATACTTCCATGGTCACTTCATTCATGTAAAACAATAAAGTGCACAATGACCTTCTCATGGACACATAAAATACATAACTCAGTTTATATTGCATGCAAAGTAGAAAAGAAAGGTGTGGCGATTTCATAAAACTATTCTTCATATTAGATACATAAAAACCTACTCAATATTTCTGATATTGAAACAAACAAAAAAATAATTTTTTTTTAACAATATTGAGATTTTTCGAGAATTAAATATTCATTCATTGAATTGCGTGTTTAGAATTTTTTTTTTTTTTAGAGTAATTTTTTACTTGACTTAGATTCTGATAAAACTATTTTATAAAAATTTTGAAATTAATTAATTTACTGGTTGAGCGTTTATGTGAGAAGTTGGGTGTAAAAACGACGTTTGTGCGGCGCCGGCTGGGCAGGGTAATTTAATTAGTTGACATAATCGTCGGGAAAAAGGGTAATGACTAAATGGATGCGTCGAAAGAGGTGAAATAAACAAGGAATAAACGTGTCAATTTATTTTCTAATAATTAAACGCTCAGTCAAGATTATCTCTGAAATTAAATAATTACAGTTTTGGAAAAATTGAACAATTATTAAAAATCTCTAAATCAAAATTAGTTAAAAATAATTAATTTCAAAGCAAAATTCAAATTCAAAGCAAAGTTACTAATTCAAATAGTTATAATTCTACTTTTAATTTAGTAGAAAAATAACACTAATTATTATAGTGAAATTAATTTTTAGGTTATGTCAAAATTAATTAAATCAAATAAATTAAAATTAAGTTATTAAAAAATAATTCTAGTTAGAAATTTTCCTGGTCATAACAATTTTTCTGTATTAAATACATTCTTATTCCAATACACGTACTACGAGTGTAAAATTTCTCATGTTTTATCTGTGTAAATAGATAAAATGTTTTCAAGTAGACAAAACGCTTTTCAACGAACAGTGATTATCTATAGGCGATAAAGTTATTGATAAAAAACATTACACTTAAATTAAGTAAATATAAAAGTACAGATCAAAAATGATAAGCTCGTTATTAAATTGACATTTTGTAATGAAATATTAAACAAAAATAATCAGAAATTAATCATTTCTTTCAAATGTGGAAAATTTTTATTATAAAAAACAATACGTGGAAAAGGAATATAAATGATAACTTTTCTTCTTGATTAAACGTGTTTTAAAATTAAAAATTAAAACAGAAAACACTTCCGCATTAGTTGGGTTTTAAACTCTAAAAGCGTAATTTCAATTATAATTTATTTCTGAAACATTTTTACAATTTTATCTCAATGTAGATTAGACAAATAATAATAATTTCAAATTGCACGTCACTTAAAATGCAAAGATAAACAAAATTCATAAATTTGTTAATATAATCACAGAAAATTGATAAATATCTTTTTAAATCCAGATGTTCGTCGAAAAAAAATTATTCTTTCAATTCGATGATTTAGCAGGATTTCAATTCAATAACAATTACAAGCGCGAAACAAGGTCATTATTATCAATTTTTATTATTTCCTTTAAAATAATGCAAAGTTATCTAAATACAGCGCAATATTTCAATCAATTTGTTTATTTTTTCTAAATTAATTTTAATTAGCCTTTTATTAAATTATATGAATTAACTACCGTGTTATTTAAATGAAATAATAACTATTTATAATATTAAATTTTAATAATTATCACTCTTTTTAATTAGGTCGAGTTGTTTAATTTCCGAGAAATCAAAATTTTCCACTAATTTAACAAACAATATTCATACCAAATATTTATAAAATAATTATAATTTAAATAGAGAATAGTTTTATCAAATTTTCTATAAAACGTTATTGACTTTATTTGCTGTCAATTTTCTGCCAATCGCAAATGTGTATTTCGGAGTAATTAGTTAATGAAAAAAAACTGATGTTATTGTAGCTTTAAAATGACTATTGACGTCATTTTTTCTTATTGAAGGCAATTGAATGCCATTGCTCTGAATTCGCATTTTATTCCAGAATGTGAATTGAAAATAAAAATTTCGTTACAAATATTTGTTTAAATTTAAACTTGTTAACTAAGTATTCAGTCAAACAATATATATTGTTTGCTACTTAATTACATTGTGGGTGAAAATTAACTTCCAGAAGCGATATAAAACTTTATGCTATAAATTTCATTTAGGGAATAAGGGATTAAATTTTTTTTTTAGTAGTATGGAATTTTAATTTGTTAAAACCAAAAAAATGGGTATATACAGTACCATCCATGAGTATGTGGTCACTTAAGCGCGACTCGATAAAAAACATATCATATTTTCAATTATATCTTCTTGACAAAGTAAGTTAGAACAAAATCTAAAATATTGTTTGAAAGCTTATTAAATTTCACGTTAAACAATCTATATTTGAAGTCATTTCATTAAATAGGTTCTGAGTTATCAAGTAAGAAAAACAAAAAGAAAAAAAAAATTTTCTCATTTACAACTGTCGAGTTTAACTCCTCGAAAATTTCAGGAAAATATAATAAATTTTTTTTAAAAACGTAGAAATGAGCGTTATAATTTCATCTTTAAAACAAGCTTTAGAAAATAAAAAAAAGTTAATCCGTTATCGAGTTATCAATGAAAATGTGAAGGTATGTTGCGTCTGAATGTTCAAAATCCGTACAGATTTTTTTCAGCCTTATTGTGATCATAGGCCAGGCACCTATGGCACCTAGTCACCATCAGTTTTCTCTTGATCTGGAAGCTCAAAAAGCCTAACTTTATCTTTCCTATTTCCTCCAGTTTTTTGGTTTTCTCGCATGGTCTCCGACTAAGATCGCCAGCTTTATACTTCTTCTGTTCGGCCCCAGTACTAAGACCTAACTCTTTTCTCGGAGAGTCTGCAGAAACTTTTCGAGAGACATCACTACCTTCCCCATTTTCTGTTAGATCATCAAGTCTCGGATTTCCAAAGTTGTCCTCTGATCCTCCGGCGCCCCAACAGTACCCACCCCCTTAATAACCTTCCTTAGCCCTAAAAGTTTTTGTATCTGAACCTCCTCGACATCATCAGTCATATCTGCAGTCATATCATGATCTTTTGGACCTTTGTTTTGTCCATTATTTTTTGGAACTGAATCTACATTTTTTAAAATTGTGGCTTTCGCACTTTAGCTGGTCTTCCTCGAAAGTAGTAAGGCCAAAATGTGTGGCGTTACTAACATCGCTAATAAATTACTGGTTACTAACCTACACCACTAGCAACGATGAACCTTGGTCAGCTTTCTTCCTACCAACAACTCTCGATGCCCTCGAGTTTTTCTCGACTTCATCTGAGCTAACCTACGTCATCTAATTTAAATTTGAAACTATCAATATGATACAAGTCACAAGTCTTGGATTAAAATGGTTAGTCCACACAGAGCTCCGATGTATGGATAAAGCATTAGGTCGCTAGGATGACGACCGGTATGCTAAAGTCACCATTTAAGACATATTAAACCGAGCCACTGCAACCGACGCCTGTACATTAAAGACTCAAAATTGAAGAGCTCGTAGGTTAGACAACGTTCGCAACAACTCCGACATCTCCAGTGTTGATTTGGTAACCCTAGTGCCATTCATACATCGGTACAGTGAGAAAGATTGAATGATTGGAGATATTTAGATTGGGTCGTGTCGTTTGTCAGATCATACAGACAACCGGCCAATCGGTCTATCGAGGTTCTAAATTGTAACTCGTGAATTTCCTAGAAATAGAAACACTAAGAAGAGGAATGTTAGAACGGGTTTAAGATCCAGACCCCCATAGCACCTAAACTTGCCTCAACTTTGTTAACCTTTCCTAAAGTTTCTAAACTTGCACCAAAGTTTCTGAAAGTTGACGACACTTGAGAAAAGGTTGGCAAAGTTGAGACAAGTTTAGGTGCTGTGGGGGAAGAATGTATCTTTGGAAATCTAGACGGGATTGAAAAAATTCAACGATTGGATTACGGAGTTAAAAGTAAAACACGAAGAGGCAAATAAAGCGCTTTTATGATGGTCTCAAGATCACGGAGACCGGGAAAAACGCCCGCAGGGTTATCAGAGAGAAAATCCAGGCCAGGTCTATGAGAAATCTGGTCCTGGAGTGCGAGAAAAGAAATCGAGCAACTGAGGACCGCTCTCCTCTAAAGTTCGAAACCAGGAAGAAGAAAAAAGTGAAATACCTTACTATGAAGGTGAGGGTAGGAAGGAAGATAAAAGCGGTGGAAGTACCACTTCTCAAAATCGCCATGGAGGATACTAGGATCTCCAAAAAACCAACGGTGCTAATTCGAGTTTGTCAGGGACAGACGTATGCCTCTGTTCTTGGTAAACTGAAAAAAAAGATTGACCCTGGCTTTTGCGAGACAACGATGATGGGCACAAGACCTACGAAAGAAGGAAACCTCTTTTTAGGAGGTTACTACGTTTAGGAGGAGGTTCAGATGAAAGGGCTTCTACAGCAAAGGTTGTGGAAGCTGTTAACGGTATGGTAACCATCAGGACGCCGAACGTCCAGAGGGTAACTCTAAAAATCCGAGATCTTGACTATCTCACAAAGAAAGAAGAGGTTGTTGTTGCTCTCAGAGAGCTTTTGAAGACTTCCCGTGAGATAAGACAGGTGTTGGTATTAAGGTCAACCAGGTGTGGAGCGAAGTTAGCGATCTTGATTGCAGATTAAGATAAGGCCAAGATGCTTCAGGCAGATTAGATTAGAATTTTTATCCTGTGTACTCTTTGAGTTATACCCCACCGTTCCTGGTCCTGCGGACATACCAGTGGGAATAATACGCCTTCTGTTTACTAATACTTCTTTGATTTTAAATTTTATTGCTACTTTACTTTATTGCGGTATGGATGTTCATTACACATTCTTACTCTTGAATACACCATTTACATCACATTAACTTAATGTTTTCTCCCTTTGCTTTCTTTTGTCCTTTCTCCCTTTTGTTTGCTCTTATCACTCTCAAGTTACTACCAACTGCCAGGGATTCGCCACGAACCTGGAAAAATTAGCTTAACGGAGTCCTCAAAAGAGGGTTTCGAACTTGGATACTCTCAAGCCATTGAGATGGGTTGCGAAGGCGCTAAATTTGCACTTTATTCTACTCCACACTCCGGCGACAGAAGTTAATCTTTGGTATCGCTTTACTTAATTAGAATCGCCTTTGGAGAAGCTTGAGGCAGTTGGACGAGTGAAGGTAGGATTTCTAAGCTATCAGATCAGGAGAAGGCTAATGGTGACTAGGTTTTAAAGGTGAAGGCTTATGGCTACAAAAGTGCTCCTGATTTAGGAGAGTCCTGGAACAGACGAGGAGAGAAAAGGAGTTTAGGCGTATTTGATCCATTTAGGCGGATCAGGGCTGCCTAGGTGGCACAGAAAAGTTTACTCCCTCTTGAAGCGCCCCTAGAGGTAATTGACGATTTTTTGGGATCCTTCAGCAGTCTTATACCGTGGAAGGGTCTAGAGTACAGTCAATGAAAGTAGGTCCCGCGTCGCAGGTAAAAAACCACCTAGGCAGCAGCGTCGGGACATAAAGTCACCTTTAAAAGCGATACGTCAGTAATTGGTTCTTCCTAGGGGTGGTCTTAAGGTCCCTAATAAGAATGCCTTTTTAGAGGATCAGCATAAATCGCCACCCCGCGTAACAGAAAATATCTGAGAGCAGGTTCTCACATCCTACGCAAAAAATATATTTCATAATAATAGTTTCTTTAAAAATATAGTTTTCTTTCATAGAGGCTGCTTAGATTGTCTATCTTAAGATACGCTACTTTCGAAAAATCACCTTATGATACATTCTTTCCCAGGAGCGGTTTTAGGTAAAGTTTTCAGAAGGGGCGATATATGGGATAGAAAGAGATAGCATCATAGTGTTATCTCTTTCTCTCTTATACAAATGTAAGATTCTCGGAGAGAGGGGGGGGATTGCTCTCACTGCTCCTCACGTATAGCCGGCACTGCTCTTTCCCTACGTTGGCGTCTGCGCAGAAGTTAGTTGTCATGGTTACGAACTATTGCGCAGTTGCAGTGTAAGCCTCATAGATTAATATTTAGAAATAACTCAGAGGATTTAAAAATATTTCATGTTCTAGTTTCGCTGAGACACTTTAAGTTAAGTTGGTAAAAAAAAGTTTCTTTGGTCACTAAATACGTATATGAATTCAGATTTTTAAATTCAAAATGGCGGATCTCAAATGGCGAGCAAATTTCTGTTATAGCATTAATGACAAAAAATTATAAATTTTTATTTAACTTTTGGTATATTTTTTGCAAATACTAGACAGATCATTGAAAAAGTGTCATTTTGATTTTAAATTTATTTATTAGAAATCTTATAACCCTGGTAATTGAGGCGACGTTTTTTAAATAAATAAAAAAAATATATTCATGTATACTGCTGCCAATAATTGACAAACAAAAAATTGACAAATACTCAGAACTTCTTGAAGGTGATTCTGATCATAGATTAAAATATTGGTGACGTAATTACTTATAAGTTTGTAAATTAAGCTTCAACAGCTACTATTTATAATAAACTGCTGTTTTAAATCAGCCTAAATAAACCCAATATTTTTGTTACTATTATTTTATGACTCACTAATAATTTAAAAAATGTTGATCTACTAAATTTCTTATTGTAAGTATTTTTTCACTTTTTTTTAGTCATTTTTTTGACTTTCTAGTTATTTTTCTCGAATTTTAGATGTTTCTTCCTTTCCGTTTATTTTTTATTTTTTTCTTTATTTTGCTTTTCCAGAAATTTACCTAAGTCGCTAGTTACTTATTTCCTTGTCAATAATGCTTCAATATTTTTTAGTAAAAAAAAAAGAATTTTTTTTTTAGCAACTTTTAGTAGATTGTAATTTTATTGTCATTTTTTTTACTTTTTCAACATATATCTCTTAAATTTATCCAGGCTCCATATTCGTTTAAACTAATAAATTTTTTAAAATGCTTTAAATAAACTTGTTTCTATTTAAAAATTGATTATATGTGTCCATTTGTATGTGTACGTGTGTGTGTACTTTTTTGTGAACACGATACGCGAAAACGGTCTATCTGATTAAAAAAAAACTTAGTATGGTTATTTTTACTAATAAAATCTAAAATTAGACACAAGGGTTTTTGAAAATAACCATTACAAACATTTTTATTGAATTTTGATTTTTCTAAAAATTTATAATTCTCCAAGAAAGTTTTTTATTCTATAAATTCAACTCAATATATGATTTGTCTATTATATTCCACTTATTTTTCTTTATTTTTCAGCCGTCTTACTCTGTCTAGATTTTCTTGATAATTTGAAAATAATACAGAGTTCCATACTTTAAATATTTCTAAAGTGATGGAAAACACAATTTTTTCCATATGGATTTTGCCGGACTTGATACATTTTAGACACAGAATGCCTGAAAAATAATTATTCATATGCTTTCGTTAATACGGATTAAAGAAATGGAAATTTTTCAATTGAATTAATTAAAATTCAAAAACAATTGTCTGAAAACAAACTGTTTAATTTTTACAATTAAAAATAAATCTTGCAAACGAGATGAGAGTTAACTACTGTTGATCATTAAAACTTGATAATACTTTACATTCAATATTAAATTATTATATTTAATTTTATATTTTATATATATATGTATATAATAATTAATATTAATAAATTAAGTAAATACTTTATCATTACACAAATCCAAAAATTCAATTTGTTTCAAAAAACTAAAAATTTATAAGTCAGTATTCATTTATTTATCCTTTTTAAATACTGGAAGTCAAAAAGGGTCAATTTTTTCCAACGTATTTAATTTTAAAAACACGTTTTTATTCTTATAATTATATTTTTTTTTTAAAATCACTTGAATATGATTTATAATTGATTTGCTGTACAATATCATTTGGTCAATTGTTAGTTGCTTGTCAGTTAAATAACTAAAAGTTAGACTTTTATAATTGATGTTCTTATCACGTGCATTAGGTCTCTTATCATTTATTCGGACACGTTCAATGCCTTACGACTTGAATGAAAGGAGTAATGACTTTCACCTGTTGGCTATTATATATATATATATATATATATATATATATATTTTTTTTTTTCCAAACTACTATTTATTCAGGATAACAACAATATAAATTTTATCAGTCAATTAATCATAAATTGACAGAGACAAACCAACAATATTTAATTCCAAATAAAAAAAAAATAAATAAAACCAAGAAAAAGGTTTTCCGGTTCTAGAAATACATATTTAGATATTTTCTACTAAACACCTCACGTAATTTCAATTTTCATATTTTCGTCGAAACCAATTAACTTGAAATAGAGTATTTCTGCGAAACTAGAGGGAAAATATTTTTAAATACTCGAGTTATTTCTAAATGTTAATCAATCAAAGAAAACTATGTTTTGGAAGAAAATAATCAGTAAATAAATAATCAGTTAAATAATATTAAATAAATAAAATAAATAAAAAATATAAATATTTAATAATATTTATTATTTAAAAACATAAAAATTGTATTTTTCTGTAATACTATGCCGCTCTTAATAGTATTGATAGTATACTTAATTTATGTCATTTTTTCAGACAAGTCAAAAGACATTCAATTTTTTCTTTATTTTTATTCTCACTTTATCTTCAGGCAAAAAATAAGAATAAAACTGTGCAAGAATGATAAATTTTTTAAATTCTAAAGAAAATTATCTTTTGAATAACACCAAAGACTTTAAAAAATCTTTATGACTTGAAAAGTTATTTGAAATAGAAAAAAAACACTGCAATTTACATTTTTTCCACAATATATGTTTTAAAAATTCATAAAAATTTTATTTGATAATTAAAGAGAAAAAAAATTTATTTATTCGAATTACTAAAAAAAAAAAAAAAATGAATATTATAGTGGACGATACTGTATTTCTGATTCTTATATAAATTTTAAACTGTTTCATTTATTGATAATAAATTTATTTTGATTCGATCGTTTAACATTTTTTGCAGCTGATAGTCATTATCTTCCATTCTTTTAGGGAAGTACGCGGAAAAAAATTTCGGGGGGTATTTAAAAAAAAATTGTATTTTTTTGCGATTTATATTTCCTAGAGAATGTAATAAAAAAAAATAATATAAATGACTAAATGTAAGAAAAGAAATGTAAAACTCGTCATTTTAAAGGTTCGTGAAACCATGCGGAAATCTAATACAATCACAGTCCCATTGTTTTTCCTATGATCTCAAACCGTAAAATATTCTCTTAAAGAAAAAAATAAACAACTTTCATCTACTTCAATAAACTCCTCGGAATTATGACACATAAAAAAATTTTAATTTCCTCAGTGATTTTCAGTTTAATTCTAAAAGGAACATTGCACAATAAATTAAGAAAATATAATTGTTGACCGCGTATGTTTACAGTTGACCAGAAACAAGTTTTCTCAAACTTGTTTGACGTATTCGTCTCACATTGTAAAAAGAAATCTTGTCGTTTAAGATGAAACTTGCCATTAAAAAAATATCTAGGTTATAATTAAAAAGAAAATAAGTATATAGAATGAATTGTCGAATAAAACTGAAATATAATCTGTACACGAAACGAATATTTTCAGTTTTGAAGAATGTATATTCAGAGTCTAATCAGCTTGAATTATAATGAAGCGAATACACGTGTTTCTCAACAATCAAATGTAAATATACTCACTCTCAAAGGCACCTCTTCAGAGTCCAAGTAAAAAGAAAAATTTTATTTTTCCCGCTAATATAAATCCTTGTTAAAAGAAGATACACTAAACTTGAAACTTGGCAAAATTGTTACACGGTTTTTAGTATTTTTTCACGAAAAAAAAAAAAAAAAAATGAAAAAAAAGTGCGTGTTTTTTCATCCGGAGTATTTATAGAGTGTGTCTCTTTTCCTCGTTATTATTTTTCTATTCTTTTGTTCTTTTGGGAGCTGTGCGCAAAAGATCTGCGTGTATAGAGCGGAACCACGATTACAAACGAGGAACGAGGAAAGACTGATCGTAGTAGGAGAGAAACCGGCCGGTGCCGGTGATCCAACCTACTACCTATACAGTTTCAAGCTATAGGTACTATTGTGTCACATTTATCATAAAATTGGCTTGGGAAGAGCTCGTCTAAGTTCGCCGTATTACTATAGTGCTGATAAAGTACACGCATTAAAGATATATATAAATTGGGTGAAAGTTAGAAAAAGTGAAGTTTAATTGAAATGAATATGTTGGAAGAAGGGGATAATTTACCCGTATAACGAGATTTTAGATAGGTGAAGAATGAGTTTGTTTACACCGAGCTGAATTAAAAACAGAAAAAAAGAGGTTTTGTGTGAGAGAATGACATCAATCAATTTGATGTTATTTCTGTATTTTAGTGAAGTTTTAACGTTGTAACGGCAATGAACGGAAAATATAATTTTTTTGTATATATTTCTTAACCAATAGATTCAATACGAACAAAAATAAACATTAAAGACGATATAATTAAATACAGGGGGAGTTGGGGGTACCATAAAAAGTAGAAAATAGTTTTTGGAAGAAATACCGGGGGGTTGGGGTACCATAAAATGTAAAAAATAATTTTTGGAAGAAATAGCAGGGGTACGGATACAATAAAAAGTAGAAAATTATTTTTGGAAGAAATACCGGGGTGTTGTAGGTGCTATAAAAAGTAGAAAATAATTTTTGGAAGAAATACCGGGGTGTTGTAGTTGCCATAAAAAGTAGAAAATAATTTTTGGAAGGAATCCCGGGGGTTGGGAACCATAAAAAGGAGAAAATAATTTTTGAATAGATACCGGGGTTTGGAATGCCATAAAAAGTAGAAAATAATGATTGGAAGAAATACCGGGGGTTCGGATACAATAAAAAGTAGAAAATAATTTTTAGAAGAAATAGCGGGGGTTAGAGTGTCATAAAAAGTAGAAAAAATTTTTTGGAAGAAAAACCGGGGTGTTGTAGGTGCTATAAAAAGTAGAAAATAATTTTTGGAAGAAATACCGGGGGTTGGGAACCATAAAAAGGAGAAAATAATGATTGGAAGAAATACCGGGGGTTCGGATACAATAAAAAGTAGAAAATAATGTTTGGAAAAAATACCGGGGGTCAGAGTGTCATAAAAAGTAGAAAAAAAATTTTGGAAGAAATACCGGGGTGTTGTAGGTGCTATTAAAAGTAGAAAAAAATTTTTGGAATTAATACCGGGGGTTGGGAACCATAAAAAGGAGAAAATAATTTTTGAAGAAATACCGGGGTTTGGAATGCCATAAAAAGTAGAAACTAATGTTTGGAAAAAATACCGGGGGGTTGGGGTGCCATAAAAAGGAGAAAATAATTTTTGAAAGAAACTACCGGGGGTTGGACGTCATAAAAAGTAGAAACTAACTTTTTTAAGAAATACCGGGGAGTTCGGATGCCATAAAAAGTAAAAAATAATTTTTGGAAGATATACCGAGGGAATGAGGTACCATAAAAAATAAAAAATATTTTTTGGGAGAAATACGGGGCGGTTGGGATGCCATCAAGAATAGAAAATAATTTTTGGAAGAAATACCAGGGGTTGGAGTGTCATAAAAAGTAGAAAATAATTTTTGGAAAAAATACCGGGAGTTCGAGTGCCATAAAAAGTAGAAAACAATTTTTGGAATAAATACCGGGGGATGGCATATCATAAAAAGGAGAAAATAATTTTTGGAAGAAATACCGGGAGGTGGAGTATCATAAAATGTAAAAACTAATTTTTGGAAGAAATACCGGGGGTTCGGGTACAATAAAAAGTAGAAAATTATTTTTGGAAGAAATACCGGGGTGTTGTAGGTGCTATAAAAAGTAGAAAATAATTTTTGGAAGCAATACCGGGGGATTAAAATGCAATAAATAGTAGAAAATAATTTTTGAAAGAAATACCGGGGTGTAAAATGTAAAAAATAATTTTTGGAAGAAATACCGAGAGGTTGGAGTGCCATAAAAAGGAGAAAATAACTTTTGGAAGAAATACCGAGGGGATGGGGTGCCATAAAAAGTAGAAAATAGTTTTTTGAAGAAATACCGAGGGAATGGGGTGCCATAAAAAATAAAAAATAATTTTTGGAAGAAATACCGGAGGGTGGGGTGCCATAAAATGTAAAAAATAATTTTTGGAAGAAATACCGAAGGGTTGGGGTGTCATAAAAAGCAGAAAATAATTTTTGAAAGAAATACCGGGGGTTAGGTGCCTTAAAAAGTAGAAAATAATTTTTGGAAGAAATACTGGGGCGTGGGCGTGGGTGCTATAAAAAGTAGAAAATAATTTTTAAAAGAATCGTAAGTTTAAAATTATTTTAAAATTTCTTCAATTTTTAACAATTCTTTTCTATCATGATTTCAGTTATTTGCTACAATTTTTAACTATTTTCATCATTTTTCAAAAATATTAATCAATTTCTAATTATTTTCTTTATTTTTCAAAATTTCCCCTAAATTTTAAATCCAACTTTCGCAAGCTTTAATTATTTTATTTAATTTTTCCACATAAAACTTTTTCAGTTTTATTTATTTTCTTTAATATTGAAATAGTATCATTATTTATTAATTAATTTTTAATTTCTTAAACAGGGTGTCTACTAATTTCGTCCCACAAAATTCCAGGTCATTTCCCAGTTTTTGTTCCTATTTTTCCCGGTTTTTTCTCTTGTTAACTTAAAATTTACTATATAAGTATAAATAGACCTACAAATGGCTACAAAAATTGAAGATAACAGTTAATAATTGAAGAAAATAATTGAAATTCAAAAAAAATAATTAACAATTGAAGAATTAAATATTAAACTTTACAAAAAATAATAATTAAGAATTAAAAGAAACAATTAATAATGAAAAGAAATAATTAATAATGGAAAGAAATAATTGAACAATGACAAAGATATTTGACAATTAGAAACAAAATTAAAAAAAAAAGTAAATATTAATTTATAATTGAACAATAATTGAAAAAATTGAACAATGGTTATTAAATTCAAAGAATATAATTGAAAATTGGTCAACTAGATAGAAAATAAAAAAAAATAATTTAAAATTTAAGTTAATAATTCAAAATCGAAGAAATAAATTAAAAATTAAATAATGAAATTAAAATCAGAAAAACACATAATTATTGAATAAAAAAAAAAATATATAATTGAAAATTTAGAAATAAAATTGAAATTCGAATACAATAATTGAGAATTAAAGAAAACTACTGAATAATTGGATTGAAAAAAAAAGAAAATAATTTATAATTAAAAAAGAAAATGGAAAATGCCAGGAATTATTTAATATTGAAGAAAACATTAAAAATTGAAGAATAGAATTGTTATTTAAAGAAATTAATTGAGAATTACAAAAAATAATTGAACAATTGAACAATTAAATTGAAAATAGTAGAAACTTATTGAAAATTGAAGGAGGTTTTGAAACATGAAATAAATAACTGATGAAAAAAAAATAATTGAAAAAAGTCGAGATTACTGAATATTGAAACAAACAATTGAAAATTGAACAAAATAATTAAAAATTAAAGAAAATAATTGAAAATTGAAGAAAATCATTGTAAATTAAAGAAAGTACTTAAAAATTAAAGACAATATTTGAAAACAACAGAAAAATTTAGAAATCGACGGAAATAACTGCGAATTGATGAAAATTATTTAAAAATTATCAATTTAAATAAAAATTGAAAGAAAAACATAATTTAAAAAAGCTGAAAATTATTAAATATTGGAAAAAGCCGAGAATGATTGATTATAGAAGAAAATAATTGAAAATTGGAGGAGTTATTGAGATGTGAAATAAATAAATGATAATTGAAAAAAATAGTTGAAAAAAGTCGAGAATTATTTAATATTAAATTAAATAATTAAAAATTGAAGGAAATAATTGAGATCTGAAGAAAATAATTAAAAATTGATCAAAATAATTGAAAATTGAAGAAAATAATTGAAAATTGAATTAAATAATTGGCAATTGTAAAAAATAATTTAGAGTTGAAGAAAAGAATTAAAAATTGATTAAAATAATTGAAAATTGAAGAAAATATTTCAGAATTAAAGAAATTAATTAGAAAGTGATGAAAATAATAGAAAATTGAAGAAAATAGTAGAAAATCGAAGAAAATAATTGACAAATGAAGAAACAATTTAAAATTAATGAAAATAATTCAAAATGGAAGAAAATAATTGAGAATTGTAGAAAATAATTGGAAATTGAAGAAAATAATTGACAATTGAAAAGAATAATTGGCGCAGTTGAAGAAAATAATTGTGAATTTTTGAAAATAGTTGCATAATTAAAGAATTTAATTGAAGCTTCATGAACGTAATCGATAATTAAAAAAAAATTGAAAAAAGCCGAGAATTCTTGAATATCGAAGAAAATAATGGAAATATGATGAAAATAATTGATCATTGAAAGCACATAATAGAATTGCCCATAACTATATAAACTATTATGCAATCACTTGTTGTCATTTTCAATTATTTACTAATTAAATTCCTAATTTCTTTATTATTTATCTCAAAATTCAGTTATTTTTTTAATTTAGAATTATTTTATCGTTCTAAAATTATTTTCTTTTATTACAAATAAATACCTTGTAACTTTTTCAATTATTTTTTACAAATTAAAAATATATTCTTCAATTTTCAATTATTATTGTTTTCATTTTGCAATCAATATATTTAATTTTTAATTATTTTTACTATTCCTCAATTAAATTCCTACATTTTCAATTCTTTATCTCATTTTTCAATTATTCTTCTCAATTTTCATTTTCTTTTATCTTTTTGCAATTATTTTCTTCACCCTCTAATTACATATATTATAATTATTTTTCAATTAATTTCTTAAATTTTTTTTTATTGCCTCAAATCAAGTTGTTCTATCCACTCTTTAATGTTTTAATCATTCTTCAATTACTTTTCTCATATTTCAATTACGTTCGTCAAGGTTTAATTTTTTTTTTAATTTGCAATGATTTTCACAAATTTTATATTATTTTAATTATTAGTTGATTACTTCCAAAAATTTCAATTATTTATCTGAAATTTCCATTATTTTCTTCAATTTTCGATTATTTCTATATTTTTTAAAATTATTTTCCTCAATTTAAAATTGTTTTTAAGTCATTTGGTAATTTAGGTACCTTTTTTTAATTCACATGTATTCTGAATTTTTTAAAAATATTTTTTCTAAAATTGCAACAATGATCTTCAACTTTCTATTTTTTTATCATTGTTCAATCATTTCACCCAATTTTAGTTATTCTCATTTTTATCTACTCAGTTTTTAAAAATTTATAAAATTTGTTTTTCGAATTTTTTTCTATTTTCATTATTCTCAAATTAATTTCCTAGATTTTAAAATATTTTTCTTTAAGTTTTAACTATAATTATTCTTATCATTTTGCAATCAATTTTGTTAATTATTAATTATTTTTACTATTCCTCAATAAAATTCCTAAATTTTCAATTATTTATCTTATTTTTCAATTATTTTTTACAAATTTGTATTACTTTCTTCAATTTTCAATTATTTCTATCATTTTTCAATTACTTTTTGTATTTTTCAATTAATTTAATAAATTTCCATTTATTTTATCGTTCTGAAATTATTTTCTTTTATTACAAATATAATGCTGTAATTTTTTTAATTAGTTTTCACAAATTAAAATTATTTTCTTGAATTTTTAAATATTTTTATTAATTTGCAAATATTTTCTCGAATTTTTATATTATTCTCATTAATCTTTAATTAATTTCCTAGATTTAAAAATATTTTTCTGAAATTTTAATAAGGTTCTTCAATTTTCGATTATTAGATATTGTTATCATTTTGCAATAAATTTCTACAATTTCTACAATTTTTACTTATGTTTACTATTCCTGAATTAAATTCCTAAATTATTAATTATTTTCTTTAATTTTCATTTTTTTTTCATCTTTGTGCAAGTGTCTTCTCCACCCTATAATTAGATATATTAATTATTTTTCAATTAATTTCCTAAATTTTTATTTATTGTTTTAATTATTTTCCTCAATTTAAAATTTTTGAAATCATTTTGTAATTAGGCACTTTGTTTCACTTCTCATAATATATTCTGTGTTTGTTTCAATTATTTTTCTAAAACTACATCATTCCCAGTGGGCACACATGTCCGAAAGACGTCCCTATGTCGGCCTTTATGTCTAAAAGACGTCCTTAAGACGACTTTTGGAAATTTTTGCCCACTGGGTTTTATCATCAATTTTCTATTATTTTCATTATTTTTCCATTATTTCACCCAATTTTAATTATTTCCATTTTTATCCAATCATTTTCTAAAAGTTTAAATAATTTTTCTCCTCAATTTTCAACAATTTTTTGTTCGATTCTAAAATTTTATAAATGTTGTCCCATACAAATAAATCTTATTTTATTTATCCTTAAGTATTGTATTTAAAATATTTATAATTCTTTACAACGCCATCGCGCTCCAGCGCGCGTTGTATAATCTAGTTATAAATAATTAAAAATATATTTTATTACACGAAATCAAATAAAATTGTCAACTTTTCCGTTAAAATAGCTACGCTAATTAAGAAACTCTAATTTATTTTTCTTTTATTTCTCCCCCTGTCTCCCCATTAAGTATGCAGATGGCAAAAATGTACAAGTCACCGCCCCTGATTGCCAATAATAAAATACGACTTTTGAAAATTTTTTCCTCTTCAAATTCCCAAATTATAGGTATGTATATTTGTATATGTGTATCACGATTATAAATAGAATCTGTGCACGTAGGCAAAAATGAGAAGAAACAAATCATTGGCAGCCAAAAGGCACTTATTTCAAATATTTTTCCAGATAATTAAATTTTCAGGAAAATTACATTAATAACTAATTTATAACGAAAAAAAAAAACTTTTTTGAATTCCAAGTATATATAGTGAGAAAGGTTATAATTTACCAAAATTTTGTCAATGCTCTTTTATAATGTGTAGAATATTTCTTGTGAAATTCCAGGAATTTTCTTGTGATTCGCAAGATAATTAAGAGATGATTATCAGTTAAAGAATAATAATTCTAGACAGATCATGAATGCACATGAGGTATCGGGAATTGACCCTTTCAAGTTTCACTTACGTTCACACACTCACGCACATGATATAACGATATTACGTGACACTATTGCTGACAAACTTTCAGTTTCCGCATCGGATTGTAACTGCTGAAAGTTTGACTAGGAACTGGCTATATGTGAAAAATTCAGAGGCAGGTAGTCGTCCCTAATGCAAGACCCTGGGTTTTCTTTGGAACTTAGGTTAATTCACGTTTCACTTCAAAATCTCATAATTTAGGGCCTCCATTGTAAAATAGAATATAATTCCAAGTGACAACTTTGACTAGATTTGCTTATCCTAATTATTTCACTAAACTTTAAAACTGTCATTAAGAAATTCACTACTGTTTTATTGCTTTTCTCGCTTTAAGCTTCTTTTATCAAAAATGTAATTAAACGTGACGTTATAGTCATTTGTTATTGCTCATCGATTATTCATATTCTTGTCATAAAAAAAGATTAATTTAATTTATTGTTTTTAATTTTTAGTTCCGGTGTAAAAAAAGTAAATGCAATTTTTATAAACATGTTTAAGTTTAATTTGAGTATATACACTTTGTATATAAACATCATATAATTTACATATAATTATGTACAGTTAAAAAAATTTTTTTTTATAATTATATAAAAATTATATACGGTTAAAAAAATTTTTTTTTTAATTACCTATATATAATTTTTATTAAAAATCAATATACATTGTATGTAATTTATATTGTATATGTAAATTATATATGTAAATTATATAATGTTTATATACAAAGTGTATGTATATTCAAATTACAATAAAACATGTTTATAAAAAGTGTATTCAATTTTTTTACCTAGGATTTATTTCCAATTACAGTTATTTTTTCAATTTACAATTATTTTTATCATTCTGCAATTATTTTCTTTTATTTCAAATATATATTGTCATTTTTTCAATTATTATCCACAAATTAAAAATTATTATTTTCTTTAACTTTGAATTAATTTTACTACTTTTCAATTATTTTCTCGAATTCTATGTTATTTTCATTCATCTTCATTTAATTTCCTAAATTTTCAAATATTTTTCTCATATTTTCATACTTTTCTTCAATTTTCAATTATTATTGTTATCATTTTGCAATAAATTTCTTCGATTTATAATTATTTTTACTAATCCTCAATTAAATTTTGAACTTTTCAATTATTTATCTCATTTTTAAATTATCTTTTTCAATTTTTCATTTTCTTTCATCTTTTTGCATTTATTTTCTCCAGCTTTTAATTAGACGAGAATAGATACATTAATTATTTTTCAATGAATTTCCTAAATTTTTATTTATTGTCTTCTATCTAAGTTGTTGTATCTACTTTTCAATGTATAAATAATGATTTATACATTGAAAAGTAGATACAATTATTTTTTTTTTACATTTCAATTACGTTCGTCAATTTTCAATTATTTCTTTTAATTTACAATGATTTTCTCAGATTTTATATTATTTTGATTATTTTTTGATTATTTCCGAAAATTATCACATGTATTCTGTATTGTTTTACAATAATTTTTTTTTAAAACTTTAGTTATCCTCAGTTTTATTCATTTTTTTGGTCAAATTTTATTTATTTTTTAAAATTTTGTTTAATTCCAAACTTTTATAAATTTTATCCTATACTAATAAATCTAGTTTTATTTATTGTTAATTTCCAATTAATTTTATCATTTTTAAAGTAGTCTTGTTTATCTTAAATATATTCTATAATTTTTTCCATTTTTTATTTCTTAATTATTATAGTTTTCTACAATATTTTCAATTATTTCTGTCATTATTCAATTACTTGTTGTCATTTTCAATTGTATTAAATTAATTTTCGAATTTTGTTTTATAATTTATCACAATTTTCAAGTTCTTTTTCAATTTACAATTATTTTCATCATTCTGCAATTATTTTCTTTTATTTCAAATATATTTTGTAATTTTTTCAAATATTTTCCACAAATTAAAATTTATTAATTTCTTTAACTTATAATTAATTTTACTACTTTTCAATTATTTTCTCCAATTCTATATTATTTTCATTATTCTTCAATTAGTTTTCTAGATATTAAAAAAAAATTTCTTAAATTTTTATTCTTTTCTTTAATTTTCAATTATTATTCTCATTTTCCAATAAAATTCTTCGATTTATAATTATCTTTACTAATCCTCAATTAAATTTTGAACTTTTCAATTATTTATCTCATTTTTAAATTAACTTTTTAAATTTTTCATTTTTTTTCATCTTTTTGCATTTATTTTCTCCACCTTTTAATTAGACGAGATTAGATACATGAATTATTTTTCAATGAATTTCCTAAATTTTTATTTATTGCCTCATATCTAACTTGTTGTATCTACTTTTCAATGTTTTAATCATTCTACAATTACGTTCGTTAATTTTAAATTATTTCTTTTAATTTGCCATGATTTTTACAAATTTTATATTTCAAATATATGTTGTAATTTTTTCAATTATTTTTCACAAATTAAAATTTATTATTTTCTTCAATTTTGAATTAATTTTACTACTTTTCAATTATTTTCTCGATTTTTATATTATTCTCATTCATCTTCATTTCATTTCCTAAATTTTAAAATATTTTTCTCATATTTTCATACTTTTCTTCAATTTTCAATTATTATTGTTATATTTTGCAATAAATTTCTTCGATTTGTATAATTATTTTTTCTGATCTTCAATTAATTATTCTAAATTTATTTCTTAATTTTTATAGTTTTCTACAATAATTTCAATTATTTCTGTCATTGTTCAATTACTTGTTGTCATTTTTAATTATATTAAATTAATTTTCGAATTTTTTTTTATAATTTATCACAATTTTCAAGTTCTTTTTCAATTTACAATTATTTTTATCATTCTGCAATTATTTCCTTTATTTCAAATATATGTTGTAATTTTTTCAAATATTTTTCACAAATTAAAATTTATTATTTTCTTCAATTTTGAATTAATTTTACTACTTTTCAATTATTTTCTCGAATTCTATGTTATTTTCATTTATCTTAATTTAATTTCCTAAATTTGAAAATATTTTCCTAAAATTTCCATACTTTTCTTTAATTTTTAATTATTATTCTCATTTTCCAATAAAATTCTTCGATTTATAATTATCATTACTAATCCTCAATTAAATTTTGAACTTTTCAATTATTTATCTCATTTTTAAATTATCTTTTTCAATTTTTCATTTTCTTTCATCTTTTTGCATTTATTTTCTCCACCTTTTAATTAGACAAGATTAGATACATTAATTATTTTTTAATGAATTTCTTAAATTTTTATTTATTGCCTCATATCTAACTTGTTGTAGCTACTTTTCAATGTTTTAATCATTCTACAATTATTTTTTTTACATTTCAATTATGTTCGTCAATTTTCAATTATTTCTTTTAATTTACAATGATTTTCACAGATTTTATATTATTTTGATTATTTTTTGATTAATTCCGAAAATTATCACATGTATTCTGTATTGTTATTCAATAATTTTTTTTAAAACTTTAGTTATCCTCAGTTTTATTCATTTTTTTGGTCAAATTTTATTTATTTTTTAAAATTTTGTTTAATTCCAAACTTTTATAAATTTTATCCTATACAAATAAATCTTGTTTTATTTATTGTTAATTTCCAATTAATTTTATCATTTTTAAAGTAGTCTTGTTTATCTTAAATATATTCTATAATTTTTTCCATTTTTTATTTCTTAATTATTATAGTTTTCTACAATATTTTCAATTATTTCTGTCATTGTTCAATTACTTGTTGTCATTTTCAATTATATTAAATTAATTTTCGAATTTTGTTTTATAATTTATCACAATTTTCAAGTTCTTTTTCAATTTACAATTATTTTCATCATTCTGCAATTATTTTCTTTTATTTCAAATATATTTTGTAATTTTTTTAAATATTTTCCACAAATTAAAATTTATTAATTTCTTTAACTTATAATTAATTTTACTACTTTTCAATTATTTTCTCCAATTCTATATTATTTTCATTATTCTTCAATTAGTTTTCTAGATATTAAAAAAAAATTTCTTAAATTTTTATTCTTTTCTTTAATTTTCAATTATTATTCTCATTTTCCAATAAAATTCTTCGATTTATAATTATCTTTACTAATCCTCAATTAAATTTTAAACTTTTCAATTATTTATCTCATTTTTAAATTAACTTTTTAAATTTTTCATTTTTTTTTCATCTTTTTGCATTTATTTTCTCCACCTTTTAATTAGACGAGATTAGATACATGAATTATTTTTCAATGAATTTCCTAAATTTTTATTTATTGCCTCATATCTAACTTGTTGTATCTACTTTTCAATGTTTTAATCATTCTACAATTACGTTCGTTAATTTTAAATTATTTCTTTTAATTTGCCATGATTTTTACAAATTTTATATTTCAAATATATGTTGTAATTTTTTCAATTATTTTTCACAAATTAAAATTTATTATTTTCTTCAATTTTGAATTAATTTTACTACTTTTCAATTATTTTCTCGAATTTTATATTATTCTCATTCATCTTCATTTCATTTCCTAAATTTTAAAATATTTTTCTCATATTTTCATAGTTTTCTTCAATTTTCAATTATTATTGTTGTATTTTGCAATAAATTTCTTCGATTTGTATAATTATTTTTTCTGATCTTCAATTAATTATTCTAAATTTATTTCTTAATTTTTTTAGTTTTCTACAATATTTTCAATTATTTCTGTCATTGTTCAATTACTTGTTGTCATTTTTAATTATATTAAATTAATTTTCGAATTTTTTTTTATAATTTATCACAATTTTCAAGTTCTTTTTCAATTTACAATTATTTTTATCATTCTGCAATTATTTCCTTTATTTCAAATATATGTTGTAATTTTTTCAATTATTTTTCACAAATTAAAATTTATTATTTTCTTCAATTTTGAATTAATTTTACTACTTTTCAATTATTTTCTCGAATTCTATATTATTTTCATTTATCTTCATTTAATTTCCTAAATTTTAAAATATTTTTCTCAAATTTTCATACTTTTTTCCAATTTTTAATTATTATTGTTGTACTTTGCAATAATTTTCTTCGATTTGTATAATTATTTTTTCTGATCTTCGATTAAATTTCTAAATTTCCTATTATTTATTTCATTTTTCAAATTTTTTCCATTTTCAATTTCTTTTATTTTTTTGCAATTAGTTTCTCTGCCTTTTTATTTGACAAGATTACAGCTATTAATTATTTTTCAATTAATGTCCTAAATTTTCATTTATGGCCTAAAATCTGATTTATTGTATCCACTGTTCAATGTTTAAATCATTCTTCAATTATTTTTCTTAAATTTTAATTACGTTCGTCAATTTTTAATTATTTCTTTTAATTTGCAATAATTTTCACAGATTTTATATTATTTTGATTATTTGTCGAATAATTCCGAAAATAACAATTGTTTGTCTGAAATTCCCACCATTTTCATCAATTTTTGATTATTTCTATAATGTTTTAATTATTTTCCTTAATTTAAAATTCTTGAAATCATTTTATAATTCAAGTACTTTTTTTACTTCACATGTATTCTGTATTTTTTTTCAATAATTTTTCTAAAATTGCAGCAATTATCTTCAACTTTCTATTGTTTTTATTATATTTTTATCATTTAACCCAACTTTAGTTATTCTCAGTTTTATCCATTTTTTTCTCAAATTTCAATTATTTCTTAAAATTTTGTTGTATTCCAAAATTTTAGAAATTTTGTCCTATACAAAATAATTCTTGTTTATTTATCTTTAATTTCCAATTAATTTTATCATTTTTTAACTAGTATTGTTTGTCTCCAATATGCTTTGTAATTTTTTCAATTATTTTTTACAAATTTTGTTATTTTCTCCAATGTTTAATAATTATTATCATTTTTCAATTGCTTGTTGTCATTTTTAATTTTTTTATAATTAATTTACTAATTTTTTTTATAATTTGAATATTAATTAATATATCTAATCTCGTCTAATTAAAAGGCGGAGAAAATAATTGCAAAAAGATGAAAGAAAATAAAAATTGGAAAAAAAATTGAAAACTGAGATAGGTATAAATAACTAAAAGTTTAGAAATTAATTTGAGGATCAGAAAAAATAATTAAACAAATCGAAGAAATTTATTGCAGAATGACAATAGTAATAATTGAAAATTGAAGAAAAGTATGAAAATTCAAGAAAAAAATTTTAAAATCTGGGAAATTAATTGAAGAATAATGAAAATAATAAGAAAATTCGAGAAAATATATGCAAAGTAGTAAAAATAATTAAAAATTGAAAAAAATAATTTTTATTTGTAAAAAATAATTGAAGAAATCACAAAATATATTATTTGTAATCAACGAAAATAATTGCACAATGTTAAAAATAATTACAAATTGAAAAAAATAACTAACATTTGAGATAAATAATAAAAAAATTAGAAAATTAATTAGTAAATAATTGAAAATGGCAACAAGTAATTGAAAAGTGATAAACATGATTGAAAATTGAAGAAAATAATAAAAATTTGTAAAAAATAATTGAAGAAATTACAGAATAGGTATATTTGAGATAAACAAGACTAATTGAAAAATGATACAATTAATTGGAAATTAACAATAATTGAGGAGAATAATTAAAACATGAATGAAATAATCCAAAAATTGAAGAAAATAATAGAAATTTCAGATATTTAATTAAAATTTTCGGAATTAATTGACAAATAATCAAAATGATATAAAATTTGTGAAAATCATCGCGAATTTAAAAGAAATAATTCAAAAATTGTCGCACGAAATTGAAATTTGAGAAAAACAATTGAAGAATGATTAAAACATTGAAAAGTGAATACAATAACTTAGATTTGAGATAATAAATGAAAATTTAGGAAATTTAATTAAAAAGAATTAATATATCTAATTAAAGGGTGGAGAAGATAATTGCACAAAGATGAAAGAAAATGAAAATTGAAGAAAAAAATATTGAAAATTTAGGAAATTAATTGAGGAATAGTAAAAATAAGTAAAAATTGAAGAAATTTATTGCAGAATGATAACAATATTTAATAATTGAAAAATGAAGAATATTATTAAAATTTCAGAAAAATATTTTAACGTCTAGAAAATTTATTGAGGATTAATGTGAATAATGTAAAAAATCGAGAAAATATTTGCAAAGTAATAAAAATTTTACAAAATTTAAGAAAATACTTTTAATTTGTGAAAAATAATTTAAAAAATTACAATATATATTTGAAATAAAAGAAAATAATTGTATAATGATAAAAATAATTGAAAATTGAAAAAATAACTGGAATTTGAGATAAATAATGAAAAAATTAGAAAATTAATAAAAATTATTTGTAAATGACATAAAGTAATTGAAGAATGATAGAAATAATTGAAAATTGAGGAAAGTAATACAAATTTGTAAAAAGTAATTGCAAAATAAGATAAATAATTGAAAATTTAGGAATTTTATTTAGGAATAGTAAAAATAATGCAAAATTTAAGAAATTTATTGCAAAATGATAACAATAATTATAGTTAAAAACTGAAGAAAAATATTTAAAAATCTAGGAAATTAATTCAAGAATAATGAAAATAATAACAAATTTGACAAAATATTTGCAAAGTAATAAAAATAATTAGAAATTGAAGAAAATAATTTTAATATGTTAAAAATAATAGAATAAATTACAATTTTTATTTGTAATAAAATAAAATCATGCACAATGATAAAAATAATTGTAAATTAAAAAAATAACTGGACTTTTAGATAAATAATAAAAAATTCGAAATTTGATTAAAAAATAATTGAAAATAACAACAAGTAATTGAAAAATGATAAAAATAATTGAAAATTGATGAAAATAATTTATTTATTTATTTATTTATAATATACGGGTTAAATATACTTTTGAAATATTAAAAATTTGTAAAAAATAATTGAAGAAATTACAGAATATATTTGAGATAAACAAGACTACTTAAAAAATGATAAAAATAATTGGAAATTAATAATAAATGAAAGAATTATTTGTATAAGACAAAATTTCTAAAATTTTTTGGTTTGAAAAGAATTTAAAAAAGTAATTGAAAATTAAGAAACAAATTTTCTCAATTTTTAGAAATTGATTGGATAAAAAAGAGAATAACTGAATTTGGGTGGAATTATTTTTAAATAAATAAATAAGTAAATAAATAAATGATTAAAAAATGATAAAAACAATAAAAAGTTAAAGATGATTGTTGCAATTTTAGAAAAATGGTTGAATAAAGATACAGAATACATGTGAAGTAAAAGAAAGTACCAAAATTATAAAATGATTTCAAGAATTATTGAGAATTAAAATTGAAGAAAATAATAGAAATTTTAGATAAATAATTGAAAATTTCGGAATTAATCAACAAATAATCAAAATAGTAAAATATAATTGTAAATTAAAAGAAATAATTAAAAATTGATAAACGTAATTGCAATTTAAGAAAAATAATTGAAGAATGATTTAAACATTGAAAAGTGGATACAATAACACTATAGGTAATTAATTGAAGAATAATGAAAATAATAAAAATATTCGTGAAAATATTAGCAAAGATATAAAAATAATTTAAAATTGAAGAAAATAATTTTAATTTGTGAAAAACAATTGAAAAAAATTGCAACATATATATTTGTAATAAAAGAAAATAATTTCAGGACGATAAAAATAATTCTAAATTGAAAAATTAACTGGAATTTGAAATAAATAATGAAAAAATTAGGAATTTAAATAGTAAATAATTGAAAATGACAACAAGTAATTGAAAAATTACAGAAATAATTAAAAATTGAAGAAAAAAAAATTTGTTAAAAATAATTTAAAAAATTACAGAATATATTTGAAACGAACAAGACTATTTGAAAAAAGATAAAAATAACCGGAATTTACGAAAATAATTTAATTTAAGAAATTAAATTTAAGAAAAAAAATTGAGAAAATTACAGAATTTTTTTGATATAATAGAAAGTGATTGAAAATCGAAAAACATCATTTAAATACTTGAGAAATACAACTAAAATTTAAAAACAATAAATAAAAATTTAATAAAAATTGATCAAGCGTGAAACATATTTTTTTATATTGAAAAATATTTGGAAAATGATTATGGAAAACGATGAAAATATATGCGCTTTGCGTTTTATTAAAATTTGACTATTTTTCAAAATTATTAATAAACCGATTTAAAACTTTTCAGAACATTTATTTGTATAATGGTAATTGAATCACTCAACGGAAATTTTTTCTAGCTTAAAGTTCTCTCAAGCCTTTTTTTAATCGAAATTTGAAAAATGTAATAATGGATATAGACAAATTATTTTGCATTCATTTTCAAATTTTAATACTAATTATAATATAGTAAACATATAATTTGTACTATATTATTCATATTATTCTGTTTTTATTGTGTCGAAGTATATTTTCCAGAATTATTAAAAACAATTTTTTGCAAAAAAAAAACATTTTTAGATGTGGAGAATTTTTATACATTTTTGCTAGACACAAAAAAAAGTTTTCTAACGAAATTGTTTACTAACAAATAATTTTTCCACGTTCGGAAATAAGTCAGACTTTATAAGAATAATTGAAATAAATTTTTTTTTATATTTAATTTTAGTTGTGTTTAAGAAAAAATTTTGAATTGGATGATGTACGTTCTTTCTTGACCCGCGACTTCAATTTAATAACCTTAATTCTGCTTGTTAAATTTTGCAATCGTTTTTTCAATATTAGTCATGTGGTAGTGTCGTGTGTGAATACTAATAATATGATACATGTAATATAGAGATTATACGAGAAACGTGCCAAAAGAGTTTTTGCTGAATATTTTCAATTTTTTAAAGAATATTTCAATATAATAGGATATAAATATTCTTTTATTTTTATTCAAATTTGTGTACAAAATTACTCATTTTTACAAACTCACAAACTTTCAACCAAATAGACTACGAAACTTTTTTTTTATATGTTTGAATTTTAATAAAAATAAAATTTCATTGATTTAATTTTTTTTTCATTTTCAATTTTTAACTACATATACAATATAAATTACATACAATGTATATTAATTTTTAATAAAAATTATATATAGGTAATTAAAAAAAATTTTTTTTAACTTTATATAATTTTTATATAATTATAAAAAAAAATTTGTTTAACTGTATATAATTTTTATATAATTATAAAAAAATTTTTTTTTTAACTTTATATAATTATATGTAAATTATATAATGTTTATATACAAAGTTTATATACTCAAATTACAATTAAACATGTTTATAAAAATTGCATTTACTTTTTTCACATGGGATGGATTTTTTTTTCTTAATTTTGTCAAGAGTTTCGTACATTAAAATTAACTCTTGGTCATTTCTAGAATGTTAATTGTGAATTATGAATTTCTAGATTTCTTCTTTACTGTATATGGTTATTATTTTGAGTTACCGACTGAGAAGTCTAAAAATGATTTCAAGCTTCTTGAACATGCCGCTAACAAATTTTAGTGTCGCTGTATCACTGAAAAACACTGGGATTGATATTCTTTGATCCGGTATGCTTTTTACCTAATTTCCCACATAAAATGCTTCCAAAAATTATTTTAATTTATGCATCACTTTAAAGCATGTAATAATAGAATAAGAATTAATTTTGTTTTTCAATTTCAAAACTGCTTTCGCATTTAGTATTATTATTTTAAATTACAGTTTTCCGAATATCAACCCCCTTATTTTGCAACGCCGGTCGATTTTATGAGTTCTTTGCACTATTGCTAATAAAATATTTTTAAAACAAATCTGGAGCAAACGAAATGAATAAATTTCATTATTATAGTATTTTATTATTAATGTACAAAATATTCCGATTGTATTCAAATTATAATTTATATTGTGTAAGATATATTTGCGCTTTGTATATTAAAAAAAAAATTATCTTAATAAATGAAAAATAAATAAAAAATTAGGAATGTATTCTGTTTTTCAAAAATGTACAATGGATTTTAATTTTTCAAATCGTTTTTTATAATGCTTCTTATATGTAAAATAAAATAATTTTTTTTTGCAAATAAAGCTATTTTTATTAAATAATTTATAACTTTATGTGCAAAAAAAATTATTTTATTTTACATATCATTTCTTATAAATTTTCTTCACCATTTCCCAAAAACAGTTATTGAAAACTAATTAATAATAATCGCAAATTATAATTATTATTAAAATTTTGTTTTTTTTTCTTAGAGTTATAAAAAATAAATTAGCTCTAAAGAGTTGCAAAGATAAAAATGTAAATAAACAATTGACTCTTTGAAAACTAATAAGAACAAGTTTGTTATCATCAACAAGGAAATAAGTGTTTAAACATTAACTTAATTTATGAACTTGTCTAATTGAAGTTAGTGGTTATTTCACATTATGAAATAATATTGTGAATAAATTTTAAGAAATTAATTTTTCAGCCTGAAGATGATACATTTTATACATTCATATTCCAGGAATTTCAAAAGCAATGTCCTAAGCAAATTTGATTTTTTTTTCATGAGTAAACGTTTCTGAGAAGGTTTTAGTAAAACATTGTTCAAACACGTCAAAAGTTATATTTATTATTTTTATTACTATTATTGTTATTATTTGCTTTGAGTAATATTTTTTAGTATATATAAAAGAAAAAAATTAGAATTTTTTTCACTGTCATTGACGCTTTAAAACGAAATAATTTTTACCGATTATAAACAGCTAAAAAATAAGTATGAGAATTTTAAACACGAAATAAATTTTTTCTGAATAAAGTTATTGTATTTTATTTCAGAAAAAAAAGTTAAAAATGTGGTTTACGTACAAAATGCTGATTTGGAGTAATAAATTGGATGCAATATGCCAAGGAGACGTCTTTGAACATTTCATACTCAGCAAACGACATTACAACTCAAATATTTAAGGGTAAATACATCCCAAATTCTTAAGAATTTAAAATATCATCTTCTGCTTCATATATATAGAAATTTTTCATTTTTATTTGATCTTTGTAAATAAGTTTATTTGTTAATAATATAATAATAATTATATTATTATACTTATGTTACAATAATAATATTTTTTTTATAATAAATTAATTAATTAAATTTAAATTCTTCGGGGTAAAGAGGGGGAGGGTTTTTTTTTAAGTTTTATGGCGAAATGGGTTTTAAATAATAATAATTTGTACTTTATTAAAAAATTAATGTACAAATCAAAACAATGTTTTGATAAAAATACAAAAAAAAACCAAATGCATTTGACAAATTTATAAATTGTGAATTGATTCGATGTGAAGTTACTGTTTATACAAAGCAAAATTTTATTATTGTTCAAAATAATTTTTCTCGTATTAAAAATTTTATTTTCATTTTGAAAAAAAAAGAAGATTTTTTAAACTTTTTTATTATGGTATTTAAATTCATGAAGATGTAGAGAAAAGACTTTCCAATAACTTTTTTTTTTAAAATATTTTTGTTTGCTTTACAGTTTTATTTCTACTCTCTAGATTTCTTTTTTGATATTCTAGAAATGGTCACTTTTCTCACAAGTGATGAAAATAATATTTTCTTTATTTTGTTTTGTAAGTAATTTAAATCTTAAAAATTTTGAATAAAAAATTATTAAATAATTTTAAAAAATTTTAATAATAATTTAATTTTTTTTTTTTAACAATTTTTAGTTATTTTTCTCTTTCTAGTAATTTTCTGATTTTTCAGAAATCTTTCCCTTCTTCATTTATATAATTTTCATTTTATGGTCATTCTTTGACTTACTAGTAATTAAAAAAATATGTTAGTAAATTTAATTTCTTAATTTTTGAAGTATTTTTTACTTTCTAGTAATTCTTCTTTTATTTATAATTTTATCTCTTAATTATTCTACTTTGTACTTTTTAGTAAAGTTTCTTTCTTTTTAGTCAGTTTTAATATACAAATTCCATTTATTATTTTCTCACTTCACTTTCTAGAAATTTCTACTTATTTTCCAATTATTTATTTTTCTAATGTCTAAGCAATTGTTGCCTTTTATATATTCGTAATTTTTTCTAATTTGCTTTTCTTTCATTTTGAGCTATTTTTTCATTTTTCATACTTTTTTTTAATTTTTTTTTTATTTTTATAGTTATTTATTTTATTCATTACAATTTCTAGTTAATTTTCATAAATTTCAAATTATTTTATTCATTTTAAAGTTACTTGGTCATTTTTTAGTGATTTTTCCTTCTTTTAGATTTCCTATTGAAATTTTTTTCATCTTATAGTTATTTCTTAATTTTCAGTTATTTAACAGACTTTTCTATTTATACAGAACTTTTGTTTATTTTTGTCAATTTCTAGTTGTTTTGTCACATTCCAGTTATTTTGTAATATTTTAGTAACTTTTAAAATTCTATAGCTAACATTTCCCTTTTTCAGTCAATTTTTTATTTATTAGTAATTTAAACATTATTATTTTAAATTTTAAGACTTTTTTCACGTTTCTAGTAATATGACTTCATTTTACAGTATTTTTTTTAATTCCTTACTCTGCCTTAAATTATCAGTGACATTTCTAATTATTTTTTTACCTTCTAGTAATTTTCCTGCACTCTTAACTTTGTCTTAAGTTACTCTTTATTAATAATATTTTTTTAAAAATTATTTCTAGTTCTTTTCTTAAAATCAATTTTAAGTCAAGATTACTTATTCACTTTTGAGATGTTTTCTCTATTTAAGATTTTTTTTAATTTATATTAAATTATCACAAGTTTTTATTATTTTCTTCAATTTCTGGTTACATTGTCAGAGTCTAGTATTTTTCTCTTATTTTTTAGATAGGTACTGTATTTTTATTTATAGTTTATTTTTAGTCATTTGCTAAATTTTAAAAAACTTTCTATTAATTTTTTTGTTTTCTCGTTACTTTTCTTAAATATCATTTTTAATTTCTAGTAATTTTACTTGATAACCTAGTAACATTCCTTTCTTATATTTTCTTGTTCTTATAGTTTTTATTATTTTCTTAAACTTCTGGTAACATTTTCAGAGTCTTTTAATTTTCTCATATTTTTTAGATAATTTATTCATATTTACAGTTTATTTTTAGTTATTTGCTAAGTAAATAAAAATATCTCGACTAATTGTTTTTTACTTATTTTTCTAAAATATTATTTTTAATTTCTAGTAATTTTACTTGATAATCTGGTAACATTTCTTTCTTTCGTTTTCTTGTTCTTATAGTTTTTATTATTTTCTTAAACTTCTGGTTATTTTGTTAGAGTCAAGTAATTTTCTCTTATTTTTTAGATACTTTATTTTCATTTCTAGTTGATTTTTAGTTATTTGCTAGATTTTAAAAAAATCTCTACTAATTTTTTTTGTTTTCTATTTATTTTTCTTAAATATCATTTTTAATTTCTAGCAATTTTTCATGAAAATCTAGTAACATTTCTTACATTTTCTTTCGTTTTCTTATAGTTTTTTTTTTATTTTCTTAAACTTCTGGTTACTTTGTCAGAATCTAGTAATTTTCTCTTATTTTTTAAATACTTTATTTAGATTTCTAGTTTATTTTTAGTCATTTGCTAAAGTTTAAAAAACATTCTAGTATTTTTTGTTTGTTTTCTACTTATTTGTTTCAAATACATTTTTTAATTTCTAGTAATTTTTCTTGATACTCTAGTAACATTTCTTTCTTTTGTTTTCTTGTTCTTATAGTTTTTATTAATTATTTTAAGTTTCTGGTAATATTTTCAGAGTCCAGTAATTTTTCTCATTTTTAGATACTTTATTTTCATTTCTAGTTATTTGCTAGACTTTTAAAATCTTTCTAGTAATCTTTTTTGTTTTCTACGGATTTTTCTCAAAATATTTGTAATTTCTAGCAATTTTTCTTGATACTCTAATAACATTTTTTTTTCTGTTTTTATAGATTTTTTTATTCTTTTTAATTTCTGGTTACTTTGTCAGAGTCTAGTAATTTTTTCTTATTTTTAAAATACTATATTTTTATTTTCAGTTTATTCTTAGTTTTTTTAATAGATTTTAAAAATCTTTCTAGTAATTTTTTTGTTTTCTAGTTATTTTTCCCAAATATCAATACATTTTGAATTTCTAGCAATTGTCTTGATACTCTAGTAACATTTCTTTCCTTTGTTTTCACGTTCTTATAGTTTTTATTATTTTCTGTAATTTCTAGTTAATTTGTAATTGTTTCTTCTTTTTAAATACTATATTTCTATTCTTAGTTTATTTTTAGTTATTTGCTAGATTTTAAAAATCTTTTTAGTAATTTTTTTGTTTTCTAGTTATTTTTCTCAATTATCAATAAATTTTGAATTTCTAGCAATTCTCTTGATACGCTAGTAACATTTCTTTCTTTTCTTTTCTTCTTTTTACTCTAGTAACATTTCTTTCTTTTGTTTTTTCATTCTTATGCTTTTTATTATGTTCCTTATTTTCTGGTTTTATTTTTATTTCTAATTTATTTTTAGTTATTTGCTAGATTTTAAAAAACTCTATACCATTTTTTTTTGTTTTCTAGTTAAATATCATTTTTAATTATTAGCAATTTTTCATGATAATCTAGTAACATTTCTTACATTTATTTCGTATTCTTATAGTTTATATTATGGTTAATTTGTCAAGACTAGTGATTTTCTCTTATTGTTTAAATACTTAATTTCTTTTTTTAGTTTTTTTTTCGTTATTTGCTAGATTTTAAAAATCTTTCTAGTAATTTTTTTGTTTTCTAGTTATTTTTCCCAAATATCAATATCAAATATCTTTCTTTTGTTTTCTCGTTCTTATAGTTTTTATTATTTTCTTAAACTTCTGGTTATTTTGTCAAAGTCTAATAATTTTTCTTTTTTTTTAGTTACTTTATTTCCATTTCTAGTTTATTTTTAGTCATTTGCTAAATTTTAAAAAACATTTTAGTATTTGTTGTTTGTTTTCTACTTATTTATTTCAAATATAATTTTTAATTTCTAGCAATTTTTCTTGATACTCTAGTAACATTTCTTTCTTTTGTTTCCTTTTCTTATGGTTTTTATTATGTTCCTTATTTTCTGGTTTTATTTTCATTTCTAATTTATTTTTAGTTATTTGCTAAATTTTAAAAAAACTCTACTATTTTTGTTGTTTTACAGTTATTTTTCTTAAATATCATTTTTAATTTCTTGTAATTTTACTTGATACTCTAGTAACATTTCTTTCTTTTCTGGTTTTTATAGAATTTATTATTTTTCTTTATTTTCTGGTTACTTTGTCAGAGTCTAGTAATTTTCTCTTATTTTTTTACATATTTTATTTTGAGTTCTAGTTTATTTTTAGTTTTTTTTTGATAGATTTTGAAAATCTTTCTAGTAATTTTTTTGATTTTCAGTTATTTTTCTCAAATATCAATACATTTTGAATTTCTAGCAATTGTCTTGATACTCTAGTAACATTTCTTTTTTTTGTTTTCTCGTTCCTATAGTTTTCATTATTTTCCTTAATTTCTGGTTACATTGTCAGAGTCTAGTAACTTTCTCTTATTTTTTAGACACTTTATTTTGATTTCCAGTTTATTTTTAATCATTTGCTAAATTTTAAAAATCTTTCTAGTATTTTTTTGTTGTTTTCTACATTCTTATTTCAAATATCAATTTTAATTTCAAGCAATTTTTCTTAATATTCTAGTAACATTTCTTTCTCTTGTTTTCTTAATCTAATAGTTTTTATTATTTTCCTTAATTTGTGGTTACATTTTCAGAATCTAGTAATTTTCTCATTTTTTACCTACTTTTCTTTTAAATAAAATAAAGTCATTTATTCATTTCAAGAAAAATTTAAAACAAAAGATAATTAACACGCGTTATAAAAATCCTTTTCCTCTCAATTTATCGAGCATTAATTTCCATCAATAGAAGTGAAATAATCCTCTGAAAATATATAAAAAAAGTTCTTTATTTCCAAACGTGATTTTCTACACGTATAGATAATAAATTTATCGAAAGTTTTTTCACCAGGCCTGGAATAATCTTGAAAGAAGAACGATAAGTGTTATCCAGTCTTGTACGATGCTCACGAGGAGTGCCCAATGCGGACCTGTATACCCACTTTTGAAAGTAGACCTCTTCGTTTTTCTCTCCATCTCTTTCCTTTGCCAGTCATTCAATATAATTTTCCTTTTTTTTCCTCCCTCTCTGACACACACAAGTCACGTTTTAGAATTTTTGGTACTTGTCCACCAGGTTTTCAAGCTTATCAATTCCATTCTATATATATAATGCAGTCGTTGTTTATGCGATAGTGATGAGACTTTCTCAGTTCAAAAGGCTGCAGGTACCGTTCATCAGCCTTAATAACTTTAAGAAGAGGAAAGTGCCTCTAGCTCATGGTCCATGTATCTTCACGTTCCAACGGTTCTACAACTTCACTTCTACTCCAGCTTTAGAATAATATATAACAGCTGATACACTTTTGCAATTAATTTTCTTCAATTTATGTCTTAATACGTTTCTCTCTCTAAATTTAAATTATAGTTAAAAATAACTATCTTAGCAAAATCGTGCCTGAGTTTTTATTTCAGCAATTAGTTTAAAATAACTAATAATTAGTAAAAAAAAAAGACTAATTGTTAGTAAAAACATAACTAAAAAGTAGTTAAAATTTGACTAATTGAATTAGTAAACAGAATTTTACTAAAATATTACCATCGAACGGGGCTATTCTGGTACACCGGGGGCTATTATGGTACAAGCTGGTTTTTTATTTCTAAAATATTTATTTTGAAATTTATAAATATGATTTTTATTTGTAAATATAGTGTGATATTTCGCAAACAAAATAACAGTATTGTTTCTAATAAAATCTTTGTCAAAAATCCGGAAAAAATTCACAAATTTCATTTAAAAATTGGAAGTTCTCTAAAAATCTGCTTCGATCTTAATATTGACAAATTCAATGTAAAAGATACTTAAGGTACGTGTTGAGAATTTAGTTGGGACTATATTCACGTGACGGGCTAACTGTTTATTAAGAATTTAAGAAAAAATGGTTAAAAACTAAAAGTTCATCATATAGCGGGGCTATTCTGGTACGAAACTATTTTAATTATTTTATGATAATTTTCTTTTATTAAAAAAGTGAAAAAGGTTTCTGGGCTTTGGTTTAATTGTTTTTATTAAGTAAATGTTTTATTTTTTGTCAGAAAATTAGAAATAACTCAAATTTGTCAAACTTGAGAACGAGTGCATTATCATAACCTCAAAAACCACTTATATTAATATCATATTTACAAGGGGTTTAAGTTAATTTCAATATTGTTTGACATAAAATAGCTCAAAACGTTATTATGGACCATATTAAGTCGTTTAATTATTAAAATAACATAAAATACAAATTTTGACAAATTTCATTATTTAACATTATATTTTCATAAATAATTTACATAATAATAATTACTATTTAGCGTTTTATAAAATATATTTGTCTCTGGGATATCTATTAAAAGGTTCCCACATGGTTTAATGCAAAAAATAAAATGTTTTCTTTATTTTATAAACAAAAATAAATTTTGTACCATAATAGCCCCGACTGCGAAATTATTATAATACAAACTTTGAGTTCTTGTAACTCGAAGAAAAAATGTTTTTTTTTTGGTAAAACTTACAGTAAACTTTCAGAAGGATGTAAACATAAAAAAAATTTTGTATAAAGTTCTGATTTTTGGTGAAGCATAGAATACAAAAAATGCAGTTTTTGTACCATAATAGCCCCGTTTGACGGTAGTTATTTTGACATAACCTAAAAATTAATTTGACTAATAATTAGTTATTTTTTACTAAATGATTAGTAGAAAAATAACTATTGGAATTAGTGACTGAGTTTTTGCTTTCAAATTAGTTATTTTTAACTTATTCGGATTTAGAGCGAGTTAATAAAATTACTTGAAACTAAATAAACATGATTATCGCCCAAATTTCAAATTTCTAATTTTTATACGTTGAAATATTTAATATCGACTTGCTATTTGACGTAAATTTTATAATTCGAATTATAATTTAATATAATGTTTATTTACTCGAATTATAATTGAAACTATAACTTCTAATCAACAGCGTCTAGAAGGACAGTCTGTGATAACTTTTAAATTGTCTTAATACTGTTAGAATAACTTTTATTTTGTTGAATTTCAATTTATTAGAATTTTTAATTATTATTTACTAGAATTTCTATTTTTCTACTCACTTTTATTCATAACTGGTAAATCTTTAATATGCACATAACCTAAATATATCGTTATAAAAAATTGACATTTGACATAATTTTTAAATTGTCCAAAAATCACATAACCCCAATTTCCAAATAACCGAAAATCTAAGTCATGCAGCCAATCAAATTTGAATTTCAATATTTTCCTTTAATTTGATTGATTGTAGCTCGTGTATTTTAGGATTTTTTTCTAAATTGATCTCTTCAATTAAATTTTTTAAGCAATTTTGTAATTATTTTCTTTTTTTAAACATATATTCTATGATTTTTTCAATTAGTTAGCTCAAATTTTATTTACTGTTTTTATTCTTTCATATTTAAATTATTTTCATCATAAATTTCAATAATTTTTTTGAATTTTCAGCATATTTGAATTATTTTTTGAATATTGAATTAATTTTATTATGTTCTAATTATTTTCCTCGATTATTAAGTATTATTCTCATTGTCTAAAATTATTTTCTAAAATTTTTAAGTATTTTTCTCAAATTTCAATTATTTTCTTCAATTTTTATATATTTTCAGATGTTTTCATAACTTCTGGTTTTTTTTATCAGAGTATAGTAATTTTCTCTTATTTTTTAGTTACTTTATCTCTATTCCTAGTTTTTTTTTTAGTCACTTGCTAGATTTTAAAAAACTTTCTACTAATTTTTTTCGTTTTCTAGTTATTTTTCTTAAATATATCATTTTTAATTTCTAGTAATTTTTCTTGATACTCTAGTAACATTTCTTTCTTTTGTTTTCTTGTTCTTATAATTTTTATTATTTTAAGGTTCTAGTAATATTTTCAGAGTCTAGTAATTTTTCTTATTTTTTAGATACTTTATTTTCATTTCTAGTTTATTTTTAGTCACTTGCTAAATTTTAAAAAACATTTTAGTATTTGTTGTCTGTTTTCTACTTATTTTTTTCAAATGTAATTTTTCATTTCTAGCAATTTTTCTTGATACTCTAGTAACATTTCTTTCTTTAGTTTTCTTCTTCGAATGGTTTTTATTATGTTCCTTATTTTCTGTTTTTATTTTCATTTCTAATTTATTTTTAGTTATTTGCTAAATTTTAAAAAAACTCTCTACTATTTTTTTTTTGTTTTCTAGTTTATTTTCTTAAATATCATTTTTAATTTCTAGCAATTTTTTATGATAATCTAGTAACATTTCTTATATTTATTTTCGTTTTCTTATAGTTTATATTTCTCTATTTAATTTCTGGTTACTTTGTCAGAGTCTAGTAATTTTTTCTTATTTTTAGACACTGTATTTTTATTTCCAGTTTATTTTTAGTTTTTTTGATAGGTTTTGAAAATCTTTCTAGTAATTTTTTTGTTTTTTACTTATTTTTCTCAAATATCAATATATTTTGAATTTCTAGCAATTGTCTTGATACTCTAGTAACATTTCTTTCTTTTGTTTTTTCGTTCTTATAGTTTTTATTATTTTCTTAAATTTCTGGTTATTTTGTCAGACTCTAGTAATTTTATCTTATTTCTTAAATACTTTCTTTTCATTTCTAGTTTATTTTTAGTTATTTGGCAGATTTTTAAAAACTTTCTAGTACTTTTTTTTGTTTTCTAGTTACTTTTTTTTATATATCATTTTTAATTTCTAGCAATTTTACTTAATACTCTTGTAACATTTCTTTCTTTTGTTTTCTTGTTCTTATAGTTTTTATTATTTTAAGTTTCTGGTAATATTTTCAGAGTCTAGTAATTTTTGTTATTTTTTAGATACTTTACTAAATAGGGCCCCAATTTTATTTAATAATTTACAAGTTTAATTCATTAATTCATTCATTCTGTCCACATCTGATATTTGTCACTAGATATTTTTTTCTTTTAAAATTTTAAATCATATTTCACCTTTTTAAAATGTTCTGAAATTTTAAATTTAGGAATTTTAATTTTTTCAAATTTCAGTTTACGTGAACTTGCATTGATTAAATGTTCAATTAATCCACGTTTCAAAAATACTAAATTTGAAGTGATTTAAAAATTTCTTCAATTTTTAATAATTCTTTTCTATTATGATTTCAATTACATAAAATACAATTTTGTACTATTTTTTATCATTTTGCAAGTATTTCCTACAATCCTAAATTATTTTAATTCTTTTTCAATTAATTTCCTAAGTCTTAAATTTACCTTTCTCAAATTTCAATTATTTTGTGTAGTTTTCTCAATCACTTTTTCAATTTTAATTATTTTTGGCTTGACATTAAATCAATGTAATTATTCATTCCTTAATTTTATATTATTCATCGTAAATTAAATTTTTTTTTAACTTGCGATTATTTTTGTCAGTTTGCAATTATTATTTTCAATTTTTCATCATTTTTATAATTTCTGAATTAATTTATTGAACTTTCAAATATATATCTCAATTCTGAATTCTTTTGTTCAATTTCTATTTCTTTTTATTATTTTGCAATTATTTTCTCCATATTTTAATATTTTCATTATCTTTCAATTAATTTCCTAAATTTTCAGTTATTATCTCAAATTTAAATTATTGCATTGTCTTTAATTTTTAAAAAGATATTTCAATTATTTCCTTTTGCTTAAAACTAAATTCTGTAATTTTATATTGTTTTCTCTGATTTTTAATTATTTTTATTTTTTGTCCACGATTTTCAAAAATTTTAATTATTTATCTGAAATTTCAATTATTATTTTCATCAGTTTGCGATTATTTCTTTGATTTTTAAATTTATCTCTTTAATTAAATTTTTTAAGCAATTTTGTAACTATTTTCATTTTTTTAATACTATTCTATGATTTTTTCAATTATGTAGCTCAAATTTTATTTACTGTTTTCATTATTTCATATTTAAATTATTTTCTTCATAAATTTAAATTACTTTCTGTATAAATTTAAATTATTTTCAGCATATTTGAATGATTTTTTCAATTTTAAATTAATTTAACGATTTTTTTATTATTTTCCTTGATTGTTAGTTATTATTCTCATTTTCTAAAATTATTTTCTAAAATTTTTAATTTTTTTTCTACAATTTCAATTTTTTTCTTCAATTTTTAATTATTTTCATTTGTTTTCTTAATTTCAAATTTTTTTTTTAATTATCGTAAATTTCATTTATTTTTAGCTTTCTTCAATGCTTTTCTCCAATTTTAAGTTATTCTCATTTTTTTCAATTATCGATTTCTAAGTTCTTCATGTATTTTTCTCAAATTTCAATTATTATTTTTTTTTATTTAATTTTGTTTATTTAAATAAAATTCTGTAATTTTTTCAATTGTTTTACTCAAATATGATTTATTTCTTACAACTTATCAATGTTTGTTTCATATTTCAATTATTTTCATTAAGTTTCAAATTTTAAAATTATATTTCAATTATTTTCAAAAACTTATATTCTTCAAGTTTCAATGTTTTTCATTTTTTTTATAATTTCAAAAATTTTAAACTATTGATCTGAGATTTCAATTATTTAATTCAATTTTAAATTATTTATATGATTTTTTATATTATTTTCTTCAAATTCCAGTTACTTTCGTTCTTTTTCGTAATTTCCAAAAAGTTGTTATTATTTCTGTTTAATTAAAAATTATTCTCTTCAATTTTAAATTATGTTTATTTTGTTTCATTTATTTTCTCTAATTTTTAATTATTTTCTTTTTTTTTAATGAACTTCTGAAAGTTTTAAGTATTTTTCTAAAAATTTCTTTAATTTTTCTTCATTTAAAATATATTATGTAATTTTGTCTATTATTTTCTCAAATTTTAATAATATTTTTCAATTTTATATTATTTATATTATTTTATTTATTTTATGTGTTATTTATCTCAATTTTCAATTATTTTCCCTAACATTTCATTTATAATATCAACAGAACGAAATTTTGGACACTAGATTTTTGGTGATTTGGAAATTATATAAGGTTCAGAATTATTGAAATTAATTTTGGGGTTACGTAATTTTTAGACAATTTAAAAATTATGTCAAATGTCAATTTTTTATAACGATATTTAGGTTATGTGCATATTAGATATTTGCCAGTTATGAATAAAAGTACATAGAAAAATAGAAATTCTATTATAAATAATAAAACAGAATATTAAAAATTCTAATAAATTGAAATTCGACAAAATAAAAGTTACTCTAAAAGTATTTCGACAATTTAAAACTTATTATTATTATGGCCAGCAGTAATTATTTTATATCAATTTTAGGTTATATGATTGTTTGAAGTATAGAAATTATGTTAATGTACGTTTATTACCAAAAAATTTTAGTTTATTAATTTTTCGGAACAACAATATTTCTGATAAATGACCATTAGGGGAAAAAATTCAGGATAAATAATTTTTCGGCTAAATAAAAATTATGCCAAAAAAACAATTGTACTAATTAGAAGTTGGTTTCAATTTATATTTCGAGTAGATAAAAATTATATCGAATTTTTTAGCAATTTTTAATTATCATTGTGAATATTATTTGACACACTATAGATGGGTTAAAAGTAGCAATTAGGCAGAATGATAATTATCACGTGCTGAATAAATGTTGAATTATTATCATAAAGCAAGAGGTACTTACCATTAACCATTAGAAGCATATTTTCCAATTGCAGTTAAAAGTGCCAAAGATTTAGAACACAAGGAAACATAAAATGTTAATAAAGAAAAGCGCAGATGTTTGATTTCTATTTTCTCCCATTTCCTTTTTAAAACTAGCATCAATTTTTTATCACTTCTAAACTCTAACTTTTCAATTTCTATTTTCTGGAAAAATGTGATTACTTTTAAGAATTTTTTTTTATAAAATTATTAGCATTGTAAAATTAAAACATTTTAAAAACGATAATTTCGACGAGTTTTAGTTTCATATATTATCATTGAAAGTTTTTATTTATTTTCAACAATTTGTAGATTTCTTAAAAATACGAAGCTTCGAACTTTGTAGTGTTAGTTTTTATAGTTATGAAAATAATGTTTAAAAAAGAAAATTTTGCTGAAAATTTGAAGTAAAGATTTTAAATTTATTTTAAGAAATATTGTGACAATTATAATGGTAAATTTTGCGATTTTAAGAGTCCTGTAAATTGAGGAATGCGCTAATTGATGAAGCCCTTGAAAAACTGGACGCCGCTATTTCACATTTAGCACTTCTTAACTTACAAATACACTTTGGGGTTTACCCACAGTAGCATTAAATGGAAATCCCAAGCATCGTGTTATTTGTTTTAAGTTGTTAAGATTTAACATATAATTTTCCTTGTGAAGAATATAATTTCGTCATGAAAAATAAAAAGAGGATGAAAGAAATGAAGAATCTTGTTTAATGCGTAGGAATATTCCATAAAATCCAATAGTTAGAATTTCCAGTTTACAGAACCTAATTAGATAGAATTTTATTTCTTTTGTTTTTCACGTTACTGAATTTAACGAATATTGATTTTTCCATTATATTTTTATTTCACTTAACCGACCTTTAAGTAAGTCAAATTCTTAGATTTCAGGATTCCCATTTTTTCAAAATTTTAATTATTAGAATTTTGATTTAATAGAATTTCTTTCTGTCGGATGCTTTTTATGCCACTTGCAATTTCGGTCAAATGAAAAATCATCGTTATAAAATTTCTGTCAGGCGAAAATAAATAGATTAAAAATATTTAGAAGTGACAATAAAACAAAAATTCACGTTCTAGATTTTAGATTCCACATTCCAAATTCCACATTCCGAATTCCACTTTCCCAATTCCACATTCCAGATTTCACATTCTGAATTTTACATTACAATTTCAACATTCTAAATTCCCCCTTCCAAATGTTGATAACAGATTCCCGATTCTAAAATCCAAATTCAACATACAAAATTCTACTATTAAAATAACACATTCCAAATTCCACAACTCACATACTAAATTTCAGATTCTATATTTCACATTTTACATATTACATTCAACATTTTAAATTCCGGAAACCATATTCCGAATTCCAGATTCCACATTCAGAATTCTACATTTCAAATTCGACATTCCAAGTTCCACATTCTAAAATACAGATTCATAATTTCACATTCCGAATTTTACATTCCAAATTCCACATTTCGAATTCCACATTCCAGATTACACATTCAAAATTTCACATTTCCAATTCCACATCCGACATTCTACATTTCAGATTCCACATTCTAAATCCGACGTTTCAAATTCCACATTCCAAATGACACATCCCAATTTGTACATCCCAGATTCTAGATTCTGCATTCTAGATTTTGTAAATTAAATGCCAGATTTCAAATTCCACATTCTGAATTCTACATTCCAAGTTTCACATTCCGAATTTTAGATCAAAATTTCACTTTACAAATTCCACGTTCTAAATTCCGCATTCCAAATGCCACATCCCAATTTGTACATCTTAGATTCCAGATTCTACACTCCAGATTCCGCAAATTCAATTCCAGTTTCTACATTCTAGATTTTCCATTCCAGATTCTCACTTTTGACATTCCTGATTTCATATCTTAGATTCAAAAACTCTCAATTTCAGGTTCCACATACTATAATTCCAAATTCCACTTTTCAGATTCAACATTCCCACATTCCAAATCACGGATTGCACAATCTGGATTCTGGATTCCACATACCACATTCTAGATTCAGGATTTCACATTCTACATTCTGGATTCCAGATTTTGCATCACAGATTCCAAAACCTATGTTCTAGATTTATTCCTCCTTCTAATTCTATTTTCACTTATTATACATTTCAGATTCCACATCTGTGATAGAAGATTACGCATCCCAGATTCCAGAATGGGAATGTGGAATTTAAAATCTGGAAGGTGGAAAGTAGGATGAGAAACATGGAGTTTGAAATGAGAAATTGGTTATGTGGAATCTGTCTTGTTGAATGTAGGCTTTGAAATCTTTGATATAGAATTTTAGATGTGGAATCTTACATGTTAAGTCTGAAATGGGAGTTTAGAAATCTGGAATTTTGAAAGTGGAGTCTGAGATGTGGAATCGGGAATAGCTTTATTTCGCACGTGGTGTTTAGAATGTGGATTGTAGAGTTTGGTATGTAGAATTTGGAATGTGGATTTTGAAATTTGGAATTTGGAATTTGGAATTTGGAATTTGGACTGTGGAATTTGGAACGTAGAGTTTGGAATGTTGAATTTTGACTGTTGAGTTTGGAATGTGGAATGTGGAATTTGGACTGTAGAGTTTCAAATGTACAGTTTAGAAAGTGGAATTTGGAATGTAAAGTTTGGAGTGTGGAATGCGGAGTTTAGACTGTCGAATTTGAAATGTGGAATCCAGTATCTAAAAAGTGGAATGTGGAGTTTAGAATGTGGATTGAGGAGTTTGGAATGTAAAATTTGGAATGTGGAATCCCATATGTAGAAATTTGAAAGACGAGTTTGGAATGGGTAATTTAAAACTTGAAATGTGGAATTTTGTATGTAGAATTTAAAATGTGAATTTTGGAATGTTGAATTTGGAATGTGGAATTTAGTATGTGGAGTTTGGGATGCTGAATTTGGACTGTGGAGTTTAAAGTGTGGACTGTGGAGTTTGGATTGTGAACTCGTGGAATTCGGTATGTAGAATTTAAAATGTAGAATTTGGAATTAGGACTGTGGAATTGGGAACGCAGAGTTTGGAATGTTGAGTTTAGAATTTGCAATGTGGAATTTGGACTTTTGAGTTTCAAATGTAGAGTTTGGAAAGAAGAATTTGGAATGTGAAGTTTGGAGTCTGCAATTTCAAATGTGGAGGTTAGAATAAGGAATGTAGATTTTAGAATGTTGAGTTTGGAATGTGAAGGTTAGAATGCGGAATGTAGAGTTTGGAAGAAGGAATATAAAATTGGGAAAGTGAAGTTTGGAATGAGAAATATGCAATTTGGAATGTGGAAAGTGGAATTTTGAATGTGGAGTTTAGAATGTGGAAATTTATGTGGTTATTCTGTATGTAGAAAGTCGAATGTGGAGTTTAGAATCTGGAATGTAAAATACGAATATGGAGTTTTAAATAGGGAATGTAGAGATTGGAATGTTGAGTTTGGAATGTTGATTTTGGAATATGCAATTTGGAATGTGGAGTTTAAAATGTGGATTGTAGAGTTTAGATTGTTGAGCTTGATATGTTGTGTTT